>FN649743.1:2419892-2484129 GCA_000310025.1 Ectocarpus siliculosus | reverse complement strand
GGACCGGTCCGTATAAGGTGTTGATCGTGGGTCCAGGTGATGGTCTTGACGGGGAAAAGGTGGGCCCGAATGTTTTGTTTTTGGACGTGAATAAGGATGAGCCAGGAAAGAACATTAATGAGAGGGTGTCGGTGTATCGGTGTAAGAAGTGTTATACTCAGCACGAGAACGAGGATAGGCCTAGGTTTTTGCCGTGGGGCTTTAGCAAGTATGTGTTGAATAAGTTTTCAGAGTTGGCGCCTCCGTTCCATCTTACGGCAGAGGACGTGGAGGAAGAAGTGGATAGTAAGGAATTGGTCCCGTGTAAAATATCAAGGCACAGGATTTGTCGAGGTATCAGTGGGGGCGGTTCAGTACTACACGCATTGGACGGGGTTGGCTAAGTGTACGTGGGAGCATGAAGTAGAGTTGGAGCAATATGGAGACGTGGTACTTAAGTATTGGAATGAGCAGCCGGAACAATCGGCCGGAGGGAACATTAGGTATCGGAGGTACCGTATTCAGGGTGCAAAGAGGACGATTGCTAGCAGGAAGGGAGAAAGACACGTGCAGAAAGATTACAAACTTTGTTGTGACACACGGGGTAGGCCGAGTCTTAGAAGTAGGGCGATGATTGGTGCATATTTATATTTTAAGACGGTTAAGGCTGGGTGGCAGTTTGCGAAGGTGGTGCAGGTGACTCCGGATCCGAGGTGGGAAGAAGGCATCAAGCATACTATCAAGCTGGTGGACATCGGCAAAAACATCAATGTGGCACTTGTGGAGAAGAACTTGACGACGGACAACTTGGTACAAGATCCAGGGACGTGGTGCTGGCATGCACACCGAATGGCGAAAAGTGTGAAGAAGTACATGTTTGAGTTGGAGGATGAGATAAGTGTTGGATTTGAAGTGCGTAGGACTGCGGAAAAGTGTGCCAAGTGGTGCAGTCGAATACGGGGCAAAATTTGTGTTGCGAATTATTGAAGTGCGTAGGACTGCGGAAAAGTGTGCCAAGTGGTGCAGTCGAATACGGGTCAAAATTCAGGTAGGACTGCGGAAAAGTGTGCCAAGTGGTGCAGTCGAATACGGGTCAAAAATTGATGTGTTGGAGCAATTGTTGTTTTGGCTAAAGAATGTACCTTGTGATGGAGTCATATTGCAGTGGTACCACGGTCGTGACGAAATTGGTGTGCGTATTACATGAGTTGGTATTCTGGTGATTAACTTTTGGACTTGTTGCGAGAGAAGATATTGGTTGTAGGTCAGGTATTGCACGCTGGTGTTGAGTGTCAATTCAAACGAGACTGATCGAAGATAAGTATGCGTTGAACCTGGGGGGAGCGAATGTCGTGCAATAAGCCAACCCTAGTTTTGGTCTGTGTAAGAAGACTTGGGGTAGTTTAATCGCAGTATATATGTTGAGGCGTGATGGAATGGACTTGCGAATGATGGCTCTGGGAGCGGGGTTGGAATTAGTTCTGTCTGGTTGAGATATCGCCAAATAAGGTCATGAAAAGTGCATGAGATGGAGACTAGAAGTGAGGAAGGTTTGGTTTATGGTTGGAATGATGAGCTTATGAGGGAATTCCAGTCAGTTGAGAGAGAGACAGATAGTTGGAGAGAAAGTGAACGCAATTGGATAGACTAGATACAGGGAAGCGGCGCAATTAGCTCGTCGTGGCAGCTGACGTTGCATGCCCCCCTTTTTCAGTGTTCGAATTCCCTGCTGACCCCGGCCCACGAAGGCCTAAGAAACACGCTTTGATCGCACGCACCTTCGAAACGCGAAACATACACGACCCCACCGGCACATCTACATAAATATCTAGGCGCCAGTAGGCCACCGAGACTGGGTTACACATTGATAGTAACTCTTTAGGACTAACCGATGTTGAACGTAGCAAGGCTTGGTTCTTCACGCGAGCAAGGCTAGGTTCCTCACCCCACATCTACCCTAACCCTAACCCTAACCCTCACCCACGGAGAGGAGTCAGGCCACCGCCGGCTGATTGCACGTCAAGCGGTTTGCGGGGTTTGTGTGGAGTTGGAAGCGTGCTGGTTCTGCAGTGTAGTTCCGCCGCACGTCTGTCCGCTCCCTCCCCTCTCCGCTCTGTCTCCCTGTCCCTGTTCCTTGTGGGCTGACACTGACACCCACCCCTGTGCAGAGAGCGGGATCAGCAAGTTCCAGAGGTGCGTATAGTCTACAGAGTTAGGCGAGTAGGTGACTCATGCAGTTCTTTTGCCGTCTCGATTGAGGTCATCATCATGCTCAGCGAGAGCAGTGATGGTACGTACACAGCATTGTTGGTCTACAACATGTACAGGCACACCCCAGTTATTTCGTCTGGCGCATGAAGAACTCTGCATCCCGATACAAAAGCTTTCTGTTGTGAGTTTGTCCACAGCCCTGTGAAGTACCTATGACACAGAAGAATGGGTACACCCTCCTGCTTTCCAGCGACTTTCATTGTTTGTTGATTGTTGACATGCTCTTGTCCTTGTGCCAACGGCAGCAGGTGAGTACTAGTACAGATGACACGTACGCAAATCATGCTTGTGTCGCCAACTTCCAGATCCTGCGGATGAATAATGGACAATCTGAGTCTGTCGCATCTAACCTCTGCGAACTGGAACATTTTCGGAGTCATTCGAACGTGTACGCACGTACATCTCCTGCAAGGGGAATCCGTAGAGAAAATACAAGTCCACCCACCAGTGTTGGATATTGGTCAGGAAGAAGGGTTCGATACAATACTGCTGTATCTAGAAAAAAACGCAAACACCGATATTTTGTTCGATATTCTGAAAATGGCTCGATACGTATCGAGTATCGATACTCGATATCGATACGGCTGTTTTGGGGTTGTTTTCTGTTTTTGGAGCAAACAGCATGGATAAACCTCAGAAAAGCAATCAACAAGACAGTAAAATATGGAAACTCCCCACATTAGGCGGGGCTGTGTGATCTTCTGCATTTCCATTCAGTGATCACAGGGATGTGGACCTCCCAGACATGAAAAAATGGGGGCCCAGGGAAAATAACGACCGCCCCACCCCTGTTTTTGTGTGTCGGGGCCCCCGAATGGGCCAGTATCGGAGGGTATCGAATACCGATATCTCGATACCGATACCGATTCGTATCGACAAATATCGGCGTGGAAACCGGCAATACCGATACTGAGTATCGCCGATATTTATCGGTTTTAAATCGATATTCGATGCCCAATATCCAACACTGCCACCCACCCAGTACTGTAGTGAGAACCAACAGTCGGGAGTTCCAAGGTCGTTCGAGTGGGGGTCAAATAATGCCGGTGGGAAACTAAAACAGGTGTGGGCGATCCCAGAAACATACGTTGAATAGTTCTCCTATTTATAAACAGCGGAAATTCGTTGTTGCCGGGCACGGACCAATCCGCAGGTGTGTCACCGACGGTGAAAAATACTTCCACCACATTAAGGGGACTCGTTCAAACTTGAGGGTGCACCTTCGCAGGGGAAGACTACTGTACTCTGGAGAGGAAACACCTGGTATAGTGCCTTCGGCCATGTCTGCTTTGGAGGCCTTTGTCAGGTGGCCCGTGCAACACCACCAGTGGCTGCCGTACCCCCCCTTACCCTCTCCCGCCATCTCGGCGTTTGCCACCAATGTTGGTGGTGATAATGGTGCTGCTGTCGGTCTGTCCCGCCGGACAAGCTGCTGCCATGAGAGCGGAGGTTGCGGAACGGATCGTGTGCTGCTCGGGTCGTGGTTCAGCGATGAGAACCGATCTGCAAGCTTTGGGTGAGAGATGTGCCTCCCTGCTATCGTAGCCGTCAACCCTAAGAGGCCCCAAGGGCTTTGGTTGTCTTTCTCAATGTGGTACCATTCGGTTTGTAGCGAAAATGCTTGTTATAGTACGGCGCCGATCCGCTATGAAGCTCCATGTTTTGGGAGGAGTGGAGACTGCATTCGTGCCAAATTGATTTCGAGCTCTAATTTCTCTCGCGTAGGGAGAGGAATATTTCCAAAGTCGGGGGATTGGAAAACCAGTCTCTTTCATTCCCCAAAACACGCACAGCTGGTACAGATAAGAGGGGAGAGGCCCCCACCGAAGAGCATCGCATTTTCCACGCTCGTTGTGTTGTGAAACAGCGGCAGATGGCAACCGGACTACACGTACCAAGGGTTTTGTTGTGTTGCCCCCTACCACAGTTTTTTTTATGTTGTTCGGGCTCACGTGGGTGTTACTTATGTTGACTGTCACTGTTTTGAACGTGCAGGCGTAAACGACGACGACAGGAGCCCTACGGCCGCCTGTGGCTTCCTTTGGCATCCTCAGCAACACCAACTCCAACCCCAACGCCTGCTTCAATCGAAAACGACGGGACTGCAGCAAAGGGGGATGGGGCTCCTGCAAACAGCAGCAACGAGGTGGCGAGTGATGAAAGTCGTCCTGTGGGAAGCGGAGGGCGGGTGGCGGGTGACATGTTTGAGTTCGGCACCAACAGGAGAACAGGTCGGCCTGCATTGGGGCGCGATGAGGCATACAAGACGGCGAGATCACCGAAAGACGAAAGCAGCGGCAGAAGCAGAAGGAGGAGCAGCGCCCCGGGGAGGCTCCGACTGAAGTGGGGTGTGGATCTCGATATTCCGGTATGAAGGACCGACTCAAACATGTCAGACGGTCGGGGGCGCCTGTTCGTGGAACGGTATGCCGCGCGTAGTGGTTCTGAAGGCATGCCCATCCCCTCTGCCATGGTCCTTGCTTACCTTTTGCACGGAGTGAGCGGTTTCTGTTGTGCAAGGTGTTTGGAGCCGATCTTGATGCTTCAGCACGTAAGGTAGCACTACGACGATTTTGCGTTGTTCGTGCGTCAAACTCCTGCACTAGGTCTTTGCCTGGGTTGCCGTTTCGTGCGTTTGACGATAAATTTCCGTGATAGTAAGACGCCATCGACAAGCGCCACTACCAATGGCTAAGTATGCAGAGATGCAACGACAGCGTAGATTGGCGTTGATCATGGTGTGGACCATCACGTCTTCATGCCTTGTTGATGGGTGTCGGCCTTGGTGCCGTCATCGCAGCTGTACCCGTATTCGGAGCATATTCCACAGTGAAGATTTGGCATACCAGCTACACCCAACGTGTCCAACGAAACTTGTTGCGAAAATCTGCAGTGCTCTGCTTAAAACGATGGTCGCAATTTAGGTGCCGGTCGCGCTGGAAGCGCTCGTGAAGGGACCATGGGACCCTCAGGGAGACATGTGGAAGAGACAACTCGACATGGCCGCGCAGGTGTGCCTTGCTGCTGTTAGTGTTCTGTCTTGGGAGACGCCTTCAACGTTGTATGTTCCATGCTTACACGGTACCAGTGTACAACTGCCAGAGAGTGACCAAAAGTGCTGCGCAACCGATCATTTTGTCCTACTCGTTCATCACTGGCATGCCCATCTACTTTCCCCGCTGACACGAGCTGTCTGGGGATCTGTGCAAATTGAATATAGCATACATACAGAATGTCTCGCAAGCCTTCGATTTTTTCGTCATTTTGGACCAGAATCCAGCTCAAGATCCCTCCCCAATGCGTGATTTCACGGTCATGTTTGGACGACAACTGAGGACACCGGGTACTGATATTCATAATTCACGAAATGAATAGTCAGTCGGGCAAAGGGAGAAGAGCCAAAGGACGTTCCGTGAGGGCATGCTCTGGTTCGTTTGAATTTGTGGTGTCAACGTGAATTCTGACCTCCAAACACAGTATCTAGCCTCCTCGGCGCCATTGAAACTCCGAGCAATTGGGTTGTTTGGGATGTCACATAGAGTTGGACAGAAGTTGCTTTGCCCATCTCGACCGTCAAATTGTTCAGCGTTCATGCACTTTCGTATGAGACACTGCAAGGAACTTGACGGCACAAATCTGCAGTTTTGGTTGACATGCGCGTACAAGATGTCTCCAAGGCGCCAAGCGCTCCATGCCCCTCACGATGTTGCCACCCGAAATCGCCCCGTCTTGAGAGGCGGGGAAGAGTGCAGAGAAGTCATTTTCAATCCCAGCAAGACGCAATATATTTAGAGACGATTCTTCGGAACAAATGTGATATACTAGTTATTTTGTAATCCACTCACGCCCAAGAACGTGCAAGTATTCCGTAACAGCGCGCTAGAGTAAACGGTGGTTGAGTTACCCCGTTGCGTTCCCGCTGGATATCATGCGAGGTGATCTCGCGAAGCGGCGGGGTCGTCTTCATGGAGCAGCTCGCACCAATTTTAAACCCTCGGGAAGGCCCGCCAGAATGGTACCGAGTTTGTGCCGATGCCGGTGGTGGTTTCTACGAGAAAGGTGACAAGAGCGACATCAGCGTCGACGCAGTTGGGGGTGAGGCGCTCGTTCTGCGGGTGTTGCTCGATCTCAATGGCAGCCCGGAGGTGAGACGGTTGGTTGCCTCTACTGCCGTCGGGCTATCGATTTTGTGGTTAACGGCACCCCGAGGTTGAGATGATGGCTTGTGCATGAAAGGCTCTGTGGCATCCCAAATACGGAATGGCCGTCACGATATTCATAGATATCTCGTGTTGTTTGTACTACATATGAAGCCATCATGCCCTTATCTCTTTAGCAGCGCATTGTGGTGTTGTGTTCCATTTGCTGGCCGGCAGATGGAAGTCTGGGGTTTTTGTATTCATGATGTTGGTGCTGCGCGAAAATAAACAAATCGAGGGCGTAGTAGGCCATCCATTGCTTTGTAAAGTAATGCGTCTTTGATGTTGACATCACCTAGCTGGTTAGTTGCACGTTGCGATTTCCCGTGAGTGCAGCGTTCCCGTCTTTGGTAATTGCTGCAACCCCCGAGCATTCTCCAACCTGGACCTCATGAATCGACGTACCTTGCCATGATGTTTTGCACCGGCCGATTTTTACGCAGCGTTCAGCGGTATGCGAGATCCACATTCATTTGTTGCCGGCTCGTAAAAAGCCTGAAATTTGTGTGGTCGCCGCGAATTCTGTCCAACGTTGTGTGTCTGCAGGTGACCAGTGACGGAGACATCCTGTATGTTTTTCCTGGTTTCGCTCGAGGGAAGAGGGGCCGCGAGGGGAGCATCGAGGCAGACTACCACAGTGAAGAAAGCGAAACGGGCTCCACAGCCGCCCCCGAGGTCCTCCAGTTCGAGGTACCGTACAGCCTCAGTAGCGGTTTCGGTGGTCCCTTGATGCGTGCCTCCTTCTGGAAATATGACATCGTTCGGTCTATAGGGATAGGTCGGAATGTGAAATCACGAGACTTCTGTGGGCTACATGGTTGGAGCTAGACCTTTCAAGGGAGTGCCGTATGTCAAGAAGGAGACGACTGCAGCGACGGTGAACAACCAGTATCTCAGGCAGCTCCAAGCTCGCGCCCGTCTAGCTTGTGGTTGCATAGAAGAGCAGGTTGAACGTACCAAGCACCTGCGTTTTTCGTCAGTATTTGTGCTGCTCGGATGCGCTTGAAGCGGTGCTTTTGTCATGGTCCCAACAGCAGCTTGCAGGTTCTCTCGTTTAGTTTGACCACGTCGTTGAGGTACTCATATACATATATACTGTACGTAAGCCGTTATTGAAGGTTGCGTGTTCCGGTTCGGCTTTGTCGCTCGGTATCAGGAAGTTCCGAGGTTGCTGGAGGCGCTGCCCAAGATTATACCGGATCAGGGTCCGAAGGTACACTCGCTGTCCTCCCACCGAACCTTTGCGTTCATATCCACCCGATCAATGCCTAGTCCGCACGGTACTTTGTGATTCGCCTCTTCTTCCTCCACAGTTTGCTTGATGCCCAAACGCGGACCCGGTTCGATTCTCGTTTGTAACGGCCTATTTGTTTCATTACGCCCGAACCTACCCCAAGACACCCCATCACTGCGAGTGCTGCTGTCGCTGCTGTCGCTGATGCTGACGTTGACATGTTTAATTCTACGTCTTTGTGTGTCAGGTTGTCAAAGAACTTTTTCAGCGGACAGCATTGTCAGGACTTGCGCTGTTCCTCTCCATGTGCTTGGTTCTGGGCCAACTCATTTTCAATTCGTGGCCAATCTGGCTCGCAACCGGTGAGCTAGCAGGCGTCGCGCTTGTTGTGGCTTCATTCGAAAATCAGCGTTGAGTTCGCAATCAGTGTTGACCGGCACCGTCCTGATCACCGTGATATGACTTTGTCAAGTGGCCATAAAATATTCGAGAATATGCTCACGGGCGCACGAACATGTGTATAGTCCTGTCCGCGTGTAGGACATCATTCTTGATGAAACTGTCCGCAAGAAGGACACACGAAGGCCTCCGTGCCTGCAATGACGAGGGGTCACGTCGTACACGCTGCGCCCTCCGGTTGCAGACATCACCACGCTGGTTCGTGTGCATAGATTATTACACCTCACACACCCGTGAGAGAGAGAGAGAGAGAGAGAGAGAGAGAGAAGGGGGGGTATGCTCCTGTGCCTGTTGGTGTGGGGGTGTTGATGGGTTTCTCCGATCTGCTGGTGCGGCATTTTCGTCTAGCACGAAGCCAAACTTTACGGCAAATGAAGAAAACGGAGGCACACGCCAAGTTCGGTTTTAGGTCATCGGTTCATGGTTCGTTCGGGAAGGAAATGGTGGGGATGCAATTAAACGCTGTACCTTCCGCCCTGATTGAAGCACTCGTGAACGTGTAGCCAAGCGAACCGCAAAGAGAGGGGAGGCACGTGCAGGTGATTTTTTGCGGCGTGTGGAAGAAGGAGTGTTGAGACCGCGCGCTGTTGCCGCCGTTTCGAAGATCCGTTGTGGGTTGACTGCAGTCGGTAAGGTCGAAGTCCTCATACCTGTAACGGCCCTAGATGTCACGCTCACAAACATTCGAAGGTAAACATCTCGATGCCATAGACTAGTGGCACACACAAGATATCGGAGGGCTGGAATGGATCACTTCCCACGCACGGATGAACATTTGTTTGGTTTTCATAGCATTCTGGAATCTTGTTGCCAAGTCGGTCACCGTCCTGTTATTGTATATTCGTTGCACGCTACCACCGTTAAAGCTATCGCCGGACTGTGGGCAAGTGGGCGCGTTCTATTGACTTGGGTCCCTCACGTGTACACCGAATCTGTGCCGCTGTCGAATTCGTTTTTCTTCCATCTCTACGCTTGTTCCGCGGTTTTGATGGATCATGCAGGTCCTGCGTACTTGGTCTGGGTGGGTTTGGATGACACGTGGAGGCGTTCTCGGAACAAGTCAGCTAAGCAAAGGGATCAATGGAGGAAACAATGGGCAGACGTGTGTCGTGGGGATGGGGATGCGATTTGGCGAAAGAGGGCAGCGGCGAGGTCGATGGCGAGAAGGCTTGATGATGATGGCACATGATGCCGCGCATGTCATTGGGCGACGCGTGCGTGGTAGCATGCCTTTGGTTGGTCTAGTTGGGCCGCACAAGTCGGCATTATTATCTGGTCTGTCGTAGATGCGGTTCTTCTGCTGTCTGCTTTGTGGCTCTCTCCGATCACATCTTCCACATTGCCTAAGGATCGCGTGCATGATGCATGGGAGGCTCAGCGACCATGGGTAAGCAAAGCGGGAACGAGTTATTCCCAGTTTCAATCAAAACTGACTGGGCCATGTCAACAGGGTCAAGGGAAGGAACCCTGGCTAGGTGATAAAGCCGGGAGGGATTTCATCAGCAGATCTGTGGGCCGTGAAAGGCAACCACCAGCAAGATCCTTCCACATGCACACACCAAAGATGCTCTGCTGTAGACTGCAAACATTGGCGAATTGTGATGGTGACATTTGCAGCCTTGGTGACGACATATTTCACGTCCTCTTTCGCAATATTCATCACGCTACGGGCAGCTCCACCGAGGCGCGTGCTAGCATTTACTTGTCCATGGCAAAGTGACTGCATGAGGTGCGGCATGTGACATGTGGATGGTGATGGTGCAACTTGTTGTGGTCGTCTGCCGGCAAGGCACAGCTACGGTGCCCCCGACCTGGCTAGATTTCTCAGCTTCTGTGCCCCCACCCGAGCACATGTGGAACAGTGAATCTTCGAGATCTTTACGTTAAGATGACAATCTACGAGAGATTACAAACATGTGTTTCCCATACTTTTGGAAGCCCGTCATCGTCGACACTACTGCACCGTCTTCCACACATTCAACACCCAAAGCACAAAGTACAGACTACATGACTTGGAGATCCTTTGCCTTGAACAACATAGAAAGGGTGTGGCCTCTCATCGGTGGTCGTAGATCTTCATCTGAGTGACCTGCGTTTTGCTCGTGTCAGTTGCAAGAATATTATCACCGGATGCTTGCCGATGTGGTATTCTGTGCGGCGTGTGGTATCCTTTGTGGTTGCCATCTTGTGGAACACGGTAGGTAGTAAAACACATTGTGAACACTGCTGTGGGGTTATGGTGAAAGCTTTTGTCGTCGTGCCCTTCGATGCGACCCGCTCTACCCCATAGACTATACCTCCCGATGTCACGCAAGTCTCTTCATCGCAGTTTGGGGCAGGAGTGCATCCAGCCTCGTTCTGGGCCTTCCTCTGGGACCTGACGCTAAAGCATCCCTCGCTAGTAAACGTTCATGTACTAAATTTTTCTTCACATAAATAATGTTTTACGACCTGCTGCGGTTCTTCCACGTTTAGCAATATCAACAACACAGCTCTGTCGAGTAAACGCTTGTACACGTCCATATTCCACCCACCTCCGAACGCTAAAACCGCACAAGCCACAACTTACTTGTTGCTCGTGGAGCACGTATGTATAGCGATAAGCCCTTTGTCGACCTCGCCGTGCAACACGACATATGCATATGACACCTTCGGCAACACTCCAGGAACAAGGCCCAGCATGAATGCAATCATCCAGACGATGCGCTTAGTTGCTTAAACTACAAGAGAGCCTTGAAGAAACAAATGCCTTTCTCACGGATCACGCAAGAGAGACGCCCAACACATGACTTGAAGTACACAATTTCCCCCCTCTAAATCGTACAACACGGACTCGTTTTGAATGACTATTTACCCCTCTTCAGCCTCGCATGGTGCCGATGCCCAAGTGTACGATCTGTGCCCAGTCACTGAGACAAATACATTTTTATCCCTCGAAATGCCTTCCTAATCACCCACAGCAGTGGTGTACAGCGCTAAATCAAGCAGCCAATCACCTCCCGCAGGCCACAGGGAACGTAGGCATGCCTCTATGACAATACTGCAACCACACCCGCATACGACCCAGGCGCTCTTCCCGCCGCCTCACATGCCGATATACACCTACCCCGGTCTTGCGGAAACTTATGTTCGGGAACAGGTTAAACCCATCTACAGTCCCACGCCCTAAAACAAAAAAACATAATTCGAGAACCGGTACCAACACAACCTTTTACAGCCTAATCCACCAAAGCGTATGCGATTCCACGCAGCTCTCCAACGTTGTTCACTACGCGAAGCGCCTGTCCGAGCGAAATAGTCCGAACGGCGCCGACCTAGGGGCGCTAGACTAAGCAGTCGCTGCGATGGAGTCGCTCTTGTCCGCGGCAGCGTCGCCAACGTTGCCGAGGATAACGTTGTTGATCACGAAGACAGCGCACGGCACCGCCATGATTAGCCCCTGCACTCCGACCAGGTGCTCGGCTACGTAGAGGACTCCGATCACCACGACGGGGTGAAGCTTCAGCTTCGACGCGTAGATCTGCCGCCACGAAAACGTTGCACGGTCACGGGGGTTGGGGGGACGCGTTAGAAACAAATCGATGCCGTGCAGAGAGGGGGATACTGGTACACCGCGGGATTGAGACGCCGAGCTGGGAATAGCGGCGATACTGGATTCAACAGAGACCACTGATGGATGTACGGATCTTCCATGCGCCTTTTGGTGGCATGAGAAGGCGAACCACTTGTGGTACCTCCCTACTTTGTGGAATCTGTTTCTCTTGCCCAAACATCAGCGCAGAAACCTGCCTGCCCTCGTAGCGAGCAATAGCTACACCTTGACCTTCCGATTACCTTCTTACCATGTCCACTACGGAGACTCAGTCGTGATTGGCGTCGACCAAGAGATTGGGTCTACAGCAGGGTAAGCGCAACAGCAAAATAGCCCGCGCACACGTTTTTCGAAGCACTAGTGCCCCAGAGCAGCTACGTGACACTTCACAAAAAATACAGGTGTTCCACACCAGTCCCATTGCGAACACGCATCCACTTGGTTAAGGAACTTCCACAAACTGGAACGGAGCAGATCGTACCTGTGGATTAAGGAAGTAGGCCTCAACAGCGTGCACGCCGAATATCATCAGCAAAATCTGGAAAACCTGAACAAGAAAATACGACACGCAACGGGCCATGATCAACGCATTTCAAGACATGCGTTCACGAAAAATGTCGCGCGGATCGTCACGTGTTGCCCGGTGGACTGGTGATTCTTCAGAGCAACAAAACAAATGTCCCGCATCTGGCACAAGAGAGCAGTGCATGCATACAAGCAAGAACGCTCACTTCATGCAACAACGGCAGGTCTAGAGGCCGTGACGATCCCTGGGCAAAACTGACAACGCCTCTAGCCCGAACCATGTCTACTTTGGTTATTTCAGGACCAACAGCAGAGCCACTTCCGCCGCCACACACAGCTGCAAGGGCACGTGACGCAACGGACAAGTGATTCGCACAAAAACACTTCTGCGTCGAAGGCCGCGATAACTACCGAACGCAAGCGCAAGACCACTACGGCAGGGTGCCTCCGGCGCCTAAAACAATTCGCCGAGTTCGGTGGTTGTGATACACGTACCTTGGACATGCCGTAGTCACCCAGAGCAGCGACAGCCATTGGCAGGGTGGAGATAAAGACGCCGACGACAGGCACAAAGCTGCAGAGGAACACGATGAAGGACAGCACTAGTGGCCCGCTCACACCCAGGGCGATCAGACCTGAACCGTTAAACATTGCCCGGCACGAGAGAGAACCGCATGGACAGCGGTCGATCGACGCCATTTCACCACCACGCATCATATACGCGACTTTTGATCGCGCTGCGCCGCATGAACCATAAGAGGGTGCCACCCAACAGGTTCCATGGTACACCATTGTGTGGATGCACGACGCAGCGCAACTGGCATTACACCATGGCAACGTGCTGGTTATCTCCGCAGCCTTCGAGACGGCGGGAGGGGGTACGAAAGCAGCAACGCTAACCTTGTGACCAAACACGAACAACCTGCAAAACAACGGGCTTACCGTAGGCTGCAAGAAACAAATCGCACGGCACAGCTGTCAGGCGTAGGCAACAACACGCTTACGCTGCCGTTCGTGGATACAGTCTACAAGGTATACCGAACTGTCTCGAAGAGGCGTTTCGATGTTTTCCTTCCTAATTTGAACGTCGAAGCACAACTCGTGGTCGACACTTCGCCCACGATCGCGCGTCGACGAGACAATTTGTCGTTTGAAGGAGGTACCCTTGAAAAAACGGTTGTGAAATGGATGTAACTCATATTGCTGAAAACTGACTCAAAATACCTTCGAACCAACTGCATAAACGAAGCTCACAGCAATTAAACATCGCAACGCCATAAATATCCTTCCAAGGACAACCAAGGGGTGGATGCCGGCTAGCGGGGAGCATTCTGCACCACACTGGGTAGATGACACTCGGCGACACAACAGTTGCCCGTCGCGGGACATACCTGCTGTAGTGAGGATGGTGTTGATGACCGCGATCGTGACTGCCCAAACAAGTCAGAAGAATCCACAGAAAAAGCGCATGGGCCAGGCATGAGAAGCAAAGAGTGGGTGTACTTAGTGGAAAGGAGGAGGGCCACGGGAAGCAAGCACAGTTAGGCTCTACGTGGACCGTTCGTGCGAGACAAGTCGACCATCATCGTCATCGCTCATCCAGGCTTCCTCGAAAAATCCTTGAGAGCCAACGCCTTCATACTCTCGAGTTCCAGGGTCATTCTGCACCAACCAAGTATCTGTCAAGCTGCCGAGACGCGTCGAAATACTTATCGCGAAAAAAATACAAGACGGTCTAGACCACACCACGGGTTTCAATCCAATATGCATACTGAGGGATGCGAGCAGGGTTCGTTCTGAACCTGGCAAGTGTGCCAACTGTACCTGGGGTCGTTACAACTCTGCACAAAGGAAACGGTAAGGTGCGTATGTACCAACCTAGTGTGCGTCCGCACTTAAATCACCGTAGACAGCGAGACGTATGACGCAAGTGAAAATCAGACACCAGAGGTGTCGAAACTGAACTATTTCGGTTCAAGAGTTGACAACAACAAGTTAAGCCAACCGACTCACATTGGACTTCGAAGCTCTGCCCAACCAGCTTGGCAAAGATGCTCACCTGCGTTACGTTCGCATCCGAACGTGGCACACAGGATCATTCCGCACGTCGGCATTGTAGTCTTGGACATACGGCGGAACATGGTTGACAACTCGAGACGTAATCTACATTTCCAAGGCGGGCATGCACCAGCGTCGCTTCTGTATGCAAAGTCTCCCGTGTATCGCGCTTGATGCTGTGCAAATTTTCAAGGGTGTATTCGGTAGGGTACGTACCGAGGTACACCGCCGGTATTTTCGCCGGTATAGTACCCTACCGAATTCCCGGTACGCTCAGTAAAGCCCTCCATACCCTACCGAGCGTACCCGTACCCTACCCAACACACCCTTGCTGCCTTTTACTGCCAGCAAATGTAATCGAGGACGACTCGAAAACGAGGTCCCGCTTGACCACAGGACATTAGTACTCATGAGTCTGCCGGCTGTGAAGTTCATTGAACATCACGCGAGGGGAGCACGCGTCGAAGGCAGGAGTCGTGGTAGAGGCCGGAACACGCGTGGCGGCCGCCTTGCCCCTCTCTGGCTTGACGGCACGCAAACGCCGACACACGCACCTGGGGAGATATGGTGTTGTACGCGAAGCTGAGCCTTGAGGTCTTGAGGGCAGTCACGCCCCGTCGAAGGTTGGGCAAGTCCCAGATTACCATGAAGCTGAAGAGCAGGGAAACCATCGCCTGCGGCCACACATCCAGACAGAAACGCAAGGAGGGAACGCGCGGGAGCGTGGGGACCACCAACCAACAAGAGACGTGAACCAGAATCAAACAAACCGGCTGTGCGTTAAGACGAGCATGATCAGAAATACTACGTGGCGCGGGTGGTCTGAGCCGTTCACCTGGAGTAAGAATAACCATCTGGTAGATGTAGAACGTGAGCGACGGCAAAACGAAGAAGAAAGAGGAAACCTAACCAAACCTAGCCCAAAGAATAGTCACGAAGAACGGGATGCCAAACAAACCCGTAAGGCACTGTCGAAGTGATCGCCGTCGCATTGTGAAACGCTCATCTTGTCGAGTGAGAAGTGTGCGACCTTCGCGTGGATAGGGAGCAGCCGCACCAGCATCGACTGCAGCACTGTCGCACCAAAATTTGCAACTCAACCATCAACAACCAGTGGTGCCACGCAGGTTCTTCGCCAACATCGCCAGGATACACAAAAGGGTAGGATAGTAACGAACCTTATTCCCGACTGCTATTGTAGCTATCTACCCGATTTGATGGCTAGGTTGAGATCCTTCCGATCAACACCTGGAGTCTATTCTAAGGCGCCTTTACTATAGACTAGGGGAACGTCTACCGTACCTCCTTGAAGCAGGTGGGAAGGCACATATTCTACACAATTCTCATGCAAAAGCTCTCGATCGAACACGTTCACCATCGATCGTAGAGGTTCCTTCCACAGAGTAGGTAGATAGCAGCATCAGCAGCAGGGATCGGAGTCCGAGCGATATTTGGGAAACAACGCGTTACAATTTTTGGCTTGGATCACGCGGAACGAAAGACAGAGGACACGTTCATTTCTAATCTACAGTATCTCATCGACGGGGAATGGAACAATATCCGTGAGGGGGGAATTTGTACCTTATAGAGAACCTTGGTAAGGTCTCCGACCACGGTACTGCACATGTTGAGCCCCTTCTTGAAGTAGTCGCTTAAACAGAACTGCAGCAGCTTGGCGAAGCGCGCGTAGCGCTGCTCGCCCCACGCAGCCTTATCTTGGAGCTTGGACGCGATCGTCACCAACGAGCTGTCCGGGTATCTGGAACAAAAGACAAAGAAGAACAAACACAAGCACCGACGCACCAGCGGCCAATATAAGGGTAAGGAATTTTGTTCTCGTCCTACGGTCATTCCATGCATGGACCTCTGGTCATGGTTACCCTTGCTGCGTTATATCCTCAACCATGTTATCATCCTTGCTGTCGACAAATTGGCTGAGACAACTGTGTTCGGTTGATACCACCGTGCTTGCCGTAAACGCATCTTACCCTGCGAAAATCCTGCCTTGGTCTCCGGTGACGGACAGCAAAAACGGTTCCAGCCTTGCCAAGGCCTCCTCTCCGAAGTTGCTCCTCATCTGATCAAAGATGGGAACCAACGTGTTCATTGCTACAATCAGGTAAACGAAAACCGAAGAAAAAGCCAGCGTCAGTGCTAGCCTAACCAACCATCAAGGAAACCAGGCACAAACTCGAGTTACAGCGACTGCAACCCCAACATGCAGGGAATCCCAGAGCTTTCCCCGTGCAAAGCAGACAACAGCATTTCGGCGACGGAAGAGGACCGTTCGAGCACCAACTCGATTTAGCACACGAAAAAGTTGGTGCATCTGGTGTTGAGAGCAACGTCGGACCTACCCATGACGCGATGATGGCGTAGGGGTTGTCCTGCTCACTCAGTTTTTGGACCAGGATTTGAGACTCCACCTGGACGGACAACAGGATAAGCGCAACACGCAAGAAGACAGCGCTAGCAGGCGTCGAACCAAAGCAGCAGCAACGCCGGTGGAACTTCGAACGGCATTTCTCTACGAGGCAGCAGCGAGGAACAACACGACCCTACGCCCGTGACTACCAGAAACAATTAGTGCCCCCGATGCAAGTGCTCTCTTGAAACGCCAGATGTATGCAGCGCAAAAATGTCCGATAGGCTTATAGCAGTGGAACCGTGCTGTTCCTTGAAGCAGCACAGCGAACCTGCCGCGCGGCAGGGCCAGACGAACAGTAGCTACTTGCAGCCAGGAGCAAACGAATACACAGCAAATATGTAGACTGGGGTCTGCGAATACGTAGACTGGGGCCAGCAGAAAACACTGTTAAAACGTTGCGTACTTGTGGTTTGCATTGCTGTTGCTCAAGTCGGCGCGTTGCCAAAGTTAGGACAAACGCCCGATGTGATGGAAATTGACTACTGTTGCGTTGGACTCGAAATATCGTAAGCCAGAGACTTCATGAAAAAAAAACAGTGCAAGCGAAGTGCGAGGCTGGGTGTCGCGGTCGACCTTCACCGCCGTAGTTGTATCTCAGAGCGTACCGCACCGTGAGTCTCGGTGCGATGATGACGGTCAGGGACGTGATGACCGTCATCAGCAGCAGGATGTACACGGAGGCGTATCCCGACCGAGGCAGCTTTTTCGGCAATCGCTTCCACCCCAGACGTTCACCCGCCCTACGGTAGTACCGCAAATTTTAACGAACACAGTCGGTGGGGGGGGGGGAGGGGGCAACATCAACTCGACTACCTGAGGAAAGTGAAAGTGGTGATGCCATTGAACCGATGCAACAGGCGGGAACAGAAGGTGTGGAGACAGCACAATCGTGAATCACTTCCCTGCAGCTCGCCCATCAAGTATCGCGTGAGATTGCGAGACGTATGCAGAAATTGCAAATTTGGAACTTCTGCTACCTGTACAGAATGCCTCAGCCAACAAACACAAAGCAACGATCATCTTCTGCTACATGTACAGAATGCCTCAGCCAACAAACAAAAAGCAACGATCATTGAGGCAGCTGGTTTGGCAGTTGCTCCCACCAAAAACACGCCCCTCAGGTGTTAACCACAGCGAGACAAGAAGTGAGTGCAGCTGATCAGGGTTCGGGAGGTAGCACCATAGACAGAACAGCGACGACAAGCGACACACGACACCGACTGCAAAAGGAGCGACCATCTCCGACACGAAAATCCATTGCGTGTGAGAGACACAAAGCCCTTCAACGCGTGTCGGACGAGAAAAACGTGGTTAAGAGAATATCCGTTTGATCTCGAGCCAACACTCACCTCTTCAATAAGTTGTTCCCCTTCCGCATGCAAACTTCAATCGCGGAGTTGCCCATGTAGGACATCACGAACGTGCCCAACATCACCCCGTAGAAGTACCGAAGCCTAGACAGCACCAGCGCAAACAACATCCAAGCGCCAAGCTGCACGGAGGCGGCACAGGCGGGATGGCATGAAACAACAGGGAAATCGAAAATATTGAGGACGGCAAGCCCGACTAAACAACAACAACAGCAACAACAACAAGACATCGCGAACTAGAAATG
The DNA here is from genome assembly GCA_000310025.1 of Ectocarpus siliculosus. Lineage (NCBI taxonomy): Eukaryota > Phaeophyceae > Ectocarpales > Ectocarpaceae > Ectocarpus > Ectocarpus siliculosus. Next base: position 2,465,769 of record FN649743.1, on the reverse strand, counting down.
CGGACTTGCAGATGCAGAGTTGAGGCACACCGTTCTGGACGCAAACCCCTCGCTGACTGCTGCAGGGGAGGAACAAAAGGCGATCTGCTAAAAAACTCTAAGGATGAACACAGCACCGCAGCAGGCGCCGCAACGACAATGCCGATTTGAGCTGCGCCTGAACTTGGGCCGAGAGCCAAACGCTCGCTGCCGAAAACTCTCGCTTTACACTGCTACTACAATACACCTACTTTGGTACGTGGGAGAATTTACTCGTGCGGTACTCTGTTTGAAGAAGGAAACTCCGGCACACCGCATCACCTTCTTCGTGTCGTCTTCTCCCAGCAACAACAAGAATCGATCCAGGCTGCTACCAGCAACGCCGCTGCTAGGTGTTGCCTTCGATCCGACCCCTTGGTCCGCGTCGGACAACGAGCCACCCTCCGGCGTTTCGTGCTCTGCGCCGGCCACCCCGACGTCAACCCCGGCACTCTGTGTGCTAGCCGCCATCGGCCACTCTGCAGGTGCGCGGCGTGTTTTCGGTGCAGCACGAAAAGGTTGCACGGGGGTTATGACGGTCGTGTTAACGCGTGATTCGCAGTGCGGGCGGTGGGCCGGCAGTCGCCGTGTTGACGGCGTTTCTCAGGCCCGCACCACAAGAGTGGCAACAGTAGCAGCAACAGGAAAGTAAACAGGCGTAACGGAGCAGGAAAAATCGACAAGACCACGCCACCCAGGGTGATGAAGGACTGAAAACCTAGTTCCTTGCTACAGAAGATGGCCCAAGGACCGAGCACGAAGAGGAAATGCCGCGCCATACAGCACAATCACACCAACATTGGATGGAAATGAAGTTCTTTCCATCTGCACAGGTGATTTGATTTATGCATATTGTACTCCTATCCAGCTTTGAATCTTGAACGAACGGGTTTGCAACTTGGTGTGAACACTACCCTGTGTCACCAAACGGGCAAGCTTGCCTTGTACAAAAAACATTTCAACGGCAGTGATGGTACGCATCTATGACGTGTCGTGCAGCGATCAACATACCTACCTTGTTGCTGTGACTCAACTCGAACTTGGAGGAGTCCAACACAAGCGCCAACAACACGAGTGTCGCGAGTGTGGTTCAGATCGCAATGTACTTGGCTGCCTGCCCCGACTGCCCCGGCCGTGCACGGAGGAGGTGCTTTTCTTTCAAACCGCAGCGGCAGCAGCAGCAACTCTGCCACAAGGGGCGGGTGTGTTCCTAGAGATTGCAATGTAACCGCGAAACTCTAGCAGTGTGACCGAGAGGGGCTCAGCCCCGAGGTTACCTCGTCGGGTGGATGGGATCCGAAGTCTTGCCCCTAAGGCACTCGCTAGACCCCGGCCGCGGCTTCGACTGCTGCTGCTGATGCTGTGCCAGCTCGGGCCTGGACCTGCGCGTTGTCGCTGTCCACGGCAGTTAGCCTCCCCAGCAGGAACATCGCCGCCTCTGCTTTCGCGCGCGTGTAAGGTCGCTGTTTGAAACCTACAATCGTATGTGCGAAATAACATCAGCACGGTCAACAGTAGCCACGGTCAACAGTAGCCGCGGTCAACAGCAGCGGCAGCACGACCAGTGGTAGGAGCAGTTGGCAGTACCCCACTTGAGTGATTGATGGTTGAGGGGTGGGGTGAGAGAGAGACAGAAGCGCACGAGGCTGTGCGGGCGAAATATCTGCTGTGGGGACGGACGGCGGCTACACGGCTAGGGGAAACTGCAGCAGAGGGGGTTTCGTATTTTCAAAACGTACACATGACCAACGCTTTCGTAGAGCCGAGAACGGTTGAGGTCCCGACGACGACATTAGGTCAGGCGCACAAGGTACCAACTACGAGACACCCCCCCGTGCCCCAACCATCAGATGCCGACAAGGCCGACAGGCCGACAGGCATCGTCGATCGTTCCGCCGCAATTCTCGAGCGGGAGAATCGCACATGATGGTCAGCGTTTTTCAGATGACCGCTAGCTCCAGCAATTTTTCGTTACACAGGAGACAACTGGTGCGATGTGTTACTCCTGTGACGGGGCTTATGTTTTTCTGTGCAAGGCAGCGACATTGTCGCCGCCCCAACCAACAGATATTTTCAAGTGTGGGATCCGAACTGTACGTACCTCTAGAGATTTACTACGTACTGCTGTAGGTGGATTTGTTCCGGCTGGTATCATTGGTATGAGTACTTCCACAGAATATTCTCTAAATTAAGTTCGTATCCAGCAGGTACCGTTCAACAAGGAGCATCACTCAACATGTCGCCGTTTGAGAATAATCTCGGAACGAGGAGCGCTCTCCGATGGCGAGTTCATCTTCGATGAAATGCGGATGTGTACGAGCAGATATTGGAAGTAACAAGAATCCGTTACCAAGAAAATGCAGAAGACGGAAATCCGCTACGGAAACGCAAGTGGGAGCTGTTAGCACACAACGGGGCCACAAGTTTTCACCCATCAGGATGATACCAAACGCGAGAACGGAGTCACTACTGCGGTGCGGGGGAACTACCGTGTAGGTTCTCCTCATGTTGCAGTAAACCGTCTCTCTCTCTTTTCGTTGTCCCTTCATGACGTGTAGTTCTCTTTCTCTCCCTCTCGCTTTCCAATACGAATAAACTCAACGAAGTAGGCAATAGGCAATCAGCGAAAGGCGCATCCTGCCGCAGGCCTTTCAGATCGGGTAGCAATACTTCTACTTACGTCGTCACAACACCTGCTGGTGTGTCCTGTGCGTACCTTGTCGAGGGTAAACGTTGAGCAACAGGTGCAGGTTTGATAACCCATCCATCACTCGACAGCGAGTAGAGACATGCCAGTAGGACCACCAGGGTGCGCTTGCCCTTCTTAGCCTCCCGTTGCGCCATGACTACCACGCCAAGCTGGAATCGATGTACCGGTGCGCCGGGCGCTATGCATACACATGTCCATCCAGGCACGTGACCCCCCGACGGAAAACCCACTAGGGGTCCCTCCCCTTCGCTCATGTTTCCCACGTATCCCCCAGGGCCTCGTCGCTGGTGCCCGCTGTGCCCACTGGGCAGGTGACCTGTTCGATCCCTACTTGAAGATCGTGCGTAGGAGAGGCGGGGCTTTCCAAAGACTTGTGTTTGCACAGGTGAGTGCCGCTGAGTTTGTGGCAATGGCTGTGCTCCCTTCCTCTCGGTTATGCCACACACTCACCCGCACGAGAGTTATCAAAAGGACACACCCATTTGCGCACGGATCCTGATGGCGAGCCGATCGATGAATCTACATATATGATGCTGGTGTTCTGATGCGAAGTTTTCCTGTGCCGCTGTAGATACGCGTGTTTACCTCCACAGTGAACCGCAAGCCGTCTAGTGGGCTGTTCCCACCGTTGTAGGTGCGGTTAGGCTTGTTCAAAGCTGCTGGAATTTTGTTTGGTGTTTGGGGGTGCTCTCCGCGAGTGCGCGTTTTCTGAAACCCCCCCGCACCGGTTCGGTCCCATGGGCGGCACCTAGCAGCGGCACTAGATATGTATGTATGCGCAAGTGCTGTTATAAGTTTTCTTGCTTGTGTGCCGTCTGTCTCCACTCTGTGCGAATCACTGGGTAGCCTTTGCCGGTGAATCAGTCTCGTGTTGGCACTTTAATTTCTTCTAGATCCAGTGTGGAATCATGTACTTGAAGTGTTCGTAGCTGGGATCTGCGTGTATGGTTTTATATACAGCAGCAGTAGTAGAGGTGAATAACACTTGCTGCCGATACATCTTGCGTGGTTCGCTGTTCGTGATTTTACGGTAGACTGCGGCAAGTGCACCACGTTGTGAGGTCGCACGGTTAGCAGTCTCGACTGCAAACTTATTGTTTTAAAACCGGGTAAACATCGACTCCATGAGGAGAGCAATCGTCCTGTAGAATGGAGCGGTCTCATCTGGGAAGGAAAGAAGGAAAGCAGCGGAGAGAGTTAGAGAGACAGCGACAGGAAGACAGAAAGGGCGGGTTGCCATCACGTACTTTTCACAGTTCACGTGGGTGGCACTCCTCATCTACGGACGTATTGAGCCTTCACCGCCTGCTCGGCGGCTGTGTACCTTGACTAGACTACATATAGACTAAACCTTGATGCGGTTTCCTGGTGCGACGTTGCCGCGATGGATGCAATATTCCCGGAGAGCACAGCGCTACAAGTGGTGGTGGAATTTTGAACTATAGACTACGTTTCGTGCGTGTAGGTGCTAGTGCGGATTCCCAAGATATACGCAGACCCACATGTCCAAGAACTCCAAGTGATGGTGTTTGAACTGTCAGCCGAATACCAGACTCACCATCTTGTATCTAATTCTGTCCCCGTCTTGGTGCTGCTGATGATCCTTCGCTCTGATTCACCGAATGCAGAAAAGGTGTAGCAACGTCAGGATGGTGGGAGCGCTGAAGGTCGTGCTGCCTGTGCTCGGGGTAGCGCAGATTGTGCTAGCCTCGCTTTACGCTGACCCTGGCTTTCAGAAGATGGTGAGCAGCAGCGCGATAACGTGTTAGGCTTCATCAGAGCTACGGATTCGTACGCATTGCTGCTAGAGAGATGCCACGCAGTTATGACACCCGCATGAAGAAACTATTTGGTTGACACCCCTCCCCCACTCGCTACACAACAGTGCAAACACCACCCTGACCTGTTTCGTTTGTGTGGTTTATGACCCTTGTAAAGCGTTCGCGACATTGGCCGAGCGATGTAACCCTATCAGAGAGGCAGTACCTCGTAGTAGCGACCGGATTCTGGTTGTCGATGCTATTGGACTGCTGTAAAGTATTGCATCGACGCTTGATAAGCTGCTGTGGATGTTTCCCGCTGCGAAATAAGAAGTTTCTACTCTAGTCCCCCGGGTTTCATCGATGCGCAACGGCACTACTGGTATTTTGTTTGGAATTGCAAATCGGCGGCACAATCTTACGAAACTGCTGTATTCCCTGCAACCCAGCACACGACATATTCTTAGTGTATAGGAGAATGATTCAATCGATATATACTTCTATATATATATTTTTTTTTGTCTGCCTCATGCGCCTCGCTACCCAGTGTGTATGCTGACGGAAGCTAACGTGCTCTTGGTGCCACTGTTGTAACTGCTCACCTCAGCGTTCGGAGGACTACAAGTGCAGCCGCTCATTTGCGAACCGCTTCCAACGTGTTCCGTTTCCAACGCGTTCACCACACAAATACCTTTCCTGTCCCTTCGTATCTGTGCAGATTGTCAAGCTATTGCTTGGAGAAAACTCGAAGGCGGGAGAAGGTGCCGCTTGCAGTGGCGTGATCCTACAGCAACTTTGCCCTCTTTACCTGGGAATGGCGGCTTTGAACATCTGGAGTTGGGGAATGGGGAGCGAAATAAGGCCTAAGGTAAACCATCAATACCCCAATCGGCGTAGGTAAAGTGCAAGTGCAAACGTGTGTGCACGCGCGCACGCTACAGCATTGCCCACCTTGTGCTAGCCCTTCCGTATCCTTGCCCTTCACCGTAGAAAGTACCGCATCTGCAATCATGATTTTCTCCCTGAAGGCAGACACCTAAATCGGAGCACCAGCCTCGCAGATTTAGTTCCTTGAGTAGCCCGCAGAGGGTCGCTTTTGGATGTGTGAATAGCTTCTGATCATCGAATACATTCGTCTCGTTCATGCTTACCCATGCATCTCGCTGTTATTTGGCGGCATCAAAGCAACACTCACTCCTTGAGCAGCTGATCGATAGGCCCGCTTGAAGGCGAATTCCCAACCTTGAACGAGAGAAGAATTAGCCAAGCACAAGGAAGGAGTAGCGAAAATGACGAAGTCATGGGAAGAGTAAGCAAGCGGACAATCGAAGTCACATCGGGCAAGAAGCTGACCGAGGTGCACGAATTTTCAAGCAAGGGGTTGTTCGTTTACTTATCCCGTGGCAAGATCGGACCGCAACGGAATTGAACACGCTTGGGAGAATGGGCACCAACAACGAAAGCAGAAATTGCAACACGTCGACAATTCCACAAAAGCATGTGCCAACCAAACGCTCTCTGGGTACGCTATACCCTTCGCTATCAGGTGGCGTTGGCCAACATATTTTCGATGGCAGGAGTGCTATACGCGCACTCCCGCGCTCCCAATTCGTCCATGTTCAACTCTGCGCCGGTGTGGGTGAGCGTGGCTGGCCTTGTCGCCGTGGTGGCCGGCCTCGTCCTTCATCAGGTATGCGGTCCCCCGCTTTTTTTTCCGGGGTGCAACACCTTTTTCGCTTAAGGTATCTGTTCACCACGCCTCACTGAGTTGTATTCATCGTTCAGAGGGTATGTGTTTTTCTTGAGCAAGAGCTCGTGCCGAGGCGTCCGGAGGGCTTCTGTTCGAACCAAGCAGTCGATGTTGTTATACCTACATTGCAATCGTCTCATCTAATCAGCGCGTGAAAAACGTCACCGCGCCAGTCTCGATAGACACAATTCGGGGCTGCTACGCTATGGATTATGCGAACGGCCTAGTATCAGACTGCTGACGAATGACACAAATTTCGCGTTCTCCGCCCCAACGTCACTGCCTCTCTCGTTTGCTTGTTAACGGGCAATCGACTGTTCCTCTCTATGTGTACAGCTTGAACCGGGCCTACTGACCGAAGACAAGGCCTCCACCACAAAGGCAAGAACTGCCGGGACCAAGAAGAATGCCTAAATATTCGCAAAAAAATACTTTTTCCGCCGGGGCCAAAGCTGGATTTACAAAAGTTCGTTTTCCAGACGTGTGTTGGTGACTGTGATCGCGGTGTTGACCCCGCTGTGATGTTGTCGACCAGGTACGTGACTTGCCAATTTTGCCCCGTGGGCGCGGAGAGCAATGTTGCACATAGTATTTCGATCTCGACTTTCGACCCGGTCGGGCCAGTTCGAGGTTGCGCTTTTTTTGGAACATTTGATATGGGTGTCCTGGAAGGGACGGGTTTTGCAGACGGGACACTTGAAAGGATATATTGCCGCATGACGAGTTGCTCAGGGATATTGGTATGTCACTCGGGCAAGGCTACCGAGTTGCCCGCATGTTCATAGAGGAGGCAATTGGTGTGGCGGATCTGTATATTCCTGTTTAACAGCAAGGCAGAAAGCTTTGAAGGCATCCTCGTACGTGTATGTGGCGCCGGGTGCATCTCGGGTCACTGATTGTGTTGCCATCAATCTCAATTGCCGGTCAGGCGTTGGTACGGTGGACGGCTCTCTTGTGCCCCCTAGAATGTAGACTTTAATCCGTTCCGTGCTAGACTTGCAAGAGTATTGCGATTCATGGATATCCGTAGTGTAGGCCTTGTCGTGTTTGGTTTCGCTGTGTTGTAAGTATCATGTCTTGTGGTTCTATTTTATGCGTTTGCTTGGCTGCATCACAGATTGTCATGGTTCTGGGGCAGGTTGATAAATATGTCCGGCCTCCACTCCAATACCACCACGTGGTGATAGTTTTGTCGTTGCGTGTTGTTGTAGAAATTTTCGGTCAATATTTCGGTGATAAAACCTTGTTGGAATCGGAGTCGGTACCAAATTCGCCGAGTTGAGAACCGATTCGAACACAGACTCAAGTACGACCGAATTGCCTTTGAGCTTGTGCATGCGTCATAACTCATGGGATTTTCGTTTGTATTAGAACGGGTCCTAGACCCACAAACTCTCAACCTCGACGCGGAACGTGCGAGTCTCGTCTTGAACGACGATGTTTGATGGATGATCAACGTGGAGCCCTGCTATCCGATGGAGGCCCCCAGTGGAGATTATCCGTTTGGGTTCGCCACCGAGGCTCAATTCCGTACAGACGGATCCTGTAGCCAAGTTGTGATTCCGGCGTTATTGCTGGCTTCCCTTTGGGTATTAGGGTTTCTCTGCCGTTCTCTCTCTCTCTCTCTCTCTCTCTCTCTCTCTCTCTCTCTCTCTCGCCCCCTTCCTCCCTCCCTCTCAACGTGGGCGCCAATGATTCAGACTCCTTCCGAAGACGATATGACAAAAGAGTCCCCAAGGTCGTTAACAGCTGGCCTCAATGCAGATACATGACACACTGGCAACCATCATCAAGCAGCAAGCTCTATGCAGGAAACAATGGGGGCTCCGTTCTGTCTGGGCCTAGACCCCTTGTCTGCTCTACCTCTCGCAACGTTGCACGGTCCGCGGCCATAAGAAAGGGGCAAGCCGCCATCACCACGCCGCAAATATGTCCTCCCCCCTTGATTAAGCTATACACACACGGGTGTGGGGTATGAGGGGGCTGTGAGGTACACAGGCCGACTGGGGGATCCCTTACTCGTCTCCTCAGACCTCTCTATCTATTCCGGTGTATACCGTGTCGCCCAATAGTGTCTAAATGTCAACCACAGCTTCCCATATTGTACAATTAATCGCACTTTGCAAGTCTTGCTCCTTGGCTGTTTGTGGCGTGCCACTTACTATCCTGGTTCTGCGACCGTGCTGTCGTCACAACAAACTCGACAAACCTCACAATTCATTTTTCTCTTGGCTAGGGTCCCCTCTCCTCATGTACACTATGACTTGGGAAGGGGCTACGGGGTCGGGCAGGGGCGGGACAAATTAAGGTACAGGACTAGGGCACGGCGGTATTCGGAGGTGCAAGATGGCAGTACATGCCGCGAGGATGTTCCATACTCGAAGACAGCGGTACGAGTTAGGTTCCTCCTACCGTTCTCCTGTACACCTACCCGACAAATTTGACACAGTGCGAAGGACAGCTGCTTCCTGTTGGCTATCTTCTGCCCAGCTACTATCTGGGGCGGTCCTTGTGGAGCGGTCCTTGACAAGGCGCGTGAACCGTATGACGCCAGCCATTTTATCTCGTCCCCACAGTCTCGTGCACAAACGTCACCTTTGTTGCCTTTTTCAGATTCATGAAGCGTCACGCCTTCTTGGATTTGGCCTTGGAGGCACGTTTCCCTCCCGCGGATGGTGCTCCTCGCTTGCCGCTTGTGGCGCTAGCACCCGTAGCTGTGGTGGCTTTCTTTTTCGTGGCACCAGCACCAGCACCAGCGGCTGCTCGCTTCTTTCCCCGTGCTGCGGTGGATGGGACCTTCGCTTCCGGTGCCGCCTCTGCCTTAGCTTTCCCCTTTCCTTTTGGCTTAGCTTGTGTCTTTGCTGCCATCGTTGGCTTTGTTGGTGCAGCACGTTGGGCTTTGCTTCGGGTAAACACAAGAAGGCCATCGCCGCATTGCGATCGGTCAAGGCGATAGCCTTCGGCCGAGAACGACTCTAGGTCGGCGATATCCTTGGCTCGGTTGACGACGACGTGGCGAGCAAGCAGCCCTCTGGCTCGCTTCGCGAACACCGAGAGCACTCGTCCATCGTCCTTGAACACGCACGTCACGACTTTTCCGCCTGCGCTTTCGAGCTGATCGAAGTCCACAGCTTTGGAATACTGGGTATAGGAAAACGTGCAGCCAGAAACACAAAGTCAACACCAAACCCAGCCACAAAAGACCACGCCTCAGCGTTTTTTCCGGCGCATGATATCCCAAGCCAAGAAGTTGGAATCGTAAACACGAATTAACCTCGTACGGGGAAAGTACTGAAGGGTAGAATTGTGGGGATCACCTCCGACCATCGGGTGTACAGAATGCGCACCCCGCATAATACGTTGGGACTAGTTCCGCCAAGTGGATATCTGCTAAAATTGGAACCTTTCAGGCGTCTTAAGTGTTGGTTTCACTCGCAGCCCCCAGCATTCGAACATCAAACTAGTCGGAGCCAAACGCACAGGAGAGGCTCAAACGGTTGGTATGGTGGCAGTGCTATCATGGTACCGCTGTGCATCTCACTCGAACACACGCCTGCATGAAGCCGCTTAAACGTGGGAAGCAGCAATGTACCTGCACCCACGACCTTTTCTCTGACCTCCTGCGACGCCACGTTGACGACCAAAAACTCGTCGGTGCCACTCTTGACGGAGCCCTCCCCTTGGATGTCTTCAAGGATACATTGCGCAATATCTCCCTTCCAGTACTCATACAGATCTTTCATCCCCGCTACCGCCACCCTTTTCACACAAGGGAAAGATGGGGGAGGGTTGCGAGTAAAGAAGTGGTGGTACAAACTGCAGCGATGATTGGCGTGGTAGGTCACCCTTCGCCTCAAGCCATATCGAGTCAGGTCGAACCCAACAAGTAGCTCAATGCGAAGGACGATAACAACGCGCAAACTGCTACACATCTGGTAGAGCTGAAGCACAAAACAACGCAGCTACATATGCATATGCACGCCACGAGTGAACGACGGCTCAAAGTTCACCCATGAGAATAGCTCACCGCCGGTAACCGTACAACGCTAGCCCGCTAAGTGAGCACTCGACATCCAAGCCCGTAACCCTGCAACTGACTACGACGGGATGGCCGCAAAGCGTTTAAAGATCCCACCCACCCACCTCGATCCCATTTCGAGGCGATAGGGCTGAATCAAGTCGGTCGGGCGCAGAACACCATATAACCCGGAGAGCAGCCGTACCGACCTCGCACCGAAAGCCCAGTCCTCCTCCGAAAACGTTGCCGCGTCCATGCCGCGGTATGCCGGCCCGTCGAACACCAACGCCTGAGGAGAGTTAACACGCTGACGTTGTTGTGCTTTCTTCTTAAAAAGGTGTGTTCTGCGCTGTCGACAATCCGGGTAAAAAGTGTCCACTCTTTGAAATACGGCCGAAATTCCACTCATGAATTACGGCCGAAATCCGACAAAGCAGAACAACAACTCAGAAGGGCAACAATGTGAAGGAAGTGTGTGAATACACTGAGGCATACACGTACCGCCGGACGGGCGACATCTGCCACCAGGTCGACTGCCGTAGACATTTTTTCCACCTCGGACGAACCCAGGAACTTCTTGAATCGCTCCACGTTCAAGTCGGCAATGTTGTCGCTAATTGACATCAATTTCTTCAGATCTGCCTTCTTCTTCTTTCGCATGACCTGCAAAACCAGATCATCGGCCAGCCACGGGGCAGCTGTAAAGGAGAAATGGCTGTGGTAGCATGGAGGGGATAAGTGTATGCAACACCTTGCGTCAGAAATAAAAAACTAGACTCCCGGGGTGTAGCCGACTCAATTTTTTTCGGTTGTTGAGGGGTACACACGAAAGGGGGCCTACCCGCCCTGTTCAGACACAAGAGGTGTGTGCGGAAACACGCACGCAGAGCTCCCGGTGCCCGTCGCGAGTATGTAGCTGGAAGATTTGATTAGCACGTAGGACTCCCCTAACAGAAGGGTATCAAACTGCCTCGTCCTATTGCTGCGAGAAGCCGCGAGTGTTCAAGGTTGTATGGATAGAGAGGGCCGCGAACTCCCCTTTCTGCCACGACCACGGATTGACCCAGCACCGCTAAACTTTACGAGAGGGCCGCAACGTTTTCCCTTCAAAACTGATAAGGGATCAACCATGGTTTCGTCGAGTGCGGCTCCAACATCGTGTCTCCTGCGTTGGACGAAGCGTTGCTCCCGGCACTCTCGCGACGCGCCAAAATCTTGCTTGGATGAACGCGGCTGCACCATGTGAGGGGAGGCATCTTGTTCGACCATCACGGGGGTCGACGAGGATTTCGCCATGTGCGGCTTCATCCATGCTCCCGATCGATCTCTGTCTACAGCAGTAGTTTCCTCAATACAATAGGGCCCCGCTACTGCTGGGGTACATGTGATCGTTATCGTTCCCCCCACAAGTGGCCAGTGAGGGCCACTCCTTTGTACTTACACGTACAAATATCACTGAATTGCATGAGTTTTGCTGCGAATGTAGCACAACTGGTGTACTACAGCAGTACTACATGGCTGATGCATACCATGGTAGCAGTTACAGAAAGTTGGTGAGACTTTACACACTATGAAAGACTTAGGCTTCACAACATGACTCCTGCGGGAGGGACGAAAGGACCACATTGATACAACACTTCTGCAACGGGTCAATCTTAACGTACACCCCGTCAATATCTCGTGGTATCAGTAGCGGCAAAACAGCTTACTGCTGTGCGCACAGTGAATGTGTGAATGTATGCATCCATGGTATGCAGCCCTGTCTTGCATGCATAAACCATTCACACCTCGACGACAGGATCGGCCGCCTGGAGCAGCTTTGGTTGGCTCCATAACTCCGCCAGAGAGGCTGGCGATGTTGCCCAGTTGAGCGTTTTGGCTGGAGACAGCAAGACAACCACACGCATCGTGTTCACCTACCACAACAGTGCTCTCCTCCTTCCCTCTCGATCAGTGGTAGGTGGGTTCACGGACTCAAATGGATTCGAGTCTTGCCTCTCTGCTCTCTGCTCCTCTGCCTCCGGTCGGTTCAATCTTTCTTCAACATCCCTCCCGAACCCGATGGAAACCCCCAACGACCCCCCCCCCACCCAACCTTCCGATCACCAACCACCAACCATGCACGACTGCCACTTCACCCGCTCTCTTGAGCAGTCTAGGAGCACACCCCAACGCTCTCGTGACATGCATCTACGTAACCACATTCAGCTAACGAAAGTGCCCTCAATGGACGTACGCCTCACGAAATGAAATAATTGAACCGAGATCTGCCGAATTGATTGTATCCATCCGATCCGTGGTCTCCACACAAAATCTCAGATTGACCCCGTCGAGGTCGTCGCTGCCGCCGGTTTCGCTCCCACAGAGATTCCACTCAACATCAGAGGGCTTGAAAAGTATGGCACCACCACAGTGATCCTGACGTCTTGCCTGCTGGACCCCTCTCATCTCGTTCGCCGCTGCCGCGGGTGTTCCCAAACCATGTTGATGTTCTACTTGTTTCAAAATCTTTCAGTACCGAACGACGACGTGAGGTTTCACAACAATCGTTCGTTGAAGTGCTTCAGCAGCAGACAATATGCATGCATAGATGTGTTTGATGGTGTGAGAGCGGAGGCCAGGATATTCTAGAATAGGGGGGTTCTATTGATGTACCGCAAAACAACCCCCCTGCATGCTATCTTGGCCTCCAGACGGAAGTGGTGAAAAAAAGCAGATCTCCGCCATACTCGGTGGTGGCGGTGCAGTGCAGCGGCGTTTGAAAGCTGCCTGGCGGGGTGCTCCCTCCGAGTAAACCCTCTGGCCACTTCGTCGGAGCCTCTAAACTATCTGTGTAGAGCCCCACGGTCAGGTATGATTCCTGGAACTCCTTGTTTGTTCACATGCAGTCAGGAGAGCGCTTTCGATGAAAAGTATCAACAGTGCTGGTCATCATGTGAACGCCCTCGGTGTCTTCGGCGCAACTCCTTTCCTTGCTCTCTTTTCGGCAAAAACATAAAGTTGAGGCACTTTCCTTTCGAAAGAGTATGACAATTATTAACTCAAGCGGAAGCCAAATGTTGTGAGTACTAACCTCGGTAGCAACCCCCAAGACCTTCATCGCACTCACTTATTGATTTAAGTAACCTGTGAACATCAGTGCTTGCTATTGCCTTGCTCTCGTTGGTAGACCGAACATCACGGGCGGTGCCTCCTGCAGGGAGGGGCCGTTTAAGCCTCATCTGATGATTCCACCCGCGGGACTTGCAGCTCCCGTCATGAACTGGCACTCATTTCTGGATTAGTATCTATACCGCCCAGATTCTTCCACTCAAACCCCATAACAACATCGGCCGTTGGAGCCAAGCTCCAAGATGGACAGCATGCGACATTCAAAGACGCGCCTCGTCTCGCTCTCATGTCTCATGTGCATCGTGCGAGAAACAAATTCATACCAAACTTGGGGCACATATAAATACTTACATTATGGCCCCGACACGTGACTGCGTTGCGCACCCCGCAAGATCCAAACTCATGCATCTGGCCGATTCTTGACACGACTCTCACGACAACTTGTATGGCGTTGCGGCAGTTCCGCAAGGTGACATTCAATATCCCAGTCTACGCTGTCGATCCCTCGGGGAGCGCCGTCTCGCCGCTGCTGTCGGGCAGGGAGAGCCTGGTGTCTCCCAACTCTATCGCTCCCGAGTCCTGCTTGACTTCTCCGTCCTGCTGCTCCCGGCGCTCCCTTGCTTTCGCGGCCTCTTCTTCGAGCGCCATCTTCCGGGTGCGGCGTAGGACAAGGAAAACGTCGTCACAGGAAGGGGTGGGGTGAGATGCCAACAGCACAATTTATTCTTTAAGGTGAACAGTGTATTTTTCTAACATTTTGATCACGGGCTTGGAAATGTACCACAAATTTCGATGTTGTTCTGGATCAAAGACTGCACGGTCCCGACAAAAAAACTCAGCCCTGAAAAGACACCCTGTGTACAATAGTCTTCGCCCATCACGGCAACCACTACATGCAATATACTTCAACATTTCGTTACACCTGCATCGACAGCGTCACAAACACTCAGCATCGCCGGAGCTGCAACTCACCTGTCTTCTGTCTTCTTCGTCCCTTTGCTCCCGCTTTTCGCGAATTTCGTCCGCCTCAAGTGCGTCGATAACGTATTGATACTTGGAATCGTTCAAGCCCAGCGTATTGGCCACCACCTATGAGAAATAGCGATCGCATTTTTTTTCCGAGCGATACAAGAAATGATGCGCGTTACAGGAGAGAGGATGAAAATGGTATGCAAGCGCATGTACGGGGTCAGTTGGGTCCTGTGTGACCGCAGGCGTTTGGGAAACCAACACGCTGAAATACACTCGATGGGACGTTAAGGCGCTACGGGTGGCAGCGATGCGAGTCATGAAAAGTGGTGTTTGGCAGCGTACATGAACAGAGCCAACGGTCCACTGCAGGCGGTATCAAAAGTCGCATCTCGTGTACGGTAGGGCGGTCAAGACAGGACGAGCAACCGATAATTAAAGTAGCACATGCGCTCCACCAGAGGAAACGACCAATGCATCGAATCGAAGCGCTCGTAGCAAACAAGCGAATCAACTAAAAAAATGTTAGGTTCTGGTCAGAAGCGGGCAGAGTACCCCAGACATCTAAGGCTTGGGGAGGTACATAGGCAGCGGTGCGATCCATTGCACGACCCAACGAGCTGCAGCCTCGCGCCAGGTTAATTCCTACCCTTTACCTCCCCAACAGCCTCCGCCCCTGCGACCGCTTTGACCCCTCCAAAGTGCAGTGAGTGTCGGACTTTCGCCCACCAGTCCACGTTGGGGTTACCCCCTTCCTCCCAAAAGTAAGGCTCCACCTGCATGGATAGAATCGAATTAAGGTTGTCGAGGGTCGATTGTAAAGCAGTCAAGACTAAGCCGCGGTAGAAAGCGCTTTCTGTGTTGCACATGAAATGTCACGAGTAAACCATACCGCGTGAGAAAACCTGAAAATGCTACCGATACAGACTGGATGTACCTCCTCCGCCCGTGAATATCTCGCCCAAGTGAATGAACGAAAGCGTTACTTGCTGTCACGCAGAGAGTAGGGTAATCGCCATGGTCAACGGGCAGACACAATATAGCTGTAGCACAGCAAGATACCACGAAACGCAAGCTACCTTGTCCTTTTGCAGGCTACAGATGGTGCTCTACGATCTACGTGTCGACTACTGCTGGCTTGGCTTGGGAACACTCGTCCCCGTGACACTCGAACGTTACCACGTTCAGTCACGCAGAGGATAGGGTAATCGCAATGGCCAACAAGGGCAGACACGAAACCCGTAACAGCTGAAGTCGCCCAGCCCACCGTGGTAACGTTCGAGTATCACGGGGACGCGCGTTCCCAAGCCAAGCCGGCAGTAGTCGACACGTAAATCGTAGAACACCATCTGTAGCCTACATAAGGGCAGAGCAGCTTGCGTTTCGTGGTATCTTGCTGTGCTACAGCTGTATCTAAAGATCAGGAATCGCTCGGGCGATTCTCAGAGGTCAGGACCAGGAAGCTTTGGGCGATCTCCCGACTTGTGTGTGGGGGGTGATACGGAGGGGGTAGACGCGGCATTATCCCCAGGGTTTCCAACCAAGATCGATTGCTACTGCATGCTGCGGAGATCGCAAAACATCCCAAGATCGGAATGGTCTCGATTTTCCTAGATATCTGAAGCAAACTTAACCGACCGGGTTGTGTACCCGGCATCCAAAACTGATGCATGTGTTCCCAGCGACATTTCTAAGACACTTGAACTCTTGCAAGCGATCGTTTGATGTCCAGAATACCCAGTTTCTGAACTGTTGGATGTACACTATGCTTCGCGACCCACTCACCGGGTCCCCCTCTTGCCCGTCAATTGCTTGCACCGGGGCCGCCGCTGCCACCTCTATCGCAGGGGCATCCGCCACTGACATGATGTCCTGGTGCCTCTCTCCTTCTTGGCGCTGCTTCAATAATGTGTCGGGGGCCTAAATAAATGGTATGTATACGCAAGGGGACCGACGGATAGAATGGAGTCATAACGCCTCTTTCTAGAAGTCAACGCTTGGATGGCGGCAGGACTCAAGGGGGCTGTATGTCTGTAATCGAAAGGACACAAATTACCATCGATGGTCACACACAACTCGACCAGATCGGCATGTTGTGCTGCATGTACTTCAAATCTATGAAAGGCTTGCAGCCTCATCATCGAGGGCGACGAGCGCCGATACTCTCTTTCCTCCTTTTTACCGAATTTGTTGCTGTAGTTGTTCTCCAACTTTGCTACTGCTGTAGCAAAAATGCAAAACCAGAGAGCAGAAAGGTATGCAGCCGCTACACAGCAGGATCCACGACAGTAGCACCTAAACAATGGACCTTTATGATTTGTTGCTGCCGGCGTGTTGGTGTCGGACAGATCAAGCCGGCACACCAAATAGAAAATTCGGTCAAAATTCAACATCAATCTGCGTGATTGTGCTGAAAAACTGCTGTAAAACTGTACACAGAGATAGGATCTTGTGGTCGCAATTGAACGCCATTCTCACCGTCAGTAGTAGCACGTACAGCCCGCAGATCCTGAGATAAAGTTTGAACGGCGTTGATACAGCTGAGCAGCAGCAGGCAGAGTGGTTCACACACGGACTGCTGTGCTGTGTGCGGTTTGTTGTGCGGAGCGTTCGTCGTTGTTCCGGGGGTTGCGCGAGTTCATGTCAACTTGCTTGAAGGTATGCTTTTCTGAGGATTCCAGTTTGCGTTGCCTCACGCGCTCCCCGCGCCCGATCAAAGCCAGACCATTGCTGCCGACTGGAGAAGGGTTGGCGCGCCGAGTGTGCTGCACTACCTTTAGCCTGATAAGGCGATCTTTTGCATAAGGTCCTGTTCGACGTGGTTATTTTCTCGGGAATCCTGGGGAAAGGCTTGGTGCAGAAGCGGCTGCTTTTGAAGACTCGAGGAGAGCCATGGGCGAGCGGGGGTACCAGCTCAAGGGAGCCAACAACAAGAAGGCGTGGGAGGAGTCGGACTTCCCGATCGTGTGCGAGACATGCCTAGGGGACAACCCCTACGTACGGATGACCAAGGAGCCGCACGGGAAAGCGTGCAAGATCTGCGAGAGACCCTACACCGGTACGCGCCGCTTTTCGTATTACAACGTGTGTGCACAAATGGGGATATTTCTCTCTCTCTGTTCAGATACAGCAGTACGTGCCACTTGTAACCTTGTGCAGGGCGACTCTCGTGGGTGAGGCACCCATGATCACTGCCCCTCCAGCGCCCCCCTTGCGGTAGCTTTCCGCTCTCTTGTAGCTTGACCTTTGTAATTGGGCCGTTGTTGTGGTATTACCGCTGTTTTTGTCTTCAAGACCAACTGGGATCGGCTCTGCGGTCGGTTCTTGGCCCTATACAAGTCTACGCACTCGATACAATTGTAGGCAGTGTGGGACGATTTGGTGTGTACAGCTAGCTCCGTCTGAGGCGGTTTGCTCCTAGCCGCAGCAGTGGCGCGTCTATGCTATCCGGACACGAGCCACCTGAAATATTATCCGTATAACACAGCAGTACTGATGGCGGTGCGTTACAAGGAAACGTAAGGAGAATGCGAGAAAAAGGAGATAGAAATTTGGAAAATGTCTGCCAATCCGACATGTGTACAAAGGAGGAGGATATCACAGACGAGGGTCCCCCTTGCTGAAGGCCCACCCTTCCTGCGGCGCTTGCTTGAGCTGCGCCGGTGTGAAGAAGTCACCAAGTGCTTCCCTTGAGGGCGCTCACGGAACTGGTGGGCAGCCACCTCGCCCTATCCGCATAGCGGTACCTGCATAGCAGTTGCCATGCAGCCGACAACGTTGATGGCACTCCTTTGGTTTACTACTGTTGTGGTATTTGTGAGGATGATGGCAAGACTGCTGTGCCTGGGTTTGTCCGTTCAAGATTGTTCCAAGTGGTTACAAATGTGTTCTCCGCCGTTGCACGTGCTTGTTGTTTTTCGTCAGTTTTTCGCTGGAAGGCCGGGACAACAGGGCGCATCAAGAGCACCCAGCTATGCCAGACGTGCGCCAAGCTTAAAAACGCCTGCCAAACATGCGTCCTCGACCTGCAGTACGGTGAGTGCAGTGCAGTGCGAGCCAGGATTGCGGCATGCTGAGGATGTTGTTCGATAACTCATATGCAACATATGAAGCACCTACTCTGGGGTAATTGGTCAGCCTGCGACCACGGAAGGTAAAGATCGGAACTGTTTCTGGTGTGCACAACGGCAACAGCAACAGCAGGGGCCAGGAAAAAAGTTTGGGTCTCGGGCAATCTGTCACGGAGTCCTGTCGCTCTTCCAACGCATAATAATATCTCCCGACTTTCGCATTCCATCGGCCCGAGTGTCGCCGGCCTCGTGGGCTATCCTTGGACTTGCATACAACCGGACAGACATGTATTGTAGACGAGTACGCAGTGCTGTGAGGGCTTCTCTCTTACTGCCGCTGTCGACAGCTCGCCGTCTTGACTCCGTTGGCATCGGACCTGCTCATCTCGAAGCGACCAAAAGCAAAGTATCCTTTTCAACAAACCTCCCACCACCCCGCAAATATGTTTTTTGCCAGGACTGCCGGTGGAGGTGCGTGACAAGTTCCTGGCTGAGGAGGACAGGCTGGAGGTGCCCGGCAGCGACGCCAACCGCGAGTTCATGACGCAGGTGCACGAGAAGCAGCTGGCGGAGGGCGGCAACCCCTACAGCAACAAGCCCCTCAACCAGAAGGTGAGCGTATTCGGTCTGGCAGGGTCGTCGTCGAAGACTTTTGTGGTGGGGGTTCGTCGTCGTGTTCGTGTTCGTGACTGAATTTGGTTGTTGTTTGTCTTGTTAGAAAATGTTCTCATCGTTGTCCAGCACCTTTTTTTGCTCCGTGTTCTTGGAAGCCTTTTAAGGTAGTCAAATTTTGAGGTCACAAGCGAACCAACATGGTACACATTTTAGCGTATTTGATCCAGAGTAGGTCCTACCTACTCTATAGGTACCCTACGCCCTACAAATTTGTGTTGGGAATTTGCGGTGATGCATTCGTTTCTATGTCCAGTCCAATCGCGTATCGTTTGAAGGCCGCCGCGCGGAATGCTCCTGACAGTGCAGCATCCACGCACTAGTTTCGCCGCACAGCAGGAGATGGCTGGATTGATTCATGTGCTACCTGTTACCTAGGTAGAAAGTCGATATTGAACTTCGTTTTTGTGCCACCCCTTTTTTTGGTTCGCCTGTTTGTGACGCAGCTTCTCCGTATGGCCCGGTCAACGCCCTACTACAAGCGCAATCAGCCGCACAAGTGCTCCTTTTACGCTAAGGGAGAGTGCAACCGAGGCGCCAAGTGCCCTTTCCTGTGAGTTCTCAGTTCGATGCCCTGTTTTGGTTTCTGCATTGCAGTTGACGTTGCTGTTGACCTCCATGGGCAACAGGTTTCGGCTTGGTGCTACGCTGTTATCATTACTGAGTTGATTTTTTTGGGTCAACTACTTCTGCATCACCGCCGTATGAATGAGACGAAGCGTTCCTCCCATATTTTGCTAGGAAGGCTTGCCCATTAGACTACTGTCAGCTGACATTTAGTAGTCTAATGGGTAAGCTTTTCTAACAATGAGGCCACGACGGTGCAATCCGTGTTTTGGTATTCGCCCACTGGCACATCTACATCGCGTGATCTATGTATCTGCATCGGCTGGCCGGCGTACAGTACTGTAACAATATTGCCAGCCACCATCACAACAATCCGTCCTGAATACCAAGGAACACGTGGCCGTCCGCATGCGTGACCGCTTATCGATTGCCTTCCCTTTGTCGCCACCTCTCTCACTCGGCGCCATGAATTATGACGGTTGTTAACCGATTCACCTATTGCAGGCACGAGATGCCAACAGATAGGGCGGACCCCCTGGCCCACCAGAACATCCGCGACCGGTTCTACGGCCAGGACGACCCCGTCGCGGCCAAGATGATGGCCAGGCAGGACGACCTCCCGAAGCTGGAGCCCCCCGAGGACGAGGGGATCAGCAGCCTCTGGCTCGGCAACATGGCCGACTACATCACGCCGGAGGTGATGCTGCTGCTTAGGGTTGGCGTGGTGGTGATGGCGGTGTAGCTCGAGCTGCGCCTCTTGCTTCGGGCTCTGCTGTGCTGCCGGCGGGATTCGTTGTTTTTACGTTGGCGATGTGGTAGTGTTGTGTGTTTTCGTGGTGGTGTAGCCGAGATTGAGCGGTGTTGGGGAGGTCTTGTGGCGGTGTTGGCGGTGCCTTTGGTAGGGTTCTGGGTTGGGTGCGTTTGCGGAAGCGTTGGCTGTGTTGGTAGCTCCGGCGCAAGGTCTGGGTGTTGACATATTGACCACCACCTACGCAACTGCCGGCGTTGCGAACGTTCCAAGAGTCCCAACGAAATCACATTTTGAAAGTTCTCCTTTGGTTGTGTTTCCGTGTTTTCTGTCCGAACGTACGCGGTAGTCGGCCTGGCGTCAACGGCATCCGCCAGATCGCCACCACCTCTACTCTTGCGCGCGCTAGTGGTTTATTTTCTCGCGGCACCCTTCGAAATGAGCGCTCGGCAGCTGAAATGTTCCGTGTTCCGTGTCTGAACCGTTGGACATGTGCAGTATGCAACGGCATGGACCAGACACAGCGACGTTGAAGACGGCATTTCTGTTTCTTTGTTGCAAAGAGTTAGTTGAGCCACACACTCACTCCTCGGCCATTGCCTTCTCTGTTCGCAGGATCTTCGCGACGCTTTCTACAGCTTCGGGGAGCTCCGGTCCATCCGCATTGTGCCCGGCAAGGACTTCGCCTTTGTGCAGTTCACCACCAGGCAGGCGGCAGAGGCAGCAGCTGAACAGCTCTACAAGGTATGTAGACTATGCACCAAGCACTGCTCAGGGGTATGGTGCTAGCGCATTCCACCAAACACGGCACGGACCGGCGAAAGTTGAACTCGGAGATTTGCGGTGGATTTCCACAGAGCAACGGACAAAAGCTATGCTCTAGCCTCCGACCAGGCTACCTGTTTTTTTACTGAAGCATCTCTCGTCAAGGTATCGCAATCTGTTTACTGCGGTGTCACCACCCCCCTCACAACCTCGTTTATTTTCTCATCCTTTCCACACTCGAAAGCTCACCGCCTCATCCTTGCTCTTTGTTTTCACACTCTCTCCCGCACGGCGTTGACGCATTTGCACGCGACAGTGCCTGGTAATCAAGGGCAGGCTGCTGAGGTTGAACTGGGCCACTCGCTCGGAGGAATCGGGGACGTCGGGCTTCAACGGCCCTGAAGGCGGCGGCCGCCGCAGGATCGAAAGCGGTAGCAGCAAGGCTAAGGAGGGTGGGCAGCAGCAGCAAGCTGCAGGCGAGGCGGGCGGCGCCGATGCTGGCGAGGGGTCGAAAGCAGGAGGCGCGGCGGGGGCGGGGGCGGAGAAGAAGGCGGAGGCGGCACCGTACCAGCCGGTCTCGCTCCCGCCAGTGCCGGGGCTGCCCCCCGGCGCCCCCGTTGCCCCCGTCCCGCACATGCCGCCCATGCCGCAGCTACAGGGGTACCAGCCGCCGCCGCCGTCCGCCTACCCGCAGCAGCAGCAGCAGCCCGCGGTAGCACCTGCGGGACGGGGGCAGTACGCCCCGCCCCCGGGCCCCCGACTGCCGACGTACAACAACAACGGCGGCGCCGCCGGCCAACATCACCACACCCGAGGCCCCCCGATCCCTTCGTACGGCCCGGTGAGGGGCAGCGGCGGGGGCAGTTATGGCGGCGGCGGGAGGCGGGGTCCCCCCCCCGGTCCTCCGCCGGGGCCGCCCCCCGGCCCCCCTCCGGCGCCGTACTATGCTTCTATGGACCCGCACCGCTTGGGTGCGCAGCCCGCAAGGCCGCTGCTGCCGACGCCGCCGCCTGCAGCCGCCCCGGGGGTCGCGTCGAAAAGCAGTTAGAAAAACAGCGAATGATGTTAGGGTGTGATTTGTTTACGGTGGCGGCTGGATCTGGGTTAGGTTTGGCAAGTACGGCCACGTAGCGCACCCCATGGTCAACGATAATTTCTCCGTTGGGAGAAAGGTAGGCGGGGGACATGTAAAAAAAGGCTTTTGTGGCGGTGGTTAGCGAGTTGCATCGGTTGCTGGTTTTTTTTATTCCCGGTATTTAGTGAAGGGTTGTACCAACTCAAGAATCTGTTGCAGCTGTCTCGGTCGCCGTTGACTGGACCTCTGTGAAATGCCTTTGTTTTGCGTACACCCGAAGCACCACCATGAGTGATCAAGGGTTGAAATGTGTGCGGGCCAAATGTCAAGCTAACGCAGAGGGACACCCAGCTTTCTTTCGATCGGCAGACATCGTTTTCGTCTGTCCGCGGGGAGTAGGCTAGCCAAACACCTTGTGTAGCAGGGCACACTGGACGCCGAGAATGTACCGAATCGAGGAGGTTGTTAGTGGATCGTGTCTACACGTCACACTCGACGATTTTCGCTGTGTACTGTAGTTCCGTTGCGCGCCGCGTCTTTTGGGCAGGTGGGACGGTCCACCAGTCGCTACGAGCAGTACTTCGCACGAAATTTTCGGTGTTTTCCGTGGTGCTGGTCCGGTGAGAACCCGGCGTGCTCCGTCCCGACTTTTTAGGGATGCGGGTGCTTTTCTTAAAGCAGTTTCTCTTGACGACGTAGTACACCCGGCACACGTAAATGTCCAACTTGCGCTTGCCAAGCCGCAGTGGCAAAAACTTACAATTAGTACGGCTGGAGTTGCGGTCGGAGAGCTACCCCCCCACCCACCCCCGAGCTAACATATGTGCCCGAAGCAGCAGTATCTCTTGGCTTCCAGTATTTCGTGGTGAGGATTTTTCTGGTGGAGCGGACGGGCGGAAGCGATGCTGCGTGAATGTGCTTATGTAGCACTTGCAAGGCAGCACGGCGATATTTCACGCGATTGCGCCACTGAGATTTGGTTCCCACCGCAAACAGTGAGTGTTGTCGCGCATCGACGAGCGGCTCCCAATACTATAAAGTGGCCGCGTGCACCGCTCGGTGTGCACAGCAGGAGTTTCCTGTGGGCAAAAGAGCGAACATCCATGTCGTTGATGGTTTGTGATTCCTTGCTGACCAACGTTCGTGTTGAAGATGTTCTTCACGACCACACGCGATACAGAAAGAGAACAAATCGGGTAGGTTTCCGTGCCACGTGCGTGTTTGGCTTCTTCCTACCCGACCCACGCAGTAGGCGTTTGTCTTTCTGAGTGTCTTGTGGTGATTTGCGGTAAACGCCGTTGGTGGAGACGTGGGTATTCGAACAAGGCACGTGGCAAGTCGTGGTGTACGTGGCGCCGCAAGTGAGAGAAGTACTGCTGTAACACCCTCACATTTATTTCTCTTTTTAGGTGCCACGAGCCCTGCAGTTGTAATAATGAACAATGTTCCCCGCACCTTTTTGGGAAGGGGTATGTTTGTGAAGGATAGGTGGGCGCTTGTTCACGGAGCGATTTTTTCTACGGAGCGGGGCGGAGAAGGGTGGTTTGAACCGCTCAGCTCCGTGATTAAATATACCACAAACCACAACAAAACCGCTCCATCACCTCTGCATCCACCGGTCGAAAAAATAGTGGGACGAAACAAACGCTCCGCAGAGCGGTTCTTACTCCCTGAAATAAAGTTGATACCCGTTGGCAAATATCCCAGAGAGTGGTCGTGCCAATCATGTTGTTGTAGTTCGTGGTGGGAATTCCGGTGGCGGTGGCGAGCACGGACGGTGGCGACGTTCTTTCGTCCTACTGCGTCCCTTTGCCTCGATATTTTGTTCGCGGGACTGTGTGTGGCGATTATTAAGCAACCCCCACATCAAACACGACCGCCATCCAGCGGGCCCCTGTAGTTAGCCCGCAAGCCTGCAGCGCTTCGCTCGCGCTAGCCCGCCCCACCCACACAGTGGATTGACTCTGATTGATCTACAGTAAGCTCTCTTGCACCGACCAACTTATATCTGCAGCCAACAACATGGCCATGCAGTCTCCCCTCCAGTGTTCTACAGGCCCCGAGAATGGTCTTCACAGGGCAGCGACTGAATTCACCACATGTGATCATTTAGACGCCCTGGTTGCAAGGGGGTTCGATATCACTAGGGGCGATCCGAACGGCTTCACTCCTCTCATGATCGCCGTAGTACACGGTCACTCCCGCGTTGTCACACTTCTTCTAGACAGAGGTGCTGACGTGTCAAGAAAAGGTGGTACGGGCATCACTGCTCTTCATATTTCCGCTGCCTCCGAGAACCTGGCCATGACCGCGAGATGCTGATCACCGCAGGGGCCAATCTCGAAAAGAGATACCAAAGCGCCACACCGCTCCAACTGGCTATGGGAGGAGGGCACTTGGAGGTGATGAGAGCGATGGTCAAAGCAGGCGTTAATGTCGACAGACGTCACCACAGCGGAGCGACAGCACTGTCCGCCGCAGCGTCGGACGGTCAGCTGGACATTGTCGAGGTGCTCCTTGGTGCCAACGCTAACCCCTTGTTGACCACGCCAAATTCGTTGCCGGGAGGACCTCCACTCGTAGCTCTGGATGCGGCAGCAAGAGGCGGACACGCTGTGGTGGTAC
Organism: Ectocarpus siliculosus; assembly: GCA_000310025.1. NCBI lineage: Eukaryota > Phaeophyceae > Ectocarpales > Ectocarpaceae > Ectocarpus > Ectocarpus siliculosus. The sequence continues at coordinate 2,440,911 of FN649743.1, read as the reverse complement.
GTCGGATGATTGGGCACCTTGGGATCGAAGGATGCGGCGGTGCCACGAACCAACGTATGGACGTCATGGCCATATTAGTGGACGTCGGAGTGGTTGACAATGGCTACGCTTTGGTCGGTGCTGCCGCATGTGGTGCTGAAGCATCCGTGAAATTTCTGTTGCAACAACACGACAAGAAGAAGCACGCTTCTGCTAGTAGCGGGGCTTACGTTAACAGCATCTGCCACATTTCCGGCTCAAGTCCCTTGCATTACGGTATGGGTTTTGGCGAGTTTTACTCTGCCAGGATCGTGCGGATGCTGGTTGACGCTGGAGCAGATACGACATCGAGAGTTAGACTCAGAAGTTCGCTTGGGTGATTTTCGACGCCACGCCCCAGGCATTGGTCGCAAGCTTCGTCCGCGAGAAGGAAGCTCAAGGAGGCGAAGCCGCAAAGAAGCAGCTGTGCGAGCTTGAAGCGATCGGCCGCGTGCTGTTGAGTGCGGAGGCAGCCCGTGCTTTGTCTTGGCTGTGGCCGAGCAACATCATCCCGTGCACCAGCCACGCTGCAGGAGCCACGGCGATTCAGGCCAAGGTGACTTCGAGTACTGGAAAGCCGCTGGCCGGGTTGTCGCTGATTCTGAGGCGAAGGGCTGTTAGACATCGGGTGCTCTTGGCGGCCCTTTCCAGGTGGGTGGTGAGCAGTATCCTTGGATCCTTGGTCCGTTGTCACGCTCGCTGTACGCATGATGTGTGGCGCATGCTGCATTCAACGTTCGTTTTCTGTTAGTCAGATACATAGTCGGTGATATATGGCTATTCCTGTCGTGGGCGCCGTTGCTAATTATCTTCTCTCTGTACTCATGTTCAACACCTGCTACCAAGAAATGCCTGCTCGTTGTCACCATGTGGTGTGAACACCCCACTGACGTTGCGCGTTAGGCCTAAATCTAAGTACGGTCTGTCTACCTTTCGTGCGTTGAGCCGTTCGCCTTGCCTATCTGAGTTATCTCTATTACATGTAGGTTGGGTGCCTGTTGTTTTGCTCGCACGCTCTTCCTTAGTAAGTCTGTGCGTAACATGACATCGCAGCCGCAGCCCAAACTCGCCGCAGCCAAGGACATGTTCCCGGAAAATCACACGTTGTGTCCCCACGTGCGAGAAAGAGAGTCGACTTTTGTCTCGTCGGGAAGTCGATTTGGAAAACTTATGGCCGATCGCCGATCTCCCGATCGTTGACGTTTAGCTCGCTGTCTCGCCACGCCGCCAATATTTTCGCAGGTATTCGCGGAAGCCTTGACCGGAGGTTTGGCACAATCAAGCGGTGTCGATGAGTTTTGCAGCCGTTGATTTGCGAGCGGCTTTGTTGTGGTGTATGTGCATCGTTGAGTGGTGCCATCGGAGACATCTCATTGCAAATTCACACATGATGCCGCGAGTCCATCCCACACATGTGTGAGGGGATTGGGAGGTGTGGCACCCCCAGCAGTTCTCTCTCGCCAACCTTTTTTGAGGCCGGAGGAAACGTTGGCCAACTGCTGTGCTGTAGATGCCGCTGGTGATTGGGCGAGTGCAACAATCAGCTACCTACAGTAGCGCCCCGGTGGTCTAGTGGGCAACCTCCCAGCCTACTAAGGGCCAGGCCATGGGGTCGAGTCCGGGCAAAGTGAGTTTTTTTTCTCACTAAATAAATCCTGGTCTAAGGCCATTTCTTCCTTCTCAAAAAAAGACAACTGGCCACAGAACCCCTTCTTACGGTGTCTTTTTTCAGTGAAAAATGGCCAACAAAAAAAGACAACCCGTTTTGGACAGCCCATCCTGTCTTTTTCTGGGGCAGTTTTGGATGAGTCGGGGCTGTCTTTTTCTGTGGTCTTTTTTTGGTCACAACCACATGACGCTACCTACAAACTAATCTCTCGACGGTTGATCCCCGCAAACTCTAACGGTGTTCACGCGAGCTGTGTCATGTGACTGGTGCAGCGTTAGCGTTGTTTTTTCATGCGGCTGGACCAAGTGGACAACCCGATGTGTGCGGTGCAAACAAGCGGCAAACGAGCCGAGAGAGTCTGGACGCAGCAGCAGCGGGGGGTCTTTGTTGGTGTGCTGTCAACTTTTGCGAACCCAACTTTTGGGCGCCCTATAGCCTCCTGGTCTGTGTCAACCACCACACAAGACGGACCATACGCGCAGCTCATGGCGGATACCTTTGTCATCGCTGTTGCTGGAGTGGGTGGCGAGGGAGCATCGATGAACCAAAGTTGCGACACGGGCGAAAGAGCAAAAACAAATTGCTTGAAGACGAGGCGGGTCATATTTCCCGCCTGTCCACGACTCTTTGTTGCGCTCACAATTTTTGAGCGCCCTTCAGCCTCCTGGTCTGTATCAACCATCACACAAGGCGGACCATACACACAGCTCATGGCGGATACCTTTGTCATCGCTGGTGTTGGAGTGGGTGGCGAGGGAGCATCGAAAAACCAAAGTTGCGACATAGATAAGCCAAAGAGCAAAAAAAACTGGTTGCTGGCGCGGTGGGTATTTTCCGGCGTGCTGTTGACCCTCGCCACCTCAGTTTTCGTGCCTCAAATCGCCCTGTGGTCTCTAACAGCCACCACCCAAGACGGACCATACACACAGCTCATGGCGGATGCCTTTGTCATCGCTGTTGCTTCACTGTATGCGGAGATATAACCGAAATACCATAGCGGTGGAAGGTGTATGCATGTACAATGTATGTATGTATGTGTGACGAACGGCCGTTGCAGGGTCTCTTTTTTTTCGGTCGATGACTCGGAATAGCAAAAAAGGATGGACCAGCACCGCAAGAAAGGGTAATCTTTGTTGTAGATCATTTTTTGGATCGTATCTTTTGGGGGAAAAATATTTAATGAAAAAGACACCGTAACAAATGGCCTAAGTTGAAAGCGACGCGCTGCGAAGCTCGTTGTTAGTAAACTCGATCGACTTCATACGTCGCGAGGGAAGGGATTGCTGTACCCTACCCTTGTCGCGATAAAGATATCTCAGGCAGGAACCGCAGGAGGGGGTCCAGCCCCCCCCTCCTATGTGACCCCGGTTGGGTCGTCTAGCTATTAGTAGAAATGGAGGATAGGGGCCAGAGGGGCAGACGACAAAATCCAATAATGGGTGAAAAAAACAACAAAAAACGCAATTTGCCATTGAAATTTGCCTTCTTTTGGTTTTGGAAACAAGTTTTCGGTGGCCGTTATTATCCCGCAGAGTGGTCGTGACGATCATCAAGTTGTTTCGCAACCCGATACTTTGAAGTAATACCGAATGCTCGAACACTTCATTAAAAATAGCCAACTTGGGGCCGAAATTCCGACAGAACCTTGCTGAAACCGTCCCGACACATAACGAATAAGAACAGGAGCGAAAAAAGAATTTTGGAACACGCGAGGAGTTAAACACACATGACATGCATGCCTGCCTGTGGCAGCAGCGACGGACAGCCTTGCATGCATCGAGTGATCGAGGCCGTCATTAATATCCACCGGATGTGGCCAGCGGGACTAGTCCAACGCCCGGTAGCGGTCATACGCACGATACTGCTGGAGCGGCAATGTCCTTGCATCAAAGCAGCACGAGTGCCAAGGGACGCAACAGCGTGCGTAGTCCCGGAGTTAGAACCCCGGTCAACAACAGCGAGGCAGTCTTGGGGGGCTACGAAACTTGTTGCACATGGGCATCAAACAAAACTGAGCTTACGGAGGCCCTATCGTGAGAGAACCGCTAGACATTCAAGCGGATTCAGCAACGCCGCCAGAGCATCAGGAACACCGCGCATGGGACAAAAAACTTGTTTTGGTGCGGAGATACGACGTGACGAAATCGCCTTGCCCTGTAATGCGTGCACCATGACCGTGAAAAAAAAATCAAAGTTGAGTGTGAAGGGCGTGGATCAGCGGAGTTCCAGAGAGAGGAAAGGGCCTGCGCGGTTGACATCAGCACAAAGCTAAACACGACGGGATCACCATGATTCCAGAGTAGACGCACAGAACGGTTGCAATCTCACGGCATCTGTGACTTTTGTTTCTCGGCAAAACGCCATATATTTCGGCTGTTTTTTATATACCTGACACCTGTCTTGCCCATTCACCAACGGCTCGCCACCACCAAGCGGAGAGTGCATTTGTCTCTCCTCTGGAAACTACGGGCGAATGCACCGTATACAAATTACATCCGAGGCAGGCTTCACACGGAGCCAGGGCAGCCCGTACCAGGAAGAGCACACGCTTGAATGAGAACCAAAGGCAGTAGATTGCCTTGCCCGACCCGTTCTGCCAGTAGGGACTCAGAATCGAGCTGAACATGCAATCGCGACCCAAAGCCCACCCACCCGGATCAGAGAGCACGAAGCGTGAACTGGAGTAAATGAAAGCAGCCCTGTGTACGCCCATCTTGACTTTAAGACCACCATCGCCGCTGCGGCCGAACGGCCTACTCAGACTACAGCATGTACACCCCCCGTCCCCCACGATGACCTTCTATTTTTCGCCAGCAGTCACTCTCCCCGCGAGTATTAACAGAGATAGACCAAATCAAAAACAAACACAGTCTAACATGGTATGATAACGACAACAACAACGACGAGCGCTCAATACTAAAACACGAGGCCGCTGCCTGCAGCCTTGTCGATCTCGGCCTGCAACTTGCCCGCTTCTCGCGCTGCGTTCTCGAAATCTTCCGAGTTCGGGATGACGGCGCAGATGCTCGTGTACCGGACGAAAGAGAACTTCTTCCCGGCGAACTCGTCGTCTCGTGGGCCTGACGAATAAAAAACAAAAAGTGCAGAGTTGTTGACGTGGAGCAGCCGCGGAGGAGAATCAAGCGCACAAAACGAATCGTTGGTCAAAAACAACATCGTAACGCTTACATCAACGGCTGTACGCACACGCGCGGTCCGTAGTTTCCCGCTTCACGTGTGGTGAGACTACGTGAGGTGAGACGTCGAGTGTGAGCTGCAGCAAGGAGTGGGGATCTATGGTGAAAATGTCGTGTGAGGGCCACGTGCGAGATACATGCCATCCGTTTTTGGAACCAGACGTGCCGTTGGGGCCTCAAGAAGAAGCGAATGAGCTAGACTCAACCAAGACGCGTGCATGTTAGAGACACCGGGGACTCCATATCTTTACAAGCACAAGGTTTGATTACTTTATCTGGGGGTCTGTTGCATGGGTCGTCCTTGTTTTCGTTCTTCAAACGTTTGGCTGAAGTTTTTCTCTCTCTCTGGAGAAGGAGGCAGCGCTTGTGTTGTTGTCGGCCCCTGTCTGCTGCTCAATGGAAAGCAACCTGACACGAATACCGCTGCAGGACCAACTCACCAATCCCGTAGGGATCCTTCACGAAGACGAGGTCGCCCTGCTTTACGGCATCGTTCGGCGTAACGTTGCCGCTTTCCCCTTCGCGGCCATTCCCGATCGAGACGACCTGCGATGCAAGCGTCGTCGAACGACAAACGTCACAAAATCGTTGGGGGGTCACAAACGAGGGGGGTAAAAGTCGGGGTCACTCAATAGTGCGGGCTTTAGATGTGCACGGCGACGAGTGTCTGGGATACGGGCGGGTGAGACCTCTTAGCACAAAAATCAATTTGTTCGAATTCGAATAGGGCAGGAAAATCGGACCACTGTAGCACAAAACCCACGCTTTAGAGGAGCCCCGACTGCAGAAGTGGCGTTGAACACGGCAAGGGGGGCGGCCTTTCCCGAGAAAGAGACGGAAGGAACAAGACATTAACGCGCACTGTGCACCGTTAATACATGGGGGCTACACGCTCCACCAAAAAGAAAATAGGGGTGCGCGTCGCGCCCGACGCAATCTCTCCCATCCTCCCCACAAACATCATCACTAGCCACCGATGTCTTCACACTATGGACAGCGGCAACGATGATCACAACCAAAACAAGAGTTGCGGCGAACGACAGACTGGCTGGTGACCGGCAAGAGAAATGCAGGTCGTTGTCATCAATACGACCCCCATGGGAAATATTCTTCGATGGCGTTCGTATGGTGCACATTGCTCACCTTCACCTTGAATGGCCCTGACGATGTATTAATGTCAACTCGAAACACGAATGAATGAAACCGGTCTGTTCGCCAGGTGCGATAAATAAACCGCTGTCATCACTGCACTGTCCAAGCGATGGGATGGATCTGACACGATCGTGACTGTCGGCGGCGATGAACAGTATCAGAATCGTTCATGTGACGATCTTTCTTCATGCACAAGACCCTATCTTCCATCCTTTCCTCAGAGAGAACGACAAGACCCCATTCCGTCGAGATTGTCGTACTATCATACTTCGAAGTACCCATGTCGCGTACCTTGCAGACGTGCATCCTGGGGTTAGCCTTAGCAGGCAGGAAAAGTCCAGAGGTCATCTGCTGCTCTTCCGGCAGTCGCTCCACGTACACCATGTCGTACAACGCCTTCTGTCGCTGGGCCTGCGACCGGAAACAAGGACAACACGGACAAACAAAAGAAAAAAAATGGGCATCCTTCGTATCGCCTCTTTTGTGTGGCACCAACAGAGGACACATCACGCCGTCTGCGCTATACATGAAAGGCCATCTGGGAGAAACATTAAGAGGATTGGTCACGTCGTCTGCGGTATAACGCCATCTGGACGACACTTGATGTACTCTGACTCTCGATAGAACGTGGTACCATATGTTGCCCTTCAACACGTGAAACCATGCGATACAGAAGGGAGGGGGCAGACCAATGTACGCCACGAAAGACGAAAAACTAGGGGATGAGGGCTGTCCCCAACTACAAAACACAACGCACACGCCCTTAGAGGAGAAAACAATTCGAAAAGGCACACACGTCCTTGTAGCACGTCAAGAGGGCTTGGGGGCTCGGATAGGAGCGAAAGACATTTGCTTTGAGCTAGTTCTTCACTGTCAAGTCAGATGAACTATGCATTTTGCATCGTCACGGCCCACAAGCAACACGCGCGTTTTACGTACAAAGCGTTGTATGGCGAACAATGTACCACGTGGAATCAAGCCTTCCAGGAGTGGATAGCGGCGGGCTTTCAGCCGGCATCTACATTACTTCAGAGAACAATAAACGCCCGGAGTACCCTAAGTTGTGGCCACGAGAGGTCGAGACGCCGTGTGTCGGCCACCTCAACAGCAAAAAACAAAAACGTTCAAGTTTTGGCAAGGTCGGTTCAAACCGTACAATTGGTGGTAGACGCTTGTGACGCTACCAGTACCATGGTATGACGGTTCCACGGTACAGTTATTGTAGCTTGATCGTAGGGGCTCGGATAGGAGCGAAAGACATTTGCTTTGAGCTAGTTCTTCACCGAAAAATCAGATGAACTATGCATTTTGCATCGTCATGGCCCCACCGAAATTTGAGCCGCGAGCTTCAACGGGGTATGCATACACAACTGCTGTGCGTCCCATACTTTCGTTATCCCATATTCGCAATGCTTTAGCCATATTACAGCTTTACTGAACGAATCAAGGGTTGATGTGAGGGTGTTGTTCGGTTATCGGGGCTCGGATAGGAGCGAAAGACATTTGCTTGTGAGCTAGTTCTTCACTGAAAAAAGTCAGATGAACTATGCTTTTTTAATCGTCACGGCCCACCCGCACAAAGTACAACTCCCTCTCATACCGCCTCTAGTTTACATCCGCTGCTACTAGTTGGAAGGGAAGGCACCGTTGTGGTTTTCGTCTTTGTGTGCTGTCACGATAGCATACCAACAGCAAAACGAGGCGCATATTATTGCACAAGCCTTTCCTATTCATCACAGACAAAGTGAAACTCAGAAACGGGGTGTCACGCCATGCTCCCCGACAAACACTGCGGCACACACACACACACACACGCGCGCGCGCGCGTTGGGGAGCGGTGGCTCGTCAAAAACAGTCAGGTGAATACAATTAGGTGAAAGCACACCCTAGAAGGGTAGGTCAGGGAGAGAAATCAATCCCGTTTGATCCCGGATCAACACGATGAGTAGAGACACCAGGGGAGACAAGCAGCGACACGGCTGTTGCTGGAGGTACTGTTTTAACTAACTGTCAGCGATTGCAAGTACCAAGCTTGTCAACTCCAGGCAACGTGGGAAGGCTCCGATGAAAAGTAAGATGGTGCAAGTTGTCTCCACTCAACGATCAGATGAACTATGCATTTTGTGTATCGTCATCGCCTTCCTTACTATCCTACGATCACCCTACTGTTACAATAGCTTCCAGTCGGAATACTGCGCTCCGTAAACCATGTTTCTGCTAAAAAGCATGTGCCAGGTAGACAACACATACATCTCTCGCCCGTTGGTGGCGGAAACTATAAGCTGCTCATGACGCCAGCATAGCAGCAGCAGTAGCTCGAACGATTTGGTCCGTTTGTTGCTCAGTCCTTTTTCTCTCACTGGGGCCGCTCATCTCATCGCAGTTGTGTGGCTCACGACGAACGTTTGGCACACCACAGCAGATCAAATATATTTGGCCGAGCAATCAGCTCCGCGCTCCGCATGACATTTGAACTCTTGTGTGCCGTGCTATAGCTTGCTGCTGCAACGCATACATATACTCAGTCAGTTAATACACGATGAACCAAGCGAGTAGACGCCGGGCGCACTTGTGGCGGTGAGGTCGGTCGAGGTCTATTGAGCGGGGCGGCGAAAGCCGCCAGCACTACCACCACTCTCCGTTCACCAATGCTACTTCATTTTAATGTTCATCAGATACTGCAATTACTGCTGTATGGCATGAATCGAGTACGCCCTCTTTCCGCACCGATGCATATTTTTTCTCATTTTGAATACTTTATATGTACTGGCACGAATGAATGTTGAGTACCACTTATCGCGTATCTTGGAATCGATCTATTGAGCGGGGCGGCGAAAGCCGCCAGACCGCTTGTAGTGTAGTACACACCAGGGAAGAACACACCTAGGCTCAGCTCGGGTGCGGAATGCTTTCAGCACGAAGCTGTCAGAAGTCTAACATGTTTCGTAAAATCGCATCAGTGCCTTCGGTGTGTTCCGACAGAGAGAGTGTGCGACCACGCCGCAAGCAAGCAGGGAGGGGACCCTCTCTAACCTGACGGGGGACCGCCAGAAAAACTAGAGTGCTTGCACGCACTGCCAAAGGAATCGTGTATTGGTCCTGTTGGTCTCGTAACCATACGATGAAAGGCATAAAAAAAAAAATCCCTGAAGCGGAAACCCAGAAGCTCAGCTCGGACGCCGAACGCTCTCAGCACGAAGCTGTCAGCAGTCTAACATGTTTCATAAAAATCGCATCAGCGCCTCGGGTGATACCGTGAAAGCAAGCTCAGAGAGATGACACTACTCTGTAGACCCACATCCATCCTGTAGGCGGCGGGGTGGCATCGGTAAAAACGGGGCCAGAGCCATCTCATTCATTGTTTATCGCGCATCGCGCACAAGGAGACACGGCGTCCCCAATGCGGCGACCACAGCAGTAGCACGCGTTGGTTTCGATCAAAAGCCGAGATCGATTGCGTTCTCGCCGCCTCAAAAAGAGGGGGACATCTGATTGGAACGCGAATGTGCAGACCACGTGGTAGGAAGGCTCTCCGCTTGCTGGCATGTGTATTGTACAAGTAGGTCGAATGTGAAATCGCTTATGCATACCTAGGAGGGTGCGTGAATCTGAGGGGTTGTCCGACCCGTCCGAGCTGCCCCTGTGTGGGCCCTCCCCGAACAGACGACAATCGCTAGTACGTGGTTGGGGGGTTCAAAACACGGCGAAGGAGAGGCTCCGATAGAAAAAAGATGGTAGCAAAGTTTCTTCACTGACAGTCAGATGAACTATGCATTAAAGTATGTATCGTCATTGCCTCAGGCTGCGCTGTACGTTTTGGGGTGTGGGAAACCGGGGGGGGGAGAATCTTCCCGTGGAAGTCAGTCCGCAACCACTCTTCTTTAGCAGAGCGCCCACCACCAGGAGAAAAAAACGTAGACTGGCGTGCTGTCGATGTAAATCGGTTTGAGCAAATTCGAGTTTCACCGTGACTCGCTTTGCTCGCATGCACTTCACGGTGGTTCGGGCGTGGTGCAGTGTGCGGTCACAGCAGTAGTGCGGGTAGACTCGCAGGTACAGTACTAAAAAAAAGGCACTTCATGCTACAACCCTACCGCAATCTGATGTCACATTATTTACTGTACATGTACAGACAGCAGACTGAAGGTGGTTTCGCTCTCTTCGCGAGACCAAACAAAAAAAACGCACTCAATTCCCTGTGCCTGCTCACCTGCGTCGGCAGTTCCGCCGCGGCTGACATACGCACGCTTGTTCGGCTCGCTCTTACAGCAGACGCTTTCGATGATGTCAAGTGACATGGCAACGAGGCTGGGAGGAACGCTTGCGCACAGACCGCCCCCCCGACCACCAAAGCAGCGGCACACTTCATGGCTGATCACAACCTGCTGCGGTAGCTGTGCGTACAAGAGAGGGCGGGAAAAAGTGTGCATACGCACAGGCGACACAACAAGCACAGGTGTGAGATCAGAGGAAACGGCAAGCGATAGTGAACCTACGCAACACTTGTCCCACGTACAGCAGCTGCAGGTGTGCGGTCAACCTTCGAGCTGCTCGATCCGTAGTGTTTTACCATGCAAAGCAACGCTGGTGGTGTTGAACGACAAAGGCGGCAGGGAGCTACAACTCGCTATTGGTGGCTGGGAGATTGCGCGTAAATCACAGGACGCCACCATGCCAAAGCAAAATACGCATCGATTCATGCCACCAATTGCGAGCCGCGCTTCGCTCGCGGCGCATTCTATGGAGCAGCAGGAAGCATGATTGTCTGTTAACATCACGGTCACCGGGGCGCCTCACGTTTGGGGCATAAACACACCTCCACGCGTGTGATTTTGTGCCGCGTGATCTACCACCGCTAGGTACGGGCGCGCTTTCGTCGTGGGACAGGAAACATTGCGCTTGTCTGGCTGGTATATTCAAAAGATGAGATGCTCACCTTGACCCCTCACAAACGCTGCCTGTGGCGTGGCAGGTGGACCTACGCACCACACTTACACACGCTCTCACATCAGTCTCGCCTGGAGGCCCCACGAATGGTAGTACGCACGTACGTACGCACGCTAGGTTCACGTGTCGGTTCGGATAGAGATGCGGGGAGATCTCCGAACTCGGGCAGCTACGCAGCTAAGCAGTTGGTGATCTCCGTGGTGCGTATCCTCCTTTTTGGATGACCCCTACAACCACTACTGCTGCTGCGGAGCAAAACAGGGCACTGGACTACGCCGACCTGCAGATATGCCTGAAGGTGCGAGTCGTATCCCCATATCCTCGGGTATGGTGTTGAGACAAACCCGGCATGTCGTTCGTATCTTTGCGGCACGATGCCACACCGCTTTTGGCACGATGCCACACCGAACATGAGAGTGGTGTTTGTTGTATCCCACATTCTTCAGGGGATCCAGACAGTTGTGCTTCAAGCTAATTGACAATTGCACTTTTTCAACGTACGCATTTGCATGCACAGGACAAGGCTAATAGTCATGCGAGCGATTTTATTTCTGCGGAAACAAACGATCGATACATGTCGGGAATCAATTCACCTGCACCTCAACCAAGGTCTCACCTCTACTTGGGGGTGGAGTGGTTTAGGTGTGGTTGCTGGTGGTTGAGATATAGGGCTAGAAACCCTCAGTATGTCTATCTGTATGTCTACCTGCAAAGAGGACAAGTAAAGCCTTCCAGACACAAGATACAAATTGTGCCTGTGCAGGCGAATCTGCGACGGCAGGGGAGGCGCTGGGTCGCCGTGGGTAGGGAATGATGGTGAGCCAGAGTCCTTCTACCAATCATAGTGCACAGAATCCCGCATCAACGTATAATTTTCCCCGTGTAGTTTCTTCCTTCATAAGCTCGACTATTGCAGTACTCTGTTCATGCTGCCACTACGTGTAGTTGCTGGTTCTGCCGCATGAAACTTGACCTCCGTTCTCACGTTTGGAGTTGGAAGAAGCGCCAGTTCGGGCGTTCTCTACTATGACGTGATATCTTCACCATTTCCCCTTTGCCATGGTTTCCAAATGACCTTCACACGAAGATTTCGGTTGAATAGGACGACCACTTCACTCTCTCCATCGCATACTGTTCAGTTCTTCCTTTCGATCATACTCGGCCATACTTCCCTTGCAGTCCATGTCATTGGCGACATCACCGGGGCGCTGGGGTTCCCCGGTAGCCGGCTGTACGCTCGCTTCAAGATCGTTTGCAACACGCAGCACTGGCACGTAATGCAAGGGGCGGAAGAAGGGTACACACAAGTCGACGAGGCATCCGTGAGTTTGATGCAGAACAAGCGAGCAGCATCTAGCCGCCGCGCGGCACACAACGCATAGAATTCCACGTTTTGCAAAATCACGACGTGAGCAATAACGATGCCGTGTTTGGCAGCATACACTAGACAGGACTCTCTACATGGAAGCCAATGTACATGTGCACTTTTTCGCTTTGTCAAAGTCGAACGTGCAGCAATTGATTCCAGATCACAGTACACCGGCCAAAAGAAAAGACCACATACTACTTGTACCGCGACAGCCGAAAATATGTGGGATGAGTGCAAAATATATGTGGCACCAACGTTGGGTATAAGCTACTCGCGATAGGTTATGTCCGGTGAGTATGCATGAGTCAGCGCACAGCGCTTGCTTTCTCGTCTTCCCGTCTTGCAACAGCTTTCAAGGCGTTGATTGAGATTCACGCGACGTATATTCACGTATTTGACCTTGACCCGGAATACTCTTGGTGCGGAAAAACTACAACAATTTGCAAGGGTGAAGGATCCGCTGTGTGGAATCACCCAATCGACGTGCACTTCGGGACAGACTCTTTATCCGGGTGGCCAAGGGTACTCGTGGAGGTAAGCACATGCTACATCCACCTGCAGCCAGAACACGGAATATGGAGGCAATCGAATGGGGTAATGGCGGTTATGTTCAAGGCATTTTGGGAGGACTACTATCGTTTCGTGCCGTATCCACTAGCCCGTCTAGCACAGAGCGCTTTGGGGTCAAAGATGCCCAGAATTGAACGCAATGGAAAAAACGGTCCAGCACCAAATGAAATGTGGTTGCCGTATTTCCTTGTCGTGAACGTTGGTGCCCGATCATACACCAATGCATACCGAAAATGAGAACATCAGCGCGGAATGAGATACATGGAATCTGCCAACAACATATTTTTGCAGCTGGTGTCGCCGGGACGCGCCCTACTCAACCTCTTCCTGTCGTGAGATGAGCCTGCCTCATTCTTATTTGCCGCGCTGAGCTAAGCTTGTTGCACAATGCGTTGCTCTCAATATCGGAACTCAAGACTGGCTGTCGACCATTGTCGATAGTGTGCTTGGGCCTGGATACTGCATTCTAGTGCTTGGTATTTGTCGCGCCCAACAATTTCGTCTGGTTGCAATACGACACCTGATCATCAGGTTTGGAGCGTCGACGGGTGCGACCGGAGCGAGCTTGGTAAGAGGGGAAGAACCAACTGCGAACCTGTGATTAGCGCAACTATAACAGGATCTACAAAAGAACAGACAGATGGTTTCCTTTGGGTGAAGTTGGTTGACTTGCACATCAGTATACTGCTTGAACAGTCGGCAGACGAGGGCTGTACGCCGGCAGGCACATGTCAACAGTGTTCGTTGAAATTACTCAACAACGTCGATCGGAACGCAATAATCTTTGGGCAATAAACTGCCCCCGCCTCAAACTCCCACGATCGTTTCAGTAACGTAGCAAGTAGGGGGGATGACAAGATAAATTGCCATTCGCAGCTAAGGGCTGGGTCAGGAATCATGAATCATTGAACCATGTATATACTTATAGGTTGCCAAATAGGGAGGAAATATTTCAAAATATCTACGGTAACCGTATCCATTCGATGTGCCATATATTCAGTTCTTTACGGGTGGTGAGACGGATTCAACTAAGAGAGGTTCTTATCCGTACTTTGGCGGGACCAAAGCCCGTTGACTCTTCTCTCTCTCCCTCTCCTCGGGTGCCGTGTTGCACGACGGTAACGCCAGCTGGATACGGCATGATCTTTGTGCCTACATCACCGGGCACCTACGACCTAGACTGCGTCACGTGGAGACCACAGGGCACGCTGGGCGATCAGCTCTCTGGTAAGAGAGGCACACACAAGCGAATCCTCCCACACACTGCTGAATCGGTTGGTGACGCAAAGTCATTTGAAGCTCGTGGACGACAGCCCCCATCGGTATCCGTTTGGGGAGGAGCGTTATTTTTTTATTGTTTGTCCTTGTGCTCGACCAGGGTCTCCGTGTTAACAAACTTTGAAGTCCTCAGAATACGGGTAGCGGGCGGACACGCCTTAAGCTTAGGAAAATGAAAAGAACCATGGGTCAGGGAATGAATGGCCCGGCGTTGGAGACGGCAGACTCGTCTCTACGATACGAGCAAAGAGCGGGAAATACGACCACATATATATGTGCTAGGGCACGTTACTCATGAAGTGACCTCAGAACGACAGCCCCAAGAACAAAGCATCGCCTCCTGTTCTTGCACCACCAAGAACCACTGAATTTCTTCCATGAGGATCTATCTGCTGCTATTTGACGCCACACATTTTCCCTTCGCGCCGGACGCGGCGTACTATGCACAGCGGCTTTGCTTGGTGCCCCACCAAACCTCGTGGAGGTGACAACCGCGGCCTCGGGAGCGGATCGCTTCGAGCTGAGAACGGAGACGGCAGGCACGGTGGTTTTCCACCTGGAGGTTCTGGTGGCGGGATTCGCCGACAGGAACGTACGGATGGGGGTTGGTCGCACCGTTACCTGCTTGTGACGAATATCGTGCTCCCTGCAACTGAATCTTTGCACAACAGCAATCGCCTTTCTTTTAGTTGAGGCTGCGCGCTGTGGTCCAAGAACCCTGGTCGGTCGTCGCTTGACCTGTGTCGCAGTTGCCCTGTAGTCGTGACTAGCTCAAGGAATGACCAACTCAAGGCATAAGTTAGGATGTCCTCGCAGCTTCTTCACCACCACCAGATGACCGGACCAAAAACAAATCGACGGCAGTGGCCGAAGTAGCTGGTGCACAGGCCTAGATGGTACCCTAATTGAAGTGGGGCACAACTATAGCCCCCCAAAACAGCTTCGATTGGTATCGGCGTGTCTCGGTCGTGGATGGCGGCTCTCAAGGTAGTGCAAAAGCAAAAGAGGGAACTGACGTTCGCTCACCGCCGCCGCCGCCGCGGCCACAACGTGAAACAAGCGACGGTACGGGAATACTAGGATCTCTGTCGTGCTCGACGAGTTGGTTTTGGGACGGGTGTGTCGATGCACCCTAGGGAAGCTTTGCCAGAGCCTGCTTGGAAGAAGACGCGTATTCACAAACCGATGAGACTCTTCACCGCGATAGCAACACTGCCACACTCAGTACCTCTCCGTCAACTGAACGTGCGGGAAAGTAACGCCAATAGGAGTCAGATCGCTCGACCTGCCTGCCCCCCCCTCGAAGCGCGATCTGTACAAAATGCCTCGTACCATCGCCTAGTGCTTCGATAGAGGGCAGGCGTCAACCCCGTCTCACTATCGCACTCTACAGTAGTACCTCCTCCAAAACTGCGAGCAATCAATCGTACAGGATGGGCAGGCGGCAAAAACGGCAGACGACGCAACCCGAGAAAAGGAAATGTACAACTATTCGGGTGCGAACACCATCTTAACCGCTGTGCGTATTGACAAGGTAAACACACAATCGGCACCAACAACGAAGGGCGCACACCCCTTTCTCCAAAGAACTCAATCAAGTCAGGGCGCTGGCTGCTGCAGTACCGGTCGTCCGGGAACCTTCGCCACTGCCGCTCTCGTGGGAAGATGACCCACCCCCTGTCGGGGGCGGGGGTGGGGGCGAGGGCAGCGCCGGCAAGCAGGACGGGTATGGCTCGCACAACTGCGTGCACACCAGCAACGCCTCTGCTCTCCCCCCTTCCCCTCCGACCTCAGCGTCGTACCAGACGCAGCAAGGGTCGTAGATGCGGAGCTGGGACCCGGGGCCAACGTCGACGGCCCTTCGAGTGTCCTGCTTGAAGATTCCGTCCACGCGGACCCCCTCCAGCCGGTGAAGGCGGCCGAAGTCGGTCGCGACACCCGACGGACCGGCGGCGTAGCCGACGGCAGAAGTAACACGACGAGAGCCAGGACTAACACGGCTGCCGCCCAAGCTCAAAGACACGTCCACCACATGGTGCACGAAGCACGAGAATCGCACCAGCCCAGTCACCCCGCCGCCACCGGCCTGGCCCAACTCGTTCCCCTCACCGCCGCCCCAAAGGCCGCCCTCAAAACCCACCGAAGGTCCTCGGGGCGTAGCAGCGGGGAGCATTACCGTGGCGTCCAGCGCCACCCTGCAACGAGTTCTGGGGTCGCCGGGATCTCTCCGGCTCTTGCCTCCGCTTCCGCCGCCGCCGACTCCGACGTCGTCGAGGTGGCCGTTGTTGTTGTTGCCGCTGGTGGTGGCCTTGGAGGCCGACGACGGCTGTCTGAAGGGGAACTCCCCCGAGAGGAGGCGCGCCTCGTCGCCGTCGCAACGCGCTCTCACCTGCGTAGGCGTGTGTTTTGGGGGGTGGGCTGTGATTCAACACTTGACGACAGACAAGGGCAACAGCCACAGCAGTAGCAGCAGCAGCAGCAGCAACAACAACGACGACAGCAACGGCAACCAAACAAAAAGACACGCACGCACACGCAGGAGCAGCGGCACACCTGCTGCAGCAGGCGGCGCGGATGACGATGACAACGGCAACAAACGAAGAGAGACGGGTGCACGCACGGAGCACACCCACAGGTACATTTCCCCGCCCCGCCCCCCTGCCTCCAACGGCAACGGCAACGGCAACAAACAAGATACAGACGCACACACACACAGAGAAGCACGAGCAGCGGCGCACCTGCTGCAGAAGGCGACCCAAAGGCCCGTTCCCCGCCCCGCTCCCCTTCCTCCGCCTGGCCGAGGCCGAACCCGTAGCCCCCGTCCCCAAAGACCCCGATGGCGGCATCACGACCCCGTCCCTGTCCCTGTCCTTGTCCCTGTCCCTTGCGGGAGTGGAGAACGCCGCCCGGGGGGCGTGCATCGCGCCGGCGGCCGGAGACTGCCCGCCGCCCCTCGCACCGCTGGCGCTGCCGAAGGACGGCCGCCACTTCCCGCCGGTGGTGGATGCAGAAGTAGAGGCGGCGGCGGCGGAAGAAGCAGTAGGGCCGCTCCGTCCGAAGGTGGAAGGCGCGAACATCGTTCGCGGGGGTCGGACGGGGGTGCGAGGCGGGGGGCTGCTCCGGTCTTTGATGGGTTCGCTCTGTCGACCCCCTTGCCTCTCCGCCTGTTGCTCGTGATGACGACGTTTTGCACCTCGCGGTGTCTCGACCGCCGCCGCAGTCGCGGTGGCTTCTGCGGCGGTATCGTTGACTCGTTGCGGCCGTCGCGCAGCGGCCGGGGACAAGGCCAACGCCTCCATCGCCGTCCCAGCTTCTGCGCCAGGAGTCTCGCCCGGGAGAGTGCCAAGCCGACGCGAGTCTGGAACAGCTTCTTTCTTTACTCCGGGTGCGTCCTCGCCGCTCCTCCCGGTGCCTGTGGGATCCAGCGCGCCCCCCGACGGGGCTACGGCTCTCGCCCTCTCCGGGTTCTCCCCTTCCATGCCTGCGGCACCCGACGGCCTAAGCCGCCGCTGCTGCTGCTGCTGCTGCTGCTGCTGCTGCATCCCCACGTCCAACCTCGTCGCGGCTGCATCTCGGCCGCCCTCTTCCCCCAACAGCTGGTCTTCGTAGTCGTCGACCACACCGCCTCCGGCTCCGCCTCCGGCTCCGCCATCCGCCTCTCGCCAGCCCTCGCCACCGCGACCCTCCTGCGACGCCCCCCGATCCCCGTCAGCGACCTGACAAGCGTTGCTGCTGAGGAAACCCTCGCCACCGTCTTCGCCATAGTCGTCGGACCCTACCTCCTCCACCTCCTCCACCTCCTCCACCTCTTCCACCTCCTGCAGTTCCTCCTCTGTTTCTCCTCCGACCGGTCTCGGCCGCGCCGCCAGGCGGGTAGGGTCGAACGACGGCGGCGTGCCAGCTGCTGCTGCTGCTGCTGCTGCTGCGCCGCCAGAGGAGCAGCCAGCGCGCTGCCCGGCCCGGACCACGGGGTGCTGAGATCCCCTCCACCGTCCCCCCGGAGTGTGACCGCCTGAGCCCCTGGGTCGAGGCGACACCGAAGAGCTGGCAGGGGTGGCTTGGAACACCGATGTCAGCTGAGCGGGCGCAGGTTCGTTCGTTCGTTTTCGGCGAAAAGCGGGGGGTTCGGCGCGAGAGAGGGCGGGATGGGGTTCTTGCGGGTAGGTGCAAGGCGGGGTGGGTTCGGACCAGCACTTGCGCTTGGCTACAACCAGAGCATGGTCGGGTTCGACGCACCTGCGGTTGCATCTTGAAAACAACGCCAGGGCGTCAACGCTCGACAGCGACAAAGACATCAAGTGCACCTCACAACGGCAGCCTTGCGCACTCTGCTAGGATTCTCGTAGCAACGGAGCACAAGCAGTAAAAGTCCCCCCCCTCTGTGTTGGGACCCGTGAAAAAAAAAACGAATTCTGTGTGCAATGGGAAAGGGCGGCCAGTATAAACACGCCCAAACCTAGCCGTGGCCACCGAACACGGACCGTGTCACCCGCTTTGCCGTCGAGGAGGTCGTACAGAAAAGAACAATGCAAGCGGAGCCTCGTAACTCGTCACCCATACCCTCGAAAAAAGCGCCGATAGAAGTGGTGCAGGAAGCGGGACCGTACGTCAGCATGCGCCACAAGAACAGCTCGCGCGTCTGCTTCAGACACACGAAGACGTGTCTCCTTCCGTCTGCGCGTAAACCCTCCTTCCAAGCCTACACATCCAGAGCTATTGCGCCGCAACATCGCAACGCATGGTAGGGCTCTACAGACGCCTAACCCACAAAAATTGCGTCGTCGCCACAAACCAGACGAAAAACAACAACGTCTCCACATGATGAGACACAGAAGAGCGCTTGTTGCTGCCACTATGCATATTATTCTTACTGCTTCTTCCGACACCAATCCAACGCTAGGCTTAGGGCACACCGTTCACCTCGAACGTGGGAGCCTCTTCGCCTTCCCCATCTTCTCCCCCTCTCGATCGAGACGAGGCCGCGGCGTCCCCGCCGCCCCTCCCTGTGCGAGGAAGCCCGGCCCCCCGGCGAGAAGGCGAAAACCTGGACGATACGCTCCTGCCCGGCGAGTTCTTCCCCGAGACAGCATTCCCACACGACGATGTGCTGTTCTTGTTGCTATAGCTGTTGCCCGCGTTTCCGGTACCCCCGCGGGGAGCACCTGGGGCGCGAAGCGGCGACCACACGCTGGACCCACCGCCCTAGAAATAAATCATCGGGGCGGAGGGGGTATGCTCGTTTATTGCTTGCAACACTAGTCATGTGTGTATTGACCACGCGTTCCTTTTGAGACGGAGCGTTGTTCCTACTTCTTATAACAGAGACGCTGGCAACATTCGGGCGCCATTAATGTCGCGTGGTCATGTTGCAAATAGGGCGGATGCGCACGCGCCTGGGGGGGGGAGGGGGGGGGGACGATCAACTAGTCGTCAATGTGAGGCACATAATGTAGCTTTCAAAACCCGCGAACTGAAAACATCCCGCACGTGGGTGAACACCCTTGGAGAAGACAAGAGGCATGTATAATAAGCCCAATTCCAGAAAAAAACAACAAAAACAAAAACAACAACAAGGAGAGACAGACGCGCCTCACGTGGCTGTTCACAAAATGCAACAAGATGAGCTCTGCCGTGTCATCGCTGTAAGGCCGCGGGTCTCGCACCCTCGCACCTTGGCAGCCCATCTGGCAGGCCTATCCCGGAGGGAAGGGCCCCTCGTGGCCGCCCCCGCCGCCTTTGTGCCACCGCCACCGCCACCAACGTTCACACCGGCACCACCGCCGCCGTCGCCTCGCAATGCCGGGCCCTTGCCCTTGCTGTTGCCACTTCCGTGGCCTTGTCGAGAGGGCGGCCTAGAAGAAGCAGCGTCGGGCGATCCGGTGTGGAGCGAGGGAGAATGCCAAGAGCAGTCGGCTGCGCCTGAAAGTCGCCGCCTCTCTCCCCCTTCTCCATCCCTTCCTCCGGCCGGGCGACCACTCGTCGATGCCGTCCCCCGTCCCCCCGCTTCGCGCACGCCTCCTCCTCCTCCTCCTCCTCCTCCTCCTCCTCCCTGGGGGACTCCTCTTCGGGGTGGGGGGGGGGGGGCTCCGCCACGGAGTTTGGGCCACGCCGTCGCGCCGAACCTGCCGCGCGGGGTCACCGCCAAGCCAAGCATCACCACCCGGGGAGGGGAGCAAAAAAAAGTCGAAAAAAAGAGAGAAGACGAACACGTTTCTGCTTCTCGTTGATTCGACGTCGTGGGTTCGTTTTCATTGTAGGTGACCGGGGGAAATCGAAGTTCAATCATCATTCATTGCGAGGGGCTCCGAGAAGCGGTCTGAGCGCGTATTGTACGGGTCCCCCGCCGCGCGTGTGGGGGGCATTTGCGGGGTCGGTCGTACAACGCGAGCGAGAAGGTACACCCCAGCAGGCTACTGTACGGCACTGAGGCGAGAATCTTCGCCCTGCCGCAGCTAGCTATTAATGCATCTGTATGGCATGGGCGACGAGTAGACGCCGCCTGGGTGGCATGGACGGCGGAAGATAGACGCCTGTGTGCTGGAGGCGTCGAAGGTTGATGCTGACCTAGAGTAGGACACCTGCAAGAGCGCAAATGCGCGCATCCTCGAATCAGCATGCACCATCCTACCTCTGCCCGGGTCCCCCCCCGGTCGCCGATGCCGGCCTCTTTCTCTTGCCGCCACCGGCGGCCGAACATGCAGGGGCAACGCCCGCTGCCACGCCCGTGGCGACTGCCGCT
Source organism: Ectocarpus siliculosus (assembly GCA_000310025.1). NCBI lineage: Eukaryota > Phaeophyceae > Ectocarpales > Ectocarpaceae > Ectocarpus > Ectocarpus siliculosus. Next base: position 2,419,972 of record FN649743.1, on the reverse strand, counting down.
GGCGATGACGACGTTGGCGTCGTAGACCTCCGAGACCCTTGTTGCCCCCGCCTGGCGGCGGCCGCCGCCGTCGACTTCCG
>FN649743.1:2408657-2419792 GCA_000310025.1 Ectocarpus siliculosus | reverse complement strand
GCGTCGAAGGTTGATGCTGACCTAGAGTAGGACACCTGCAAGAGCGCAAATGCGCGCATCCTCGAATCAGCATGCACCATCCTACCTCTGCCCGGGTCCCCCCCCGGTCGCCGATGCCGGCCTCTTTCTCTTGCCGCCACCGGCGGCCGAACATGCAGGGGCAACGCCCGCTGCCACGCCCGTGGCGACTGCCGCTGGCGATGACGACGTTGGCGTCGTAGACCTCCGAGACCCTTGTTGCCCCCGCCTGGCGGCGGCCGCCGCCGTCGAAGGCGGCGACGACGATGCCGTCTTAGCCCCGAGCTGTGTTCGGTCGCTCGGGCGGCTTGCGTCGTCCCTGCAGCCGCGTCGCCGTCTCGGCGAGCCCCTCAAGTGCATGAGGCTGCTCTCGCTCCCTTCGGGTTGGTGCACCGCCGCCTTGTTGACGCCAGCGTGGTTGTTGTTGCTGCTGTTGTCCCTTGCCCCAAGCGAGGGCCAGGTGACGGCGGCAGGCGTTTCTGCAGTCCGGTGGCTCGTGGACATCGTCCCCTGGGTGGGGAGGTATGGAGAGAGAGGTGGGAGCAAAGGTTAGCTCGGGAGGGGGGGAGACATCTCGTGAAACGCGTCTTCACATTGGAATAATAACAAACGAAAATGCGTCGCTTTGAGGACCAGCCGTAAGTCGTCGCGCAGCGGTAGTCGAGCATAGTTCCGAAAACGATGCCGCAAATCAATATCGCGTTGTTGAAGCCGTCTCACGACCTTGTGCGGATGATGAAGCTAAGCGCCTTTGGGCGAGACACGCGCTGACCCCCAAGCTTGCCGGGTGCGCCAAGTCTGCAGAGAAGCAATCACATAGGCAGGTACCGATACTAGAGAAACAGCAAGGGGCAACCACAAACCTCAACGCCAACTGCAGACAGAAAAAAAAAATATATATATATATCACCTCCCCCAACAACAGAACAAAAAACAAAGTTCGGACTTGGACGCCTCGATAGCTGGCGACTGGAACAAGCAAAAAACAAAAACGAACCTGGGTTGCAACACCATCATCATCACCGGCTCCCACCCCTCCTACCCCCGTCCCGTCCGCTCCCGGAGGCAGCGACGGGGGCGTTAGCTGCCCCAGCGGGGGCACGCTGCCGCCGCTGCCGTCGCCAAGGGACGCCGTGGACGAAGACGGCGTGTCGCCCGGGTCTGTGCTAACGCTTGCCCTGGTCGAGGAGAGGTCGCGGCCTTGGTTGCTGTTGTTGAGGAGGTCGTGGAAGGGGCCGCCTAGCGGAAAGGCGTCCCCGGCGGCGGCGGCGGCGGCGGCGGCGGCGGGTGTCGGTGTGGGTCTCATCGCCCGCAGGTGTCGCATGTTTGGCACCTGGAGCCGAGGGGCAGCGAGAGGAGACCGGGGGCCCGCGTTATAGCAGATCGTCGCGTGAAGACACACAAACGGCTTGAATCTATGGGTCTGTTGGTTGGGATTTGTCTCGAGAGAAAATGTTGCTGCTGATGGTGAGGAAGCGCGGCGTTGTTGGTGAGCCGCGGTGGGCAGCCCCGCGTCAGCGCTAACAAGCCGATGTCTTCTGAAGTGCATAGCCAGGTGACAGCCGTTTTTATGAGGTCTCTGTTGTTTTGTTACATGTACAACGTCATTCTCACGGCCGACACGGACGGGCCCCGTGCCATGTAAACATGTAAACGGATGTGCCTGACAGCATACCGGCTTCCACGGCCTATCGCTATCGCGGTGGTTCCGTAGCTGTGCCCCAACATTCTCGTGTACAACGCGTACCGTTCAACTAGTTGTCGTTCGGGTACTGCGAACAGATATAGGATTGTCCATATGGTAAAATCAACATACGAGATCACTCCCACAGAACTGTGAAGTCGTGCCCACGAAGGCGAGCGTTTTCATCTTTGGCCAAACGTCCACAGGTGTATCATCTACGCCTTGGCCCATGTACAACATCTGCAAAATCTTCAGGTTCGAAGTGGGAAGTGACCGTTTGGCACCTTCATGTAGTGCCGTTTCGTGGTCGCTCGCTCTCGCCCGCTGCGCCCCCCCCCCCGTGCACCGCCTCCTCCTGCTCCTCCCGACCCCTGCCCCCCCCCTTGCCCGCCTCCTCCGCTAGTAGTCTGGTTATCGCGACCCGTTGCCCTCTCGCTCCCCGTCGAATCTGCTTGCAAATGAGCATCACGAGCGCTCTCTAAGAAGTCCGACAAGTGCCGTGTCGACAGGAAAACTTGCACACATTCACAGCAGTCCCGCCGAGCTTCCGTTCCTTCAGCGGCCGCATCAGGAGCAGCTGCCCGCTCCTCCACCTCGTCCCTCCTTTTTTTTATCTCTGCTCACCCATCCAAGCCAGCCTGTTCACGTAGCCCGGGATGGGCTTCCCCACCAGCTACTGCTGCTGTACACATAAATTGTACAGGTTTCAAAAAAGCAGTCTATATAAAAATTCATCGATTCAGACCATGACTTAGAACGTCAAGTTCTCCATGCAGTGCACGCGCCGGATCTATTGGCGAAGGTGCGTACTACTGGATGTAAAACCAGGAGATAAGATGACGAACGGTTTCATGTGTCATGGTACAGATTTAAACGGTCGGAGTATCTCGCGGAGTGTTCGGAACACTGCTGCTGCAGAGTTAAATTGAACATGGCAATCGTACTTTGCTACACGAAAACCCTTGGTGGATGTGCAAGCACACTCACCGGGCCTGGACGCTGCGGCGTAGTAGACGTCGTCGTCCCAATCCTCGTCGTACCCATCATCGTCCCGGCGCTCTTCTTCTTCCTGGTGGTGGTGGTGGTGGTGGTGGTAGCCGCGATGCATCTCCTCAACGCGTAGCTCCAACCTCGTCGAGATACCGACGCAGACCCACCGCTGCCTTCTCTCTCTCTTGGGTACAACTGCAGCGGCGATATTCTTGGGTCAGTAGCGCTTGTAGCGCGCGATCACAACCGGGAGTGGCTTCACAGGCAGCCAGGCTTCACAGCAGCAGCCCCAGCCAGAGAGTCAACAGGCACCACTCTCGATACAATCCATTTTGATGCGCGAAGCTGCGATAGACCTGTTGGTCGTGTTTGAAATGTTGGGCGGCGTGACCTCCCACCAAATGCAGCAGTAGGCGATCCGGGTGCCTGCTGTGCTCTGTGTGATGGGGAAACAAGTGCCTTCTTCAGGCGTCAACACTCAGAAACTCCGGCCTGCTGTCTCTATGCAAGCTTAGGTATAAGCCGACGGACCGTGTGCAGTAGGGTACTGTGTGGCGTGGTGGTTGATACTGAGAGACAACGCAGCTGGGAATAGGTTGGCATATGGGCAGGGGGTAGGGGTTCCGCGGACCATCCTGTTGCTGGGCCGCAATGCCGCAATGGCAGGCAGCAGCACATCACAGAGCAGCACCAAAGGCGCCCCGAGAGAGCGTCAGAGAGAGAGAGTGCTCGAGAAACTTCAGGGGATTGCTGGGTAGGAGCGCGTGGCAGTGAGTCTACTTATCCAGACGCCCGCGCGGCCCATCAGCCGGAGATCCTCCTGTGGGTCTGTCTCCACAGCGGCGATATTTCCGAGGTGAAACAAGTTCATGTTCTTCCTACGAATGCCGATTGAGCGTGGGTGCAAATTCTGGTGAAAACGGGCGGATAATGCCCGGTGCCATGCCTACCAGGGCAGCGACAGTTAGCGTGGCTGTATCACTGGACCAACAGTTAGCGGGAATCGATTATGTTGGCAGGCCTCAATTGTCATGGTTAGTGAGCTTTTGGTATCGAGCAACACGATGTGCGTACCACCAAGGGACGGAGAGCCAGCCACCAGGCAAGGTCGATCTTACGCGAGAGTGTACTTGTACACGCTGCAGGGGATCCAGCGAGAAGCGGGCCCGTCCACGTCGCGGCGGGCCCGAGCTGTCTCGCACGAGCAGGGAAATGTTGACACTATGATGCCTGGTGGATCACATGCTTGACACATCCCTTGTCCGTTCATCCCACTTTGTTGATAAGAGCCGGTGCTCGTCTCTCTCTCTCTCTCTCTCTCTCTCTCTCTCTCTCTCTCTCTCTCTCTCTCTCTCTCTCTCTCTCTCTCCCTCTCTCTCTGTCCCTCTCTCTCTGTCCCTATCTCTCTCTCTCTCTCTCTCTCTCTCTCTCTATCGCTCTCTCTCTCTGTAGCCCTCACGACTCCTTCTTAATTAAAGAACGGCCGCGTAGTCGCGTAGTGTGTACAGAAGTAGATTTTTGTTGTGTGTCACAGCATGCGCAGATGCCCGATCGATATTTATGGGCGTGTGCGGTTCATGTTTGTGTGTTCCTGCATTATTAATTATCAGGAACGGACTGCTGTAGGCCGATGTTAAACAATGAACACCCGAGGCCTAAGGAGTATCGACAATGCGTGGCTGGTCCGATGTTCCCGCGTAACCTCGCCGGACAAACCCTCTCCACGTTTGTCATATCTGCATCACACCCGGATTCCGTAAGCAGGTACATTGTGCTACAACAGAACACAAAGCACGAGAGAGGTTAGACACGAAGCAGAGAGGCACAAGGTCGCGCGGGGGGGGGGAGGCACAGCGCGGCAAAAGAGGGCGGGGAATCGGCGGCCGTCGCTGCCGCCGAAGAGGAGACGGAGGTCGACGCGGCGCTCTTGCCGAAGGGTGGCAGGCGGGGACGGCGGCGGGCGGGAGAACAACCAGGCGGTTTCAGACCCATGGCCCCCGCCGCGGACATCGACTTGCAAAAGCACGACGTTGAGGTTTTGCATGGTGAGCCACAACGTTCGATCACTTATTTTGATGACACACTTTCGAAGTGTTTGTGTATTATGCGTGGGTGGCCCATGCCGCAGGGGGACTACGGCCCGAGCACAAGGCGCAACAGTGTATGCAGTGATTGTTGTGGGAGTACAGTGTCAGAATCCGCTGCACTCGCTTGTCCACGCATAGGTGAGTTGGCGCATCTGTATCGCGCGTCGTGGGTAGAGCCTGGGACGCTTTTGAAAAATGCTGCCCAAGTGGGCCAGATAGATGGCAGCGACATCTACTGATTCATGTACAACTCATCGCCGATATCAAGTACACGTAGAAAAGAAAGTGCACGGCTTTTGCCCAGGGCTTCTCCCCGTCAGTTGACGTTATCAAGCTACGTTGGGATGCCAGGTGGTACCCTGGGGATGTCAGGGGCGGAGGCTTCGTATATTTCATTGCCATGATCGGTGGGATTTTCCTCTTCCTCTCTCTATAAGCTAGAGAAGCTCGGCTCAACCAGTTCGCCGGGTGGCTATTTAGAACCTAACCTTCGAAATCCTGGGGGTTCGTTTTGATGATTTTCGCCACCACGGCGGAAGCTCGTAAATTGCTTTGACACAATGTCCTTGCTTTCGAGGGTCCCTTCTCGGTATCCTCTTGGGGTCGCTTGTGCTTTCGCGTGCATGCGCGCACGTTGGCCAATGCTCCAGCTTGTTTGCTCTCTCTCTCTGTGTCTGTTTGTCTGTCCCTCTCTCTCTCTCTCTCTCTCTCCCTCTCCCCCGCTCTCCCCCTCTCCCGACCTGCAGTCGACGAGGAATTCCAAATGGCGCTGCTGCGTGTGGTGAGTCGGGGAGGGTCACCGTCGCCTCCGCCACGGCACCCGGGCCGCACCCGGTGGTCGTTCTTGAAAGACGTTCCCCGCGACCTGCTCCCCGGAGGTCTGAAGGCGGCATCCGAGCGGGGGCATAGAGGGCTCCCAAAGGCGGCCGATGCGAGCACACGGCCAAGCGGAGGAGGGGAGGGAGGGGGCCAAGACAAACAGCGGGCCACCCACCAACGGCAGCAGCAGCAGCAGCAGTCGCGAGACGATGCTTCGCGCAGGGATCGAGTCAGCGTGGAAAGCGGACGACGGGCACAGCAAGGAGGAGACCATGTTAAGGGAATTGGAGCAGACGCTGCCGGTCGCGCCGAGCCGACTCCACCCGCCACCGCCCTCTCAGGGGTCGGCGATACCCAACCCGACGTTGCCACGGCGGCGGCGGCGGCAGCAGCAGCGATATATCCGAAGACTCCCCGGGTTAAAGCTGACGGCGATAGGGATGACGACTTCTACAGCGGTACCGATAGCGACGATCCCTCGACAGTACTCTCCCCGACGACGGCAGCGCGCATGCGATGCCCGGTCGAGGTAAAGGCGAGCCGCACGGGGCGTTCCGCCACGGCAAACACTGGGGGGGCGGGGCGGGCGGGGGCAGCGGCGGCGGCGGCGGGGCAGGCTGGCCTGGGCGTGTTCTGCAAGGCCGGGCTTAAGGTGGGAGACGTGGTGTTCGAGGAGGAGGCGTTGCTGAGGGTTTCCAAGGAGGCGGTGGGACGGCGGCCTTGGGAAGCGGTCGCGGCCGAGGGGCGCTGGAGCAAGAGCTGGGGTGTGTCGGCGATGGACCTGCTGCAGGTGGTGGCCTTTGAAGGCGCCCCTCCCTCCGTGCAGGAGCGAGTGCTGCAGCTGGTGAGTCATGTTGTTGGAGGACGATGTTGTTAGGATGAGAGAGAGAAACGAGGCGGGTTCAGCCGGGCTTCCCGCAGCTATGCAGATACCTGAGGTCAGTAGCGTGACGGCCGGGTTCGTACCGAGAGAAGTTGAGAGCCCTGCAGAGTGCTGCTGGTGAAGCAGGGAAGAGGAGACTTGGGCTCTCGCGGGGCTTTGGTGTCCCGCCTGCCGTGCGACCGTGGTTGGCGGAAGCAGGCTGCAAGCACGCCACGTTCCCAGCCTCTTGGTTTGAAAGAGTGCCTGCGGTATACCGTGCGGGTTTGAGAGTGAGGGGAGCATGCGGGATCTGGCGTGTGGCGGAGAGCTCCCAAGCCGGGCGGCTCGTCGTGGCGTCGTGTCGTCTCTGTTCATGCCGCTCGTGCTGCTGGCTATTGCTGCTACTGCTCTTTGTGGCTTGTTACCGGCCATTGCCGTTGCCGTGTAGCTGCGTATGATGGTACACCTCGATTGATTTCGAGTCCCTGTTGGTCGATGAGACATACACCCTTACCTGCACGCGCGTGCAGTTCGCGCCAGACCCCGAAGGCGTCCCTCAAGGCCGCCTCCATGCGTTGGAATTCTTCTTGGACAAGCTGTGGACAGCTATGGGTGCGCTCCGTCCCCCCGCTGCTAGCAGCAGCAGCTGCGTTGCGGCAGCGGCAAATGGGAAAGGCGCCGGGCGCCTTCAAGACGCCGGGAGCCGTGGTGGTGATGGTGGTGATGGGGGGGAGATCGGCAGGAAACGGCGGTCGTTGCTGATGAAGGTGCTGATGATCTGCGACGCGAACATCTTCGGAGAGGGAGCTAACGAAGGCGAGTTGTGAAGGGGGCAGAAGCGTGTGTACTACTATTGTAGAAGTACGCCACATGCCGGGAGAGATGTGCCCTCGCGAGAGCGAGAGCCGATTTGGTGCACGTAATCCGCGAGTGGCGTGAGCTGTACACACCCAGGCGCAAGCTGTTGCGGACCATGTCAGTCATCGGACGCTTCGCAGAGGGGGAAGGGGTACCGTAGAGGGGAGGAGTTTACTGGCGTTTCTATGGCGGAGGGTATATCTCGAATGGGTGGTCTTTCTGTGCGTGTATTTATTTTTCCTTAATGTAGATAGGAGACATTTTTCTTGTACCTGAACATCTCGTTTGGGACTTTTGGGACGCCTGAGCTCGTTCTCGAAGTCCGTAGATGCTCGCAGATGAAGCAGTGTCTTTTCATGCCTCTCTCGTCCGTCTACTTTTTTTGGTTTGTCTACCTTTGTTCGAAAGGAGAAACTGCACGCCGATTTTCTCGCGCGCACGCACATCTCACAAGTCCCACGTCGCGCCACATCTACAATTACACGAACTGGTTCTGCTCTCTCTCTCTCTCTCTCTCTCTCTCTCTCTCTCTCTCTCTCTCTCTCTCTCTCTCTCTCTCTCTCTCTCTCTCTCTCTCTCTCTTCTCTCCTTCCCTTTATGTATTTGTCTGTTTGCCTGTATGTCACTCTTTTTCCCTTTCTCCTTCTCCACCTCATTTTCTCCGTCTTTCTCTCCCTCTCTCCTTCCCTCTCTTTTTACTCTCGTCCTTCCTTCCCTTTATAATTGTCGCTGTCGCTGTTTGCCTGTCTGTCGCTCATTCTCCCTGTCTCCTTCTCCCCCTCCCTATCTCCCTCTCTCTCTCTCTCTCTCTCTCTCTCTCTCTCTCTCTCTCTCTCTCCCCCCCCCCCTTCCCTCACTCCCTCCTCATCTCCCGCTCTCTTACGTCTATTTCGCGTGCTTGCTCTTTCCCACTGCCCGCAACATCTGTTTTGGTTCGTGGAACAGAGAACGGGCCTCGGTCACTATTCTGGCTGGGTTGCAGGATAAACCACAGCTGCCTCCCGAACTGCAGGCGAGTGCGATGGGCGGACGGTCGTCTTACAAGCGCGTGGTGAAGTGTCCTTGCCCACCCACCCCCACCCCACTAGGTTGGGTGTAGCACGTGAAAATGTTTGTGGTAGAAAGATGGAGCGTGGCGATAAGCAAGTGAGCGGTATGATGACATGAAGAAGACAACAGGCACAAGGAGACAGATGAGCAAGACAAGACAATCCTTGTGGGAGAACCACAGATGCTGTCGAAACGTAGACAGAGAGGCTACGGGAAGTGGGCGTACGCCCGCCCCCCGTCCCACGTCCCACGTCCCAACACGTTGTAACAGCACAACATATATCGGTCTAGTGGTGGTGGGGCACTCACTAGTGGTCGTGGGGCACTCACGTACGTACCCCCGAAAGATCGACAGGATCTGTAGGTGTACGCACTTCCCCGGGTGTTGAACCAACCACCTTGGTTTCCCTTTGCTGGGCCACGGCCACCGCTACCGCTACCGCTACCGCTACCGCTACCGCTACCGTTACCGCTACCGCTACCGCCGCCGCCTTCGTCTTCGGCTGAGGGATCCCTCTTCGAGAAGAACGACCTACAGAACGATCTACAGATGTTGTTTTTTGAGATCTGGAAGGCGTTGTAGGGAGGCACCGGTCGGAAGTTGCCGAGGAGGCGGGTCTTCCTTGGCGCGTGCGTCAGATTCCCGGAAAATAGCCCTAGGACGGTGGGTGGTCCGAGAAGACGGGGCCAGGCGAGCGAAACGTTCGGGGTTTACCCTCCCCCCTCCGCAGACAGACAGGATAGGGACACCATTTTTGATCCACGTTTAGTAAAAAAAACAGGAAGGAACGAATGACCATCGGTGATCGGTCCTGTGGGAACAACGCTCCGTCCTCTCGAGGACGCGTAGTCGATGGTCTAACCGCTAAGGCCTGCATGCAAAACATGAGTACCCCCCCCCCTCCGACACGAGTGTTGCACCCTCCCCATCCCCACACACACACATTCGAGTCTCCTCCCGTTCATCCACCACGACTGCGAATGGCGGCGTCTGTACCTTGCCCTGAACCCTTCGGCTCGATTCGATTCGATTCGATTCGATTCGATTTGGTCCGGTTCGATTCAGCTACCACGTGCTCGACGGGAGGATGGTGGTGAGAGCGATCGCGGATGTGGAGCAGGGGGAGGAACTGCTGGTGTCCTACCTCGCTTTCGATCACGTTGCGAGGCCTACTCCAGATCGACGCCTGCGTCTCCTGGAAACCAAGTGAGTTGTTATTAAGTTGGGGAAAGGGTGGGTGGGGGGGACAACGAGGGGCGGGGGGGAGGGTGTGCTAGTTTATGCAAGCGCATGCCGTAGTCCTTAGACCATTGACCTCGCATCCCTACAATGCCGGGACGGAGCGAGAGGAGGGGGGGGAAGGGGGGGCACCGGAACGTTGTCGTTTTCTTGCGGCGGCGGTGGCGTTGGAGGGATCCGTCCTCTTGTGGACAGGGTCTCCACGGCCATGATTTTCCTTCCCCCAATTGGCGAGCATCCAGATACACACACCGTGCCCACCACCACTGTTCGAGCTCCCCGGCGTACACTCCAAATAGCTGCCGCCGGCTAGCGACAATGTTGGCTCGACTCGTCTCAACTTTGACGAACTATGTATTGCCGTGGCGATGCGGTTTCGAACCACAAACGCGAGGCGTTTTGTTCGGTGTTCACAGACGTTTTGTGTTACTGTGCGGGTGTTGTGGCTGAAAATAGTATTGTCTCCTCCCATTGATGCACTATCCCCGACCTTCAAGCCCAACCGCCGGCCGTCTCTCCTGCCTTGGTCGTGCTCGCCAACGTCTCTCCTCTCTCATGGTTACACGCTGGACCAAACAAAAAAAACGTGTGTGAACATCATCGACGACGAAAAGGTTTTTCGAGTGCCACTGCAGCCGCTGCGACGCCGAGCATGACATCTGGCGGGGCTTCCGCTGCCCCCGCTGCCACCAAGGAGCCGTCCACCCGTCGAACGGCAACAACGACTGCCCGAGGCCACCCCGAGAGCAACAACAGCAACAGCAACTGCAGCCGCAGCAACTACAGCAGCAACAGCAGCAGCAGCAGCAACGGTTCTCCTCGTCGCCTTCCTGTTCCCGTCCTGGTTCTTCGCCCTCTTCCGGTGTCGGCGGAATCGGCGGGGCCCCCGCCCCCCCAGCCCCCCTTGCCCGGCAGTGCGTTTCGGCTTGCGCGGCCTGCGGGCTTGCGCCTACCGCGGCGTGGCTAGAATCGGTGGAGGTGGTAGAGAAAGAGCTGGCCTGTTGGCTGAACGGGGCTTGCGAGACGATGCAGCCGGCGGCGCTGCTGAAGGTGAGGGCAAGTGGGGAGGGAAGGAGGGAGCGGCGGGTGGATAAACGAGCGGTGCAAGGGCGTGTGTTACTGTCCCCAACCCTCTTGTCTTGTCTTGTCTTGTCTTGTCTTTGTCTGCTATGTTTGTTAGCGATTGCGATAAATGGCGTAACGAAAAAAGAGTGTGTCGCGGTAAATGGCACGAGAAAATCCATGGTTTGTGTAGTGTGAGCCTCTTTCCGCTCAATATTGTTGGTACTACTACTACTGCAGTCACGGCCTCCCCTTCCCCCCCCTACCGCCGGTACCGCATCATGTTTGCTTCGTCTGCGTACACGTACGTGCAAGCCCTCTTCAACCTTCTTGCGTTTGTTACCGCAGTCCGCAGCCAATGACGTCATACTTTGTTGCGCGACTCGTAATGTTGTTTTCTTTGCTCGTTTCCCCCCCCCCCCCAACCCCCCCCCCCCCCCACCCCACCACCCAAACACACCCCCA
>FN649743.1:2388062-2407312 GCA_000310025.1 Ectocarpus siliculosus | reverse complement strand
TCCGGGAAATTCCCGGGTTAAAAAAAGGGGGGGAAAGTTTCCAGGGGGGGGGGGGGAAAAAACAAAGGGACCCCCAGGGAAATTTTGGGGCCAGGAAAAAGAGGGGGGGGGCGGGGAGGGGTCCGGGGGAGAAAAAAGGGTTTAAAAAAAGGGGAAAGGAACCTGGGAGGGAAAACCAAACAGGAAAAACCTTTTTGGGCCCCCCTTGGCAAAAGAGGGAAGAAAGGATGCCCCCCGGGGGTTGGGCCCGGGGGAAAAAAGCCCCCCCCCCCCGGGGGGGGGGGGGCAAAGGGTTAACCCCTAAAGCCAGCAAAACCAAAAGGGCCCCCCCCCCCCCCCCCCCCGACTTCTCGTGCTCTCTCTCGTCTCTCATCTCTCTCTCTCTTTTCTCTCATCTGTCTCTCTCTCTGTCTCTCTCTCTGCCTTTCTCTGTCTCTCTTCTCTCTTCCCTCTTCTCTGTCTCTTCTCTGTCTCTTCTCTCTCTCTTCTCTCCCCCTCCGCGTGTTTGTGCTGTGTATGCGAATTTGGTTAGCCCTTGCAGCGGGCGTTTTGCGTGGGGGTGTTCCTCTTCGCGGACCACCACTTGATGTGCTCGATTCACCGGTTGATGGCGGCTGTTCTCCTTGACCTTTCCGACAGCGGCGTGTTTCGAGGGGCTGAGGCCGCGTACCACTTGCACCAGCTATTTGTGGGCTATGACAGCATGTTCGGAAGGTAAGATACTGCTGTCTAACACGAAGGATGAGATCGGGATTCTATGTGGTACCTCACCAATCTAAGTCAAATCAGATTCGTCGGCATGCTGTGGCTGCAAGTCTTAGAGATAAAGACATATATTTTATGTCCTTTGAGCAGTCACAGCCGTCGACTTGTGGAGTGGTATTGAGTTGGTGGAGGTGTTGGGGTAGTGTCTCACCCGGCTGCTGCGTAACCCTGGCTGCCTGTGCCTGACGCGCTCCCCCGGTCTCGGCACGCCGGAGAAGTATGGGAAAGAAACAAGAAGGTACTGTAGTCAAAGAGCTCGAGGCGGCGCAGATGGAAGCAGCGAAAATCATCCTAGGATGCTCCAAGTGCACAAGTATTGCAGCCGTCAGGGCAGAACTGGGGATCCAATCCCTATATCCCTACGATCGGGAAGAGACACAAGGAAGCTAAAATGACAGTACTGCATATGCGGTATGGGAGAGGAGAGGTTGCCAAGAATAGCTTGGGAGGCGGAGTGAGCAGCCAAGAAGAGGGGTAGACAACACACGGAGTGGGTCAAGGTTGCATATGACGTATGGAAGGGGTTCGAAATGGACGAAGGTGATACGCTGGAAACCGAAGGTCTAGAGGGGTTCAAGGAGAATAGATCTGCTGCTTACGCCGAGAGAGAAGAACAGAATCTAACCAAAGAACCAAAAATAAGGAAGGTTTAGATGTATACCGAGTTGAAAGAAATCTACAATGGACCAATGGATGCACGGACAAAGCTGAAGGTCAAACTCAGGACCGGGGACATTCGAGAAAATAGACGAAGATTGAGGAAGGTATGAAGACGATGAAGGCGACAAGTTCAAACGTGATTGCGGCTCCGAGTGCGAAGACCGGGTTCATGTAGTTGCAGAATGTCGGTTGTACAAGAAGGAGAGGGAAGTGTACACTACTGAGCTGGGGAAGTAAGAAGGAAGGTAGCATACAGGGAAATGTTTGAGGCATGGAATAGCCGGGAGAAGACGGCAGCAGTCCTGGGGCAAAGGAAGTGGGTTGAAAAGGCGGGAAGGGAAGTGATATCGATAGGATAGATGGGCTAGGATGACACATTTGAGCCACATTTGGCAGAATAGGAAGGAGCGATTGACCATCGATGATCGGTCCTGTGGGAACAATGCTCCGTCCTGTCGAGGACACGTGGTCGACGGTCTAGCCGCTAAGGCATGCAAAACATGAGAGTACGCCCCCCCTCCCCGGGCTTGGTTTTGGTACATGTAGCTCTGGCATATCGTGGCTTGACACATGAATGCGAAGAGGGACCCCCGCACACACACACGAATACACACGTGCCTTTTTTAATTTTTTGTGCCGTGTAGCCCAACCAGCTGTTGTCTATCGGTCGTGCGCTTTTTGACGAAACGCCGCTGGCTCGCTTTCTTCAAGCGCGGCATCTAGCCGTGACACCCTCTTTATTAAGCCAAGGCCTGCTGCACCTCTGCCCCGTTTGGGCTGGCTGCGCAACACCGTTTTCTTTCTCGAACGTGTTTCGGAAGGAAGGAAGTGTGTGTTTGTGGTGGGCCACCAATTACCCCTATTGTAGATAGAGAGGCTAACTCACGACCCAAATCGCCGGTGGTCCCGCGGATTCATGCCACTGGTACACATGGGGGTGTTTGGAGACAAAAGCGATCTTGGGGTTGTACGTGAGAGGGACAATGAAAATGCGAACCGTTGTCTTTGCCCCCCCCCCGCAAGCAAGGGAGGAAGCAATAACAACATCCCGCCTGCACACGGGGAGTGGGTAGATGGATGCATGCAGCCCGCCCGCGCGTCTTAGGTGGGTTTTCTGCGTGGCCGTGTACAGCTATGCCGCGGTATCACGTGGTGCTGCTGGTGCTGCTGCTGATGCTGGTTCTGCGGCTACTGCTTCTCGATGATGACGATGATGATGATGATGATGATGATGATGATGACGATGATGATGACGATGATGATGATGATAATGAATGCTTCGTACCCCCCCGTCCCTGGCGTGCCCATACCAACCCGACAGGCCTTGCGTGGATGCGGCCATAGCTTGCGAGCAGCTGGCACACACCCTCTGGCAAACAGCTATCCACCTACAGGTGAGCGAAAATTTTTGCTGCGGTGGTTTGTTGCTTGCCGGTCGGTTTTTAAGCCTCGTGCGGGGTGGCGAAGGTGAATTTGTCGAGATGAGGTTGACCAGGGGAAAATGAAAGCAATCGGGGTATGTGAAAAAGAAGTGTACAATGCTGTTCTCGGCAAGGTCTTTGCTCGGCTTGGGCGGGGGTTGGTCTCCCGCGCTAAGCTGAGCTGGCTGGCTGGCTACCGTAGTGTTGCGAGTCAGCGCATCGATTTTCAAAGCGTAATTTCTCCACAAACAGGAGGGTGCGAGCGCCAACGGATGCTTCTCAAGAAAGCTCTCGACGAGATATTTCCAAGACTGCCCTGTTTCGACAGTGGTAACCTCCTGGTTGTGGAGAAATTACGCTTTGAAAATCGTTCGCACCCCTGTGCGCTGACTCGCAACCTTGCGGTGCATGGGTGTGATCGTGCTAGGTGCGGGGCTTTTACCGCTGTAGGGTGGAAGTAGTGGAGTCGTGGAGTAGCCGTGAGGGGGAGAGCGGTTTCGAGAGAGTTGTGTGTGCAGGGGACTGGACAGCTATTACTACGAGCATGGCAACTTTTGCTGCTGCAAGGCATACTCGGGTGAAGTGAAGTTAGCGCATTCCCTCGAAAGCGTTTGTCCCCAAGCCGCAGTTCGCGAGTTGAGCCGTGGGAGAATCTCAATCGTCGCCCCCTGCGCGAGATATGTATGCCCAATAGAACGCCACACGACCAACGTTTGTGACGGGCAGGCAAGACCCGCCCTAAGTCCTGAACGGGGTAAGAGCGAAAAAAGAGCGCCAATGCAGGACTACGGAGTGTTTACCCCTACCAGAGGATAGGGTTGCTTGCCGAGAAAAGGGACGGAGTTGAAGCTAGATTTCAAACAAAAGAGGTGGAGTCAGGACACTTAAGGGACGGAGTGAAGCTAGAGTTTAAACTTGGACCTGGTGAAAACAATTTTCACGAACGGTGTCTTACGAGCAGGTGGACGCGGTGGGTACCGGCTGAATGAAGGTCTCCGACTTATTTCTCTGATTTTAGGCCTAACGGGAGATTATTGTCGAAGTAGAGGTACTGTACATATCGCCGATACGCATCCGATATGATTTGAGCTGTGAAGATGCCGGTCAACCCGTTGGGCGGGTAGCTAGCCCAGATGGGAACCAGTCTCAGCACTGAACCCGGGTTGAACCGGACAGGTACTACCCTTGCTCTCTGACGCCGTCGCACCGTCTCTCCCGCACGAGATGTGGAGAAGGACAGCCTGGCGTGTGTATCACGCCACATCTATGTACACGCAAGCATGTGCATGGGGCCTGTACAGCAGGACAACCTGGAGACGAGAAATGGCCTACATTGTACATAAATTGGAAACACAATTGAGTTTGTCGCTTGCCACGACACCGCTGATTGAGACTGCAATGGATAGATTCTTCTCTTCTTCTTGTTCTTCTTCCGCGCCTTGTCCTTTGTTCGAATTTAGAAGATCTTCTCGGACGAGGAACGAATTTTCACGTCGGCGGTGACCAGGCACCTCTAGAAAACGTGAAAGCCCATACTGGTGATACCACTATTTATCTTCGTTGTTTGTCTTGGGGCGGGTCTTGGGGGCCTAACCTACACCAGCGTAGTATCCACTGGCCTTCTCGTTTCTGCGCTTTTTTTCATCCGGGGCGGCGCTGGTTCGTTTTTTTTATCCGATCATTACCCTCTCCCGACGGACCTCGCCTCACTTGCCACCACACCGTCGCAGCAAGAGGCAAAAGCAGCAGCGCGTCACGGCAGAAGAACCCCCAAAACGCCGTCGGCTTCCGAACGCTGCCGGACGTACGCGGGCCTCGTCCTGACCCCACCTCCCCGCCGCGGCATCATCGCAGGGGGGGGGTCGGAGCCGAAGAAGCAGGCGGCGGCGGTGGCACCGTTTGCGGGGTGCGATAGGTGAGAATACCGGGGGTCGCTTTTTTTGCCGGGCCTGTGAAACCCGGGGTTTTTACTCAATGGAGGAAGGACAATTTTTAGCTGTCTCGCCAGCTACAGTATTTACCCCGTGCGGGCTGTAAGACTCCGGGTTTCCTCGAATCGAGGTCGACGTTTTTTGTTTTTTGTTCTGTCTCGCCTCGCCGCCAGCCAGCTATTTACCCCATGGACTACGAGTTGCTCCCTGTCTACAGAGGAGTTTTTGGATCCATCGCAACAAACACGCTTGGCTCGTGCTGCCAGCGTGTGCGCATGTCTGTTGGCTTTGTGCGTCTAGACGGTGCGATCTCTTGTCCTGGAACTCCCACAGGCGTTCCCTCGGGCTACGGTTTCGTTCTCGCCCCTCGGTGATGATTGGACAATAAAAGTTGCTCCGTTGACCAACAAGGACGTTGGACTATACTAAGTATATATATTGGGTTTTGGGGTGTTGTTTGTTTATGTTTTGGGAAGTTTTTTTTTTTTTCAGTTTTGGGGACGCAATATCGTACCGCTGCACTTTTACTGCTGCTCCTGCTGCCGGCACTCCGTTGCGTACCGTTTCGTTTCTCGGAAACGTCTGGACCTAGAGCTGTACAGTAGTACCTTTAGAGATACATTATCTCAAGACTCTTTTGGTATTTTTTGGCTCTTTTTTTTTGTGTTTTTTCTCGGGGGGCTGTGACGAAGGTGGTATATTCACCAGTAGATCCCCATCTTTCTTCAAGGTATGCACGAACAACACCCATAAGTGGCGAACCCCCGAACTAGCAAAGCACGCAATGCTCTTGTGTAGATCACGCCAGCAAATGGCTCACCAACACCTCGACTATAATAGTGCCCTGCTTGACACCGTTAGGCCAGATCACGCCCGACACGATTCTCAACCCTGTGATCATACACCCAACACGCCGTTTGTCCGTCCCCGACTTTCGGCAACCGCCTCCGCGCACGACGGCTACCACCAGCAGCAGCGGCATGGGGCCGAAATATCTAGGCTTGGGCGGCGGCGGCTGCACGGTGTGCGGGAGACGGCATGGCGACCCATCCCGCCCCACGACAGTATATAATCCGGTAGGGGCGGGGGGGGGAGGGGGGGGGGAGGTTCAGGACGGGGGCTGCGACTGGTTGGCCTCCAGCCGGCGTGTGTACCTCCAAGACTGCCAGAAGGCAATGGTGAGGTACATAGAGACGCTGTCAGTGCTGAACGGGGCGGATACGGAGGAGGTGGTGACCGCGCGCAAGAACTTGGAGGGGATGCGGGCGGGCTACATCCCAAGGCGAAGCATCAACACGCCCGGTTTCTGATGTGAAGGACCTACCTCTCTGTAGGAAAGTGTGGGGGAAGTGCTTGGAGGTGTGGATTGCCTGCTGCACAGAAGCGACCAAGTAGTGTTGGCAGAGTACGCGACCCGTTCATTTCCGTTTTTGTATGCATAGCTGCGGGGATTGGTGCCATTTTGTAGGGCACCCATTCAGACTTGAAATATCGTTGATCGTACGGGGTTGGCGTAGTGTTTACGAAACATGTGCGGGCAAGAATGGGAGGCCCGTCGGCAAAAAAAAGAGATGAGGACAACACGTAGATGGAACCTTTATCGGTGGTTCGTAAATTTGAGAGTTGTCAAGAGAACGTTCGTAAGCGACAAGATACATAGGCGGTTGCCAAAGTACCGGCAAAGGAACGGGATACTACAAAGAAAACTGGAGTACATGTTAAAAGAAAATACACAAGTTTTGGGAACGCCTGGTCGAACGTCTTTGTACTGGTGGCTGAGGAGTAGGAATTGTGCCCCGTCTCGAAAGAGGATGGCGTGTGGCCAACGGTCTGCGAGAATACGACAATGATCTCCCTCCCCCCCCCCCCCCCCCCCAGCCCCAGTTTGCACCCCGGAGCAAATCTTTAATCCCGATAACACCCTGGTAAATGCACGTAATTCTTGGGCGAGACTAAAAACCGCAACACACCTCCAAGGAGCGTCAAGAGAGCCGGAGCGCCGAAATGGAACAGTTCACAAGGTCTGGTATCTATCTCAGCCGAGAAGACCCACACACACGAGTATCCCCTAATGCCCTCAACCTTAATCCAATCCGACTGATAAATACAGGGTGGAGGGCGGGGCCACAAGAGCAGGCACCAAGTACAGGTGGCAGGGCGGTTTTTCCGAGCGAGTAACCCTTGAAGCACTCGCGGGTTCGGTGCTAAAAACAAACAACGAGTCGATGAGGCGCACAATCGTGCTGTTATGCGATCGACCTGGAACGGCAATTCTGCGCGTACGACAGAGAAAAACCCTTTTGGTACTTAAGGCTGCGAGCACTTGGGTCGTGCGTACACGACGTGCTTTCCCCCAAAGCACAGTTGTGACGTTGACCCGAAGTAGTACAGGCAGATAGATCGGCGGCCCAGGTTAGCGCCAACCAAGCGCGCATTGACGTCCCCCCCCGGGTGATTCCACGTCTCCCCCGGATGCGCGCCGAACTGTACACGTCATACGAAGCCCTTGCCGCGCTTTCCCTTCGTCTTGACCTTCCCTCTCGAGCCGCCGTCCCATTCCGGCTTGACGGTTTCCACGATCACCTGATGCATGCAAGAAAACACAGCAGTCAGCCAGCCAAGAAGCAGGACCGGTGGTTGTTGCCGACGGAGAGCTCGTGGCTATCCTACGACCTACGACAGAGGTCGCGGGTACGATTGTTTGGGTATCCCCCACTCGCCGGGAATAAAGACTCTTTGAACAAGAGAATTTGGGGTCTCAGTCTGGAGCAACCGCCAAAAAGGCACAAAAAAAATCGTGGGATGTGATGTGACAGAATATTGTGACGTCTGTCACAAGACGTTGCTATGAAGCACCTTGCCCTCTCTCAAAGGTCGGCTTGTCTCCCACGAAGTGATTGCCACTCAACGAGAAGGGTAAACACGTCTCCCGGAATGCTCTCAAGCTTGCATTAGTCCCCAACGGTCTGATGGTCGTTGGCACCAACGAATTTTTGGCTCCACGAAGAATGGGAGGGAATCGCGGGTGGAACAGCCGCTCCGGGTTCGGGCAGGCGTGTAACACTACGCTAGAAACGGGTCGTCGGGGAAGAAGCAGTGTTTCTCTTCTTGTGGTTCATGCTGGGCATCCTGTGCCGCACGTTCAGCAGGAAGAAGCTTCGTACACAAGTCGCCAAAAAAAAAATAATATGACAAAACACGTATGCACACGAGAACCACGGCGGCGGTGGTTTCCCTCTCTCGCCGGCAAGCAAGCACGTCGCAGCAGCCGACCACCGACGACTTGCTGCGTTGAAGACGAAAAAAAATAGACGTGGTGCAAGCTGGCAACGGACAGGGTAAAATGCCGGCGTGCTCTCTCCCTGTTTCCTCAACTTTCTTACCTTAGCACCCGTGGTGGTCACGACCTTCCCGTCTCGGTACCGGGTGGTCTTCTTCTTCTCCGTCAAGCCAGGAAGGTCGACCTTCTTCGTCGCGGCTTTCGTCGCGCCACCTTCTGCCTGTGGAAGGCGGAGGCCGAGAGAGAGAGAGAGAGAGAGAGAGAGGCCGACAGGCAGCAGCGCGTGTGCGTGCGTACGTGCATGCGTGCGTGCCGCAAAAACAAGTACCAGGTACGATTTATTGGTGTTGTGTTGGAAGGGTTACGAAACAGGCCTGCGTGGAACGTTACGTTGCCGCCGTCGTCGTGTGCGACCAACGCGTTGCATCTCTCAGCGGCAACCAAGAGCCCCGAAAATCAGTTGCATGCAGACACATTTTGTCGAAGGGTTGCAGTCTACACGTGGGGGCAGGGATGAGGAAAAACAAGAAACACAAGTGAACCAAAACAAAAAAAACGTGCGAGATCAACACCATCGGGGCACCCACCCAAACGGACCGGCGATTTCCTGCGCCCGAACACCAAACACAAGCACAAACCGTCTTTCAAGGCGGATAAATCCCTCACACAGCAAGTGAGTACCATACACAAAACAAAACCCATACGCGGCATGGCCCCCCGGCCCCCCCCGAAGGCGCCCACCTTGACCTCGTCGGCGTACCGACCCACTATCTTGCCCTTGAGAGCGTCACGCTCCTCCTTGTCCCTCCGTCTGGCCTCCTCGGCTCGATCGCTGGCCTCCCGGGCCTTGCGCGCGTCCCCCTGCTCCTTCCGCTCGAACGCCTCTGCATCTGCCTCCAAGCCTGGCGCGCGCGCACAGGCATGCAAAAAAAAAGGTTGTCGTCGGTGATGGTGCTGTTGCGCTGTTGGTTTTGGTGAAGGCGTTAGTGCTCATGCAGTTTTATGCTTGTTGTTGCCGGTTTCACCGCGGTGCGAGCAGAAGGTATGCACGAAATTGTATCTGTGCCTACTACTTCGTGACGTACATCGACCAACACAAAAAGAAACTAAAAAGACGAAACGCGAAGCACGAAACATGGCACAAGAACCATCTCTCTCTACAAAATAATACCAGTGACATCTCTTGTGACTATTTAGTCTTGCCCTCCTCTGCCAGTCTGCTTGCTGGTGCTCCACTCACACTGCTGCGTCTGTGCAATTTGCAAGAATCTGTGCCTTTCGTTCACGCATGAAAGAGTCAGACCTCGCAAGGAAGAGAGCCGCTCCCAAAGCCGGTGTTTCATGAAGGCGGGAGCGTGGTGCGCACACACACGTGCACACACACAGTGCATGATTGAACATTATACGCTCTTTTTCATGGCACGTGCATGATGGCGACCGGCAACGTCTACCCCTCGGCGATGCACCTTGGGGGCCTGTTTCGTTGACGGCGGCGGCGTAAGCCGCGGAAACGTCTTGTGTCGTTGTGTATACTACAGCAGTACTTCAAGATGAAACAGATGATTACCTGTACGGGGCGTCATGTCGTCAACTTGCTTCATATAGCTGCATTGCTGTGAGGGACTTGCATGGTATACCTTTGAGAGATGCAGACGAAGAACCGACTGCGAAGCGGTCCGCAAGGTAGGAAGCGGCGGCCACTCTGCTCCCTTTCGCCACGCGGTGAAGAACATACCTTAGCCCACGATCGGACACCTGCGGCATTCTAAGACGGGGGGGGGCGGGGGGGGGGGCACCCGTGGTCGGGTTTGAAGGGGGCGGCCTGGGAACCGGAAAAAAAAAGGATGGGGGGAGGGTGACACCCCAAATGGAAATGAAACGGAAAGGGTGTGTGTGTGTGGGGAGGGAAAAACATGAGCGCAATAAAAAACAATCCTTTCCTATGCCAAGGGGAGGGAGGGAGGGAGGGATGGAGGGACCAGGCAAGCTGAAAAATCATGTTTAAATGGATGCCAACGCGTTGGGAGGTGTCTTATATAACATGACCCAAAAAGAAGGCACACAGCTTCGGGGGACGAGGGGTTACGCTTTCCTTGCAACAAGTACATTCGTTAGACGAGTTCCATCATAGCAAAAGACACGGTACATATCTTACATCTCTCTGAGGAAGCCCACGTCGGCTTCATCTCGTGCCGTCCCCGTACCGCCGGAGTCACAATGGCGGCCCTCGGCACCAGCGGAACTCCGCCCCTCAGCCGGTGACCGGCCGTCGTTGCCTTGATGGTGTGGTTGCAGTTGCAGAGGCTGCTGCTGCCGGTCCGTCGTGGAGGACGATTCCGCAGGGGTTGTGGAAGATGGTGCCGTCGTCGTGGCAGGCTGCTGGCTGGGGTTCCTCAGCTGGTGGAACACGGCGGAAAACGCTTCCTTGCTCTCGGGCGACTGTTAATTGGATGGTACACAGACGCAGCGGAGTTGGGTGTAGGAGGGGAGCTGAGCAGAGCCGCCTTCAAGAAGAACCTGGGAGATGAAGAACTTGACCGGATAAACAGGTGCCCAGTCAAGAATTAAGGGCCTTACACTAATACCTATATGTGTTCGCTGTATGTGTACGCTGTTGGGCTATGTACCCCACGGAGAAAAAAGAAACGACCTTCGCCCGAAAATAGTAGGGTGCACACAGTGGTGACCCGTATGCCTGAAAAACCTTCAACTCCGTGAAGCACCCATCGGGGTTCGTTCCTCGGCCGCGTCGTGAACGTTGACCGCTACCAGGAAACTTGTCGTTGAGGGCTGTCCTTCTTTGACATTCGACCGGTTTCACAAAAAAGGGAGGTGATGGGAAAAGAAGCCGACGCCAAAAAAGAGAAGTTCGAAATCAATCGCAAAGCAAACGGACGGCCGTCCAAGATGACAGTCGAAAATCGGGATCGATGCTCGAACACCAGGAAAACATTCAACGGGAGGGGAAAGTGCCAAAGGGGCCGTTGCGGGCACCGAGGTAATTCACAGCAAGAAATAACGGGTGTTCTGAAACGTGTACATGCGATTGACATGTACACACCTCGCTGTTGCCTTGTTATGTGTTACAGCAGTCTACACGTTTGTAGCCGTGTATTGTCGCAATAAGGTGTGTCTGTGGCATTAGCTGTTGTACTTCGACTGCGCCTGAAAGAATCGCGGTTGACGGCACGTACCGCATCGACGAGTTTCGTGCGCCGGGGGGAGGGATCGGTGCCAACATAATCTGCTGTTACACCTGGCGTGTTGCTGCAGCTCAATCTTGTTTGAAAGTTCAACCGTTGAAAAAGAGACACTTTTTGTTTTACAATAATAGTGCCGCTTCTTGCTACAGCAGTAGTCTAGACCATTTTCATATGACCGAGCCGGAGGTGAACACCTGTTGTGCGCATGGCTTGATGGACTTGGTGGAATGGTACACGGCATATCATACGAGGATACCGAAGGAGGAGGCCTCACTACTGCTGCCGTTGCTACTGCTCTACCGATGTTACATTCATCGTCGTTTCGAAGATGTGCAGATACAGAGGTAGACGACGACGCCCGCGTTTGGTCATCTGACAATATGGTGAAATCGTACCACCTGGGTGTCGAGAGCGACGCACACAGAGGGCAAAACAGGCATAGCGCGTGAGAAAAGATCATACACCAACCTCCTCCAGCTCCGGATAGCATCCCTCCATCACGCTCCACACTTCTTCCTCCGTCCCGCCTTCTCTCGCTAGCTGCACCATGTAGTCAGCCACCGCTTCGTCAAGCTCTGAGGCATCCATCCCTTCACGGTCCAGGTACTGCAGAACAATATCCATGGTGCATAGGAGGGCAAGAGAATGTGGCTCTGGTGCGATGGTGCCAGCCTGTATCTGTCGCGCTCTCTCGTCGCTTGTCGCTCTGGTCTCTGGTCTTTTGTCTCTCGCTCCTCTATCGACAGAACTGTCACCGATTCACCGATCGGCCACTAACGTGCATGCATGATGGGAAGGACCGTTTGGTTGTTACTGTAGTTTTTCGCAGGCCGCGAGCTACACGACACAGCATTCAGTGCGGGTCTCTAGCGGAAGTGGGAGGTGAGAGGGATTGATATGTTCATGACTATGCGGACCCGGACGATTGGGACGTTAGCTGATGTTCGTTGAAGAATCGTGTGTGATGCATACGCGGCGCGGGTTCAAATTTCAAATTGTCGTACAGATAAAGGACGCGACATAAGATATCACCCCCCCCGCCCCATTTTCAAACACAAACACAGCAGTGGCGGAGCCGAATATGGCGGCATTGGAACCGTCCCGTCGAGAGCTTTCCGAGAAGATATCAGTTGATTTATGTATCCTCTTCGTCATGGAGTGATCGAGATTCGAAAATCGGTCCAGATCATATCAATGATGATGTCACCTAATTGTACGCACCTACAGCAGTATAGCATCCGACAAGCAGCCCCCGTGTATTCATGTACATGCCCATGTTGTATGATGCTGTATTCATATGCATCTATTCGTGCCTGTAGGTTTGGTTCTGCGTTCTCGGCTATGGATAACATTGGTCTTATACTACCAAAGAATAAACGCAATATATGGCGGGTAGAAGTTGGGCTCGCTCGCAGTTTATCACGCACGACTGCTGGCTGTCTAAACTTCTGTAGACTAGTCTACAGAGTCAGAGTACCGTTGTTCCTGGGGGATTATTTTCGGATAGCACACAGGGAGGCACTCCTCTACGGTGCACGCCTTGCTTTCTTTGCGGTGAGAAGGGTTCTTCACTTTAGTTCCTTCCCTCACGTGCGTTCACAAACAACAGCTTTTCGCAGCAGTGCACCACGTCAATCAGCACATTCATGGTACGAAACGAGGAGATAAAAAAATGGGTGCGGATCGGGATTCATTCAAACTCCTAGAGCGGCTACAACATGAAGAAACAAGGGGTTTACGACTTTTCCAACCGGATCACCGGGAGGTACCCACTCTGTGCTTTGCGAGCGAAATCGATTACCCCGAAAAACTTGCCCAGTCGGTACTTTGGTTGCGATGGCGTCGAACGGGAGGTTGGCCGATGTTGCACGAGTTGTATGTTGTGGGCTGTTACGATGAGTTTCCTTGTCAAGTTGTACACGAAGAATTTACCGCTCCCAACGGTAGAAATTGTGGTTCAGCGTAGTGTTGTGGCGAAGGCCGGAAACGACTTGCTCGACCACGGTACGAGTATTGGGGTTGGGCGTGCATGCAAGCCAGGTTGCCCGTGTACTGACACTCACCCCGTGGACGGTCTTCGGTGGCCAGCAATCGAGTACGATGACCGATTGCCACACGTGCCCCACAGGCTTGATCGAAAATAATTCTCTCACCAAAATCACGTTTCTCGTCCACAAACTACCGAGCACTGGGCGGGGAATTCGAGTTGGACGCAACCAGTGAATGCAAGACGTCCGACGAACATGACATGAAGTACTGAGATACAGCAGTGTTCGAGAAAACAAAAAAGAACATCACACGTAACACTGGCAGCAGTAGGACGAGCATCGCGGGAAGAACACAAAGAAAGAAACCATACTCTACAGTACAGGTATGCTCCCGCAAGCCCCCCTGACTCCAATGGCTGACCGCTTCACAATCGCTCAACCACAACCGCGGGCAATGTTCACATCGTTTAGCGCGTTCCACGAAAGCAACAAAACTGGAAAGCAAGTTCGAACCAAAATCCATAAGAGGAAGAAAAAAGAGCTGCGCTTCGAATCCAAACCAACACCTAAAAGTCCCGAAAAGAACGACCGACATCTTCCAAAAATGCCGACCTGTCCTGCGGCGGGCACTTTTCTACGTCGTACAGCCCTTTCCACAGCAACGTGCACTCCGGGTGAAAGAGAGGTCGGAGGCCTCTCGACACTATTCGCCTGCCGGGGTCGCCTACGTATCGCACGTTCCAAAAACTGTTCCCGAAAGTGGTCACCATGCCAACCTGCTCACAAGAAAAAAAAATGCAGCGAGCAGCGGAGACAACGGAGCGACCGACGGCAAGGCGTTTCGGCGACAGGCGACGACGCTTAACAGACCTGTAGCATTCACGCGGATTTAGTCTGTAGATTTACTAATTCTTAATTCTTATTTCACATGTACCACAGCGTTCGGCTCGGGTGGTGCTCGAAGAAATGTTACGAAAACGTCAGTACACGTCGATGACCTACCTCTATGCAGAGATCGGGCTACGCTAAACACGGGCGCCTTCAGAAAGACATCAGAAGTGTACAATGACCTTGCCTTGCGGCTGATATGCTTTGAGATGAAGAGAAAAACCTTACCCAGCACTGCCTGGGGACGGAATCTGTAACACATTTCAGAAGATCTCCCATCATGTGTACAACCTGGTGTAACTGCTACGTGCCCGACCTTGAGACGCAGGGGGGCGCTACAACCACTAGCCCTCGTAGGGGTTTTCGTATTTTGTAACTATGTCGGATAAAGCATGCCATCGGGGAAGTTGGGTTAGGGCTAGGGTTAGGGAATACGGTTTGCGTCCCCCCTCCCTGTTCTGTTTCTTCACAACCTTATTAATCGCGGGAAGGCGGTCCGCTACAACAGGATCTTAGGTGCGTTGATTCGAATGGTACAGTAGCCTGCCTTTCGGATGTTGGTGAGTCGGCTGATGAAGCCGGTCTTGGGGTGAGGCTTCTCCACGCCATTCGGGAGGTCGAACGCCACTCCCGGCATCAGCGTTCGGTCAAGCCAGCCCTACAGCAAGGGAGATTACGCAGGCACCGTCGAGTGGATGGGAAAACCGGGAGGGGAGGGGGGTATTTGACCCCACCCACGGTTAAAGTGGAACGATGCATAGGTAGGAGGGTCTTGGCGGTTGGAGTATAGCACAGCACCATCCCCAGGCATCAGTACTAGTCCAAAACACGAGCCAGCACGTCTTCTACCAAGTATGCGGTTGTATACAAGCCATTTCGTATAGCACGGCGGCGATGTCAACATGGTCGGTCATGGCCTCTCTTCCAACCTCCGCTCCCTCCTGGAACATAAAACAGCACCCCACAAGACGGTAGGCTTGCGATGTCTGCCGGAAAATACCTAAAACGTTGTGCAAACCGCAGCAAATGGCATTCCTTGAGTGTACTCAAGGTGTGGGCTTCTTCGAGACGCGTCGCCATCAAAATGGCGTGGGGCCAGAGGAATGGGTTTATGAACATTTCCAGCGCCGTCGGCGCAAATCCCGACCATGACCCTGGACACCCTGTCCACCATCGCTTCGAAAGCTACTCCTTACAGCAGACGGAAATCATGCTGACGGCGGCAACGACACCTTTAAAATGGCAGGGAAGGAATACCACCAGGTGGGATAGCACAGCACAAGCCCCGAGCACCATTGGAGATCGTCCACGTGCCCCTTCACGTCCTCCGCAACCTGTCCGTCGCGGAACGCCGTCATGAACCCTCGGTGCTCCTGTCCGCCCAGGGCCGCCTGGAACTGCTCCTGGTAGAGATTTGTCACCCGCACTTGATGTCCTGCGATCGTGAAACCGATAATATGTACGTATGCGATCGCCGTCCGTGCGCAATCCGACGGGAATGGACGCATCTGTGCGCAGCCATCGAACACCGATCGTGACTACTTATGCCCGAGAGGTGGAGAGCGCAGAAAACTCGCAGAAAGCATGCGCAGATGATCGATCTCTTTGGAGCTCACGTACGTCGAGTCACAAGCATTCTTCCAAAGGCTGGACTATGCCATTCCCATGGACACCTTGCCGGCGCTTCTTCGCTGCAAGATCGTGAGAAATTGCTGCACTGCTACATGTATACTGCTGTAGCAACGCCGTTTCAGATGCTTGTTACGTGGTTCGCCTGATCACCTACCGGATTTCGCAGCCGACCACGAGGATAAGGGCTGCTGGTACAATGCACAACGCTCAACAAATCTCGTATGCATACGTACAGCAGTAGCAGTTGCTCGACAGCGTGTAGGTCTACCCCGTGAGGGGTATTGCAGGGCTAAGTTGGCGCTAACACATACATATCGCGCGCGGTAACACAAGACGATAGATTTTGTCTCTTGGTGAAGTTGCTCTATTCATTGGCGCGGCAGAAACGGGAAACAAAGCCCAAGCACAACTTCCATGAAACAGCATACATATATACATACATACCGCAACGAAGGCGGCGATGCAACGCCGCTCTCGTTGGATGTAGGCGACGCTACAGCATTACATACTGTAGGCGCAACACGCAACAATACGAGGGAGTAGGCAAGGGCAGTGCTGCTAATGTTCGAAATCCCGAAGAATGCCTACGCACCTGCATCTTTCAGCGAGTCCCGCACGGCCTCCCCCAAGGCCAAGGTGAAGGACGGGTCCTTCCCGTTAGGGTGGACCTGGACCACCACGATCTTCTCCTGGACGCCATCCTTTCCAGAGGGAGGCGGCGGGACGAAGGAGGTCACCCGATTGAGCGCTCGCATAGCACCAGCCAAGAGAGAAGACAAGGGCTGCCGACGCGACACGCTCGCAGCAGGACCCGACATTGCAACCCCGAGAGCGAGAGCACACCAACACAAAGCACCTCTCCGGTGGCATCGGTGATCGGTGATCGATCGAGCCTGGTCCGGTCACGTGCGGCGGGAAAGCGAGAACCACTCGCCCAGAACCACAGAGAAAGAACAGCCTTCCGAACCATTTTCAGAAACCCTGCGGCCCGAGTTGTTTCCGTGCGCCTCTCTTGTAAAAGAGGTGGTTGGGGAGTAGCGATGGTATTTGACGAACACTTGTCAAGAAGCGCATCAAAGTCTTGGATGGTGGCACAGCAGTCGTAGTGTATGCGGGGGCTACATCTGGTTCTAACAACACGCTGCCAGCTGGTCAGCTGGTTCGAAAATTATTCAACGGCGCAATTACAATCGTCCCGAACCGACACTTTTGCTCCCTGCTGCCTGCTGCCCACTGCTTCCCGCTGCCCACCCACGGCCCACTGCCACATTCGCCGCGGTTCAGATCTTCCGAGGTCAGCCGTCCGAGATTAGTCAGCAGAGTAGAGCTCGCTCATGAAGGTCACCGTGAAAAGTGAGTGTTCTTGAGGTTGACAATACGAAACCTGTTCGGTCCCATTCCAGTCGTCCGCAGGGGCAGTCGCCGACTCTCGTTCTTCTTCTCCTGTCAGCTGAATTTGAGATGCCTGTTTGTCCTATCTGTCCTGGATTATGCTCTTCTGCTGCGCAGGGTGAGTTGCCTGGATTTCCCCATACTCGAAGTTGGGGACCAGCGAGCTGCGAGCCGCGTGTGTGAGTACGAGGGTAGGGCTATCTGCTCTCGCAGCCCAGGGCGGCTCCGAGTGCTGTACAAGCGGCCGCCCGTGGGGCGCTGGCGATGATGGGGCCAAGCTTTGGGATGCTGGTTGTCATCACGGGCAAGCCTTAACGGCCAGCTGGCTTGCTGAGTACGGCGCAAATCGTTCGCATCCATTCCACACTACAGCGTTTGTATTTGAGAATACACGCTTCATCCAGCTGTCTTCTGTTGTTTGTGCCCGGAAAAACACCGCAAGTACAGCGGTGCAGCTGCCGTATCAACGCAGAGTGTGGTGTTCCCGAGTGGTTCTGGATCATCGTTTTGACAAGAACATGCGCGGTTGTTTCAGTCACGGATAACAGTACTGTACCTCCGGTCGCCCAGAACAAAAGATAAACACTTGATGCTCCGTGCGCATAGGTCGCTAAGATGCAGGTGGGATTACTGCATACTTCTCCATAGTAGGGCCACAATCAATCGTGGTTTTCTTGAGGGAGTCTCACAACCCTAGCGCAGGATTGCCCCTTTCCTTCCTGAGCCACGTATGCATCTATCATTTAGCGCGTCAATCGACGTGTCGTCACGCAGATGGCACGGTGTGGCGGTGTGGAAGTGGGACGTTAACGAAGACGTGTGCGGTATTTGTCGCCTAGCGTTCGATGCCTGCTGTCCCGATTGCACCGTCCCGGGGGACAACTGCTCGCCAGGTGAGCTTTTTCTGCAGCTCGGTTGTGTAAGCTCTCTACGAGGGCACCTTGCTGTCGTTTATTGTGGCGTTAGCATCGCGGCATGCATAGATAGCCAACTGGCGGTCTACTTCTATGGTTTCCGCGGACGGAAAACGCTTCCTTCTCCGTGGCCCCTGTTCTGCTCCCACTCTGCTGTACGACATGAATGAGTGCATACGACTTTGCTTTGGTCTCTGTGCTTATCACGGCAACGCGGGGGCGGGGCACTGCTTTTGTGCGGCGATCGGTGAACATGCCATAGCCTGTGTCCATCACACAATTCTCCCCGCTGTGCCCTTGTGGCCCTGTTTTTGGGATATCTGGTGTATATGCCAGCTTTGCAGCATCTACGCGAGTGCTACAGCAGTACCTACATCGCGGGTTGCTGTCCACTCCTGTACACATCCTACATGCTCACACACTTTTTGACGGGTAAAACCAACTATTGCGGAGCCGGCAGCTTTGAAGTTGCTGACATACCTGCGACCGTTTCGCGCTTCTCCCCCGTCTGTTGCGCCTTGGGCCCCGCGAATCACGTTTGTCGGCACCCACGCCATGTTCCGCCATCCTTCTCTGCATGCCGTGAAAACTCAGTGTGGGGGCAGTGCAACCACACCTTCCACATGCACTGCGTCCTGAAGCACCTCCAGTTCGCAACGCAGCAAAACCGGCCGCAGCAGTGCCCGCTGTGTCGTCAAGAATGGCAATTTCGAGAGGCGCAGCCGGCAACCGCTGAGGAGGACGACTGACGCTTGACGGCCTTGCCGCTATCCCGGCGTCGCCTCACTTTAATTTACCCTTCTGAGAAATGGTGTGGCCGGGGGGAGAGGAGGGGGGGGGGGGGGGGGGCGGTCCCCGTTTTTTCGTCCCCTTCCCTTTCCCCCCTTTCCCCCCCCCCCCCCCGGGTTTTTCCCGGGGGGGTTTTTTTCTGCCCCCCTTTCCCCCCCCCCCCGTTTTTTCCCCCCCCGGCCCCCCCTTTTTTCCCCCCCCGGCCCCCCGGGGCCCTTTTGGGTTCCCCCTTTTTTCCTTCCCCCCCCCCCCCCCTTCCCCCCTTTTTTTTTTTTTTTCCCCCCCCCCCCCCTTTTTTCCCGGGGTTTTTTGCCCCCCCCTTTTTCTTTTCCCCGGCCCCCCCCCCTTTTGTTTTTCCTTTTTTTTTTCCCCCCCTTTTTTTCCCCC
>FN649743.1:2365447-2387962 GCA_000310025.1 Ectocarpus siliculosus | reverse complement strand
AGGGCGCGGCAGGGGGGGGGGGGGGGGGGCGTACTCATGTTTTGCATACCTTAGCGGTTCGACCATTGACCACGCGTCCTCGAGAGGTGGTCGGGGGGGGGTATAGAAAGAGCAACTTGGAGCAGCGGGCGGGGTGGATACGGCCGAGAGCGCCCTGGTTGAGCGGGCGAGGGCAAGAGGGGGCTTTGGAAGATGCACATTGATGCATAGCCTCCGCCGCCGCTTAACGGGCTTTGTTTGTTGTGTGCCTCGCGCGGCCCAGTGTTACGGAGGGTTTGTGGCTCTCTCATATTCGTAGTACTGGGACCAAAACACTGTAAATATTCGTTTTGTTTATCACCACGTAGTTTTCGCGTGGTCCACGTACATCTTGTGTTTCTCGTGTGGAGCGCCTGGTGTATGATGTTTCGTGATTGGCGCCCAGGTGGATGCCAACGACAACACAACTAGCTTGACTCCGTGGGGAAAGGGAGCCGTTTTGCTAGTTTTCCGACAGTCGAGCAGGATGCGTCGGGTGGAGTCAATGGTTCGGAAGGGTGTCGCAAATAACGCATGTTGTCTACTATTTTCACCTCTCATACGTTCAACAACCCCCGATCCAGCATGGTCAAATCACTGCTCCCTGTGGACCTTCGGGGCAATGCTCGCATGCGTCTTCCCGTCTCGATAATATGGTTAAATGTCCTTTGCGTATTTTCACGTGAAAACAGAAACCAGCGCTGGCTTCGTTCGCTTTGGGGCGACGTCAGTTTCTTTTGCGACTAGAGGGCGCCCCGGGGTACGCAGTTTCCTCGTCAATAATCCAGGAAACGCTTGCATATCAGTTTTCCGAAGTCTAACTCTCCTTCGCAAATCAAGCCGTCCGCTGACCCTCCTTCGTGTACAGTGTTCGTATCTGAGATTGTAGCCCTTGTAATACACGAAGATTACAGTAGCGATCCGCAATATTCCAAACGATCCTTCTATCATCGAGATCGGTGATCTGCCAGCAGGATTTTTGAAGCTGCTGTGCGGTATGATTTTGAAACGCTTCAAGCACCTTTGCTTGTGGAATTCGTCATGGTGTCACGCTATACTTTTCTTCTGTAGTGCGCAGCAGTCACTGCTTTGGTCCACGCCAAGAGACCGAAAGACGGGACAACGCACAGCGGCTGCAGCAGCCTTCCTCAGTCAAATGCCCCTAAACAAGAAACCAGATTCTCGGCAAGGTTAGGAGAACCGAAAGCTGTTCACCGGTCGTATTTATTGAAATGGATCACAACCATCGGCAATGTGTTCGGTGTGTTGGCTGTGTGATACCGGCCCTTGGGGAGTTGGCGGGAGCGGTCTGTGAGCCAAGCTCGGTGGACCGGACTGGAAAGTTGCATCGTTTTCACGCCCCATACAGTGTACGGTGCTCAGCAAAACACGAATGACGATTCGAAACTCACCATTCCCATTCCAAGAAAAAAACGGGAAACAACAAAAACGTCGACAAGGTAGTTAGTTTGCCGTCCCTGTTCGGTGTTAACAGCAGTCGCCAACCAATATTTGCTGGTTGTGCCATTGAACACTTTACCACGGTGGTGCTGCGCCGAAGTGGCCGCTGAGTTTCCGCACCCCGGCGACAACCTTCCTCTTTGCGCCCCTCTGCATTAAACACCCCATCCCGTGCAACTCCACTCAAATCCCAAAGCCAAGCAATTCCTAAGCTTCCTCTTCCAAGCAAGCCAGAAGACAGACCGTCAAGACACGCCAGCGGTCCGCGTCCTTACTATCGAAAAAAGACTGGGTGCGCATCGCCGCTTGGGGCGTTCGCACGACCGTTTTCACTGCACTTGGAGTGTCGTGTACGAAGAATACTGTTCAATTAGCTGGCGAGCACGACACCGATGGCCGCCGCCATAGCCTTGGTGGTCTCTACGGCCACCTGCGCCTCGGCCGCCTCGCGAGACCCCTCGGTTGCCGCGTCCATTTCGCGTTTCGCGGCATCGTACGAAGACTTCACCTGGATCGCACAACGTTCATGCACAGGGGTAGATAACAACAATTTACAAATGCCCACGACGCTAAAAAAAGAAAAAATCAACATTGAAATATAGACGTACACGTATGAGCCACTCCACAGTGCAGGACTACGAAAATTCGTGAATGTATTTGATCTAGGGAGGGGATCGGTCAATAGAGGCGGGTAAACGCTTGGGCATGTGCCGCTACGAGGCTTGAAACCAAAGGCTGCCAACGTCTTCAAAACGTCCGAATCGGTCTACGGAGATTCACCGTGATCCACGCAAAGGTTATGAAGTGAAACGATCCGCGACAACACCGGGAGCCGCGCTCACCATCACATTCGCACGTTAGTCCGGCACTCTCTACACTGAGCACCTTTGCAGGTGGCTGGAGCAAATGATTGTCGTGAGAACCCGAGAACTAATTCGCGCGAGAGCACTGAAATGCAAGACGAGGAGCTAAAACTTAAACGAAGTGTTGGACAAATCAGAACGCTCTTTGAAGAAAATAATACGAAATCAGCGGGAGACTTGCATACACGATAAAAAACTCAAGGGAGGATGGTGAGGAAGAAAGACGGAGAGTGCTGCGAAAGGGGTCAAAACATAAAAAACGTTCTATCTGCATGATGACAGAAGAAAAACAAAAACCACCACATCACGATAGCAACTCACCGCCCCCTCATCGATTTCTTCTACCCTGACTGCCTCGATAGCAGTGATGTCCGTGACGGAGGTGGGGTGGGTCAGAGCAAACCCAGCGGACACGAAAAAGTTCTCCGGCTCCTGCCCCTGTGCCGTCGAATCGATGGGTCGCCGGGCAACGCGAGTCGAGAGAAGAACACCACGTCAAACAAAGAGGGGCATCGGGGGTTAAAAAAAGGAAGGACCGACGACGAACAAATGCTTCCCCGCGGAAAACAAGGGCTCGATGGTTCGAAAAGATCCATTTTGAGGTGCCAGGGCAATCCAGGGTAGAGAAAGCTGATCCATGCCAAGGCGCGGATAAACGAATTCGACACAGTCTGTCGCGTTCACTCGAGAGAGAGATCGACACGGAATAAGGCTCTGAACAAGGCAAGATGTGTACTCCCGGACAGCGCCAACCTCGGCCCACGATCTCGTGCAAGGGTAGCAACGGGCGTCGCCACTACCGTCTCGGCGTGCCGGACTCATTAGACACACAGCACTCCCTCGACCACGGCACGGTCTCTTTAAATCGGAGACGGGATCTCGCGGCGGGGAACGTCATAGGCCGCAGGCGAATGGTCCACGAGGAATCAATTCGATCGACAGCGAGCACAAAAAAAACGCACGCGAATACGGCCGGCACTCACCGCCTCGTGCACAACCTGAACCACGCCGGGCTTCAACTCCGCGACGATGGGAGAGTGGCCGGCGGTAACACCGTACTCGCCCGCGCTTCCCGGGATGATCACCTGGCCGCCGAAGGAGCGATTGGGGTAGGTATAACAAGATATGGTTGACCATTTCGGGTTGCACGAGAGTCAATCGTTCGCCCCGGAATCAGCTGGAGCAAGCATGGGTGAGAGCGGCGAGATGATGCGAACCAGGAAGCATCTGTGTCGCCTGCAAAACGAAGGTCGCAAAGTCACCATCCGTACAGTCGGGCCCAGCAGGTGGGGGAATGATGTACTAGCCGTTGTTGTGCAGGGCGTCTGGTTTCACCCGAGGGCGAACACTGGACTTTAAAAGCGGCTTTCTCGCCCGAGATTGGTGCGTGCTTTCCGGCTCGGCAAGCGAACGGGGGAGACGCAGTGTGCTGCAGTTCTGCATGGGCAACACCCACGCTGTCTCTCGTGGGACTTGGATGTTGCATGTCTATAGGCAGCACTGACGGTACTACTGCTTGTTTTGCTGTCGTTCGGGATAATCCCGGCAGTTATACCGATACTTCCATCGTGCAAATCTAGCCGTCGAGTCTGTTCATTTTGGGAACCGTTGAGAGTTGTCCCGGCACGAGCAGCAATCCGTCTCCCCCTAAAAACGCCTCCTTGATGACTGCTGTAAATAGTTCAAGCCTACATGCCCCATGCCCCCAGCTAGAGAACAATTAGGCACCACCAGCAGTATAGCGTCCGTTGGGACGAGTGCGGCATGCGTGACGACTGTGCGGTGCACTCACCTGGTCGACATCCTTGTCCTTGTAGATGGTCTCGTGCGGCAGGCAAAAGTTGAGCTTCATCACTGCGGGCGCCTCGGCTGTGGAAAAACACCTGGTTGTGGATGGGGATGATGAAACACAGGCATCGCACAAAGAGGGACCGGGATCACCGACGCGCTACAAGGCACAATGCTTGTTGCGATCTTCTAGTATCGGCAGCGAAGACGTTCGGAGTATGCGAATAAAAAAAGGAGCTACATGCATGGTGTTGCACAATGTGCCAATCAGCGAGAGGGGTTTGGTCCCGATACACCTGCACGGAGGTGGACGATAAGGACACAAGCGAGCTCTCTATGTAGTAGTTGCATTAGATTCGTACAGCAGTTACGGCGTACAGCAGTAGTACGTCTGCTGTGCATCGCCATGTCGTGTACGATGGAAGGTCCAGTGCATGTCGACAGAGGTGCGCCGTAACGCCGAATCAAAGAAAGGCGCCCAACGCGAATGCACTTAGCACTGAGCAGAAACAGCCTCTTGGCAGCTATTTCTGTTGCAGACTCCATATACGCCGCACACGCCAGCAAAGCCAGCAGAACACCACCTCTCTGGCGAGCGAGCACACCAAGTTTCACATGCTTGGAACGGTGTCGAGCAAACGCGTCGACTCTGCAAAGCATCCCAACTCATTGACACCACCAACCTATCTCGCTCATTCCTGCTTATCCAAAGTGAGGCAGCATACGCTGTGCGCTGTGCGGGAACACACACAACCCTTTCCAACTGTCCGAGGAGGGAGGGGGGGGCGGCAACTCTCTATATACCTACCTCGCTGTTCGGAGCGCCGGCCTAGCCGCTCCCGCCACGCGCCTGGCAGCAACTCCCAGCATCTTTCCTCAGCGTCTTTTGTGTGCAGCACGAAGTCTGTAGCGCGGGCCCTCTGTCTCTCGCCACACCGCTACGTGTCTCTGCTGCGGCTGCTGCTGCTGCTGCTGCTGCTGCTGGTGTCCGACACAACCGGACCTTCCAAACGCCGAGAACGATCATCGCCAAAGGAGGCGTTTTTATTTTGCGCGCGGCGGGGTCGGCCACCGAGTAGAGAACTCTCCCCTCTCTTCCGCTGGTGCAGTTAGCTAGATCTCTCGTTGGGAAGGAACAAGCGACATGGCTCTTCGATTGGCAACCGTGGCCAAGAGGGCCCTGGCGGCACCAGTGGCCGGTGAGTGCGACGGGAATAATGCGTCCTTTTGTCTGTGTGCCTTGCGCTTGCTGCTGTCCTCTCTTTGGCTTCCGTTTGTTTTCGCGAGGCAAATCTCTGCGTCGTCCATGTTGCGTGGTTCTCGGCGAGGGTTGTTAGGAACCTTCGATTGTGCACAACGACCGAGATAGCGGCGGGGTGGAGCCCGCCACCTGCGCAATTTCGGGTGTGCCCGAGCCAACTCGAGAGGTTGCGAGGGCAGCAACCTTCCGCTTTTGGCTCGCGCGCCCGCGCCCTCGCGTTGAGATGCCAAATCTCCTCTGGTCGCCGGGTACAGCCTGCCCGCCGCAGAGAGGAGAAGGTCGGACCGAAAACCATCATCACGAAACAGACAGACCCGCCTGGCCTTTGCCGGAACGCTGCAATGCGCGGAATGCCCACACACCACTACGGCGTTAGACTGGAGCTACTGACTCATCCGCGCGCTAGATTGGCGATTGCACTTGGTGCATTCCCGTTGCTTTGCCCACGTGTTGCAACCCCTTGCTCTCCGCAAAACAGCACGGAATGTTTGGAGGCCCAAAAATTTGCCAGGCACACAACATATGCACACAACCCGCGCGCGCGGGTGCCTTTTTTTGCGGCTCTCTCTCCCCGAAGACCAGCTGCTGAGAGCGCGTGTGTGTTGGAGCTGCTGCCGACCGTTGGCATGTGGCGCCACGCTCTACTGCACGTTCGGACGTTCGGCCATTGCTCTCCGCGATCTGCCTCTGTTTGACAGCACGTGTTTTTGCTGAGTATACACCCTCCTCAAGCGTCCGTGGTGGTATTTAGTGTTTTTTTTGCACTTGTACGAAGATGGCAACCACCGTCTCTTTGGTGAATGTTCTTCCCTGGGGCTCAAATGTATTGATGATTGTGTACAACCGCAAAGCTGCTGCGTGCTGTATTCCCGTATTGACACATGGCGTATGATACGGTTCTGCTATGCATCTCGGGGCCGCCGGATCGTGGCCATCGTTGGTTTCGCTTACAGCTCCGTGCGCCGCAGGCCATCGGCAAGAGTTGCACCACACAGGGCACCGCTTCTTGTTCTTCACTGATGAGAGAAACAGGACCGCCGGTCAACGTTTTTTCGTATTCGTCCACACACCATTTTGTCATTTTGGCCTGTGTGCAAATGCGGCATATGCCTCTCTCGCTGTTGCTGCTAGATACTGCCGTTGCTCGTTGCTGCTACGCCGCAGCTCTCTCTCTCTCTCTCTCTCTCTCTCTCTCTCTCTCTCTCTTTGTTCCCCCAACTATTTTACCGAGCATAAGATCGATGTGCCAACCCAGTTGCGTGTGTTAACCTCTTTGTGCGCGGCGCGTGCTCTGCTCTTCTTGCAGCTGGACGGTCTAGCTTCCACGCCTCTGCCCTGGCCCAGGCAGGCTCCGTCGGGCGCGTGACCCAGGTCATCGGTGCCGTTGTGGACGTGCAGTTCGACAAGGACCTGCCTCCCATCTTCAACGCCCTGGAGGTGCACTAATCAATTTAGTCTTGTGCCTGTTGTTGTCATCATCGTATACAGTATTGTACCGCGGTTGTAAACAACAACCTGTGCGGTGGTCGTGGTTGGGTTTTTGGTTTTTGTTATCGACGCGAGTGTTGGTGTTGTGGTTGGTCGGCGCTTTCCGCGGATCGCACCAGAAGGTGCCATGTATATGTTCGTAGGAACCCCATCCTCCTCTCCCTTGTCTATTCCGGACCGTGTGATTTTTACAGGCCCAACGTTCAAAAGTAAGCAGTGCACTTTAGTTTGCATTGATTTCGCCTGTACTACGTGATGTAGAACTACCGTCTAGTGACTTGGGGGCAGGCAGAAGAATAGTAAAACCAGCGTTGCTCCACCGCCGTGACTTCGAGTCTGCACCCACGGGCGAGACGAAGCGTAGATGCCAGGGGAGCCACCTGCTTTTGCCATTCTCTACGCAACAAGTCAAGACCAATCATGAGTTGAAACCGATGGTGTTTGACGTACAAGGAGGAGTCCAGGCTGCTTTCCTGCCGCTCAATGTTTTGCCCCTAAGGTCCACTTATTCACAGCAGGCCATCGAAACGCCCCCCAATCCCGTCGGTTTCATGCGGCCATGGCTTTTGTGCGCTTGACGACAAAAAATACATGAAGCAAATCTCAACAGCAACGTCAACCGATGGATGTGATTTTGATCAGGTGAACGTGGCCGATGGTGCATCGCGACTGGTGCTGGAGGTGGCACAGCACCTGGGAGAGAACACCGTGCGCACCATCGCCATGGAGGCCACCGAGGGGCTCACTCGTGGACAGGTATCTACGATATCTACGATATTTACTACAGTACCTTCAAGCAAGCAGAGCAGCACATCTACGAATAGAAGGATCTCACGGCAGCAAGTGCATCGACTAGAGGACCCGCCCAAAAGATGGCTTGTCGACCGAAAGACAGTGTTTTCGTTACGAGGATTTGTTGTCCGGCCGTGTATAGGAATAAGGCCTGTTGCCGTGTAGGGGGCAACGCTTGTGAACATGACCTACCTGCTCGTGGCGTTGTTGTTGCGACCACCCGAAGTTTGAAGTCCCACGTCGTGATTCCACAACAAAAAAGCTCATGTCTCTCTGTTGTTTTTGTTGTGTTACAGGGGTGCACGGACACCGGCGCGCCTATCATGGTGCCCGTGGGTCAGGAGACTCTCGGACGCATCATGAACGTGATCGGGGAGCCCGTGGACGAGAGGGGCCCAATCAACTCCAAGGCCAAGGTGAGAAGACGAAAAGAAAACGATCGAAAGAATAATGTACAGCAGTCACACCTGCTTCGCACGCGCAAGCGAAACAATGCAAGACCAGGGGCCAAGCCTGGTGTGATGCTTTCCTTTCGAAAGATGCGTATGCATATGCATCCATTCCCAGGACAAGGCACGCGCACGCTGTGTCTTGTGTCGTGCGTGTGTCTGAGCTGTCCGTCTTTGTAGGGAAGACGCGACTATTGTCAGTCGATTTGGTTGTCGCGAACCAACACAGAAAATGCCTAGAACCGCCTGGAGACCATAAAGGAAAATGTGCTGGCCTTGTTTTTGTTGCCTCTTGCCATGTAGTTGCTGCCTGCTGCGTTCGCCACATACCCGACGTGTCTCGTAATGCCGGGTTCGAATGTCCCACAACGCGCCCGTCTCTCCCGTGACCCACGTTCCATTGGCCGATAGTTGAGCTCCAAGGTAATGACCCTCTTTGGCTGTTTCTTTTGTCTACCTTGCCTGTGTCCTGTTACTGTTTTTCTCTGTCGGCTGGCCGTCTGGTTTGAGAAATGCAGGCGCCTATCCACAACTCCGCCCCCACCTTCGAGGAGCAGGGCAAGAGCCAAGAGATCCTCGTCACCGGAATCAAGGTATGTACAGCACTGTATATGCATGCTATATAGTACAGTCAGTATTACGGTGGGTTCCCTTGCAAAGTGCTGATGGAAAAATGCTCGATGTCTGGTTCACGGTACAGCAGTATCGCTGGTACACGGAGAGTATAGTTAAGTTGCTGTTTCGTGAAAGACCTGGTGCCCCTTTTATTCCATGGGCACATGAAACATCGTCATGTCCTGATGCGGCACGGGGGTTTCTCTTCCGCCTGTCTCGCTGTTTGTTTTTGTAAGTCGTTTCGCTCCTTCTCTTTCTCTCTCTCTCGCTCTCTCTCGTTCTCTCTCTCTTTCTGTGTCTTGTCTGTCCGTCTCTCCTTTTCTCTCTGACCTTTTCTCTCTCTTTTTCTCTTGACCTCTCGCTGATTCTGTCTAATTATCTCTTAATTTCTCTAATTATCTCTGTTTCTCTCTTATTATCTCTTAATTTCTCTGATTTTCGTCGCAACGAAACGTTGAAGGTGGTTGACCTCCTGGCCCCGTACGCCAAGGGCGGAAAAATCGGTCTGTTCGGCGGTGCCGGTGTCGGGAAGACCGTGGTTATCATGGAGCTCATCAACAACATCGCCACCAACCACGGTGGTTTCTCCGTGTTCGCCGGCGTGGGGGAGCGCACCCGCGAGGGTAACGACTTGTACCACGAAATGATCGAGGGTGGCGTTATCAAGGCAAGATATACGATAGTGGGCAGGAAATTCCGCGAGAAGTTCATGTTGATTTCAGGTGTTGGGTGAGGTGATGCGAGACTGGCGGTATCAAGGCAAGGGGTATAAGTATTGGTGGAAGTGGTTGTTTTTGTTTGTTCGAGGTATGTCGTGGCCTTGTTCAGACAAGAGCTTCAATAATGAGGACAGCAAGGTCTGTTTTGCTTGAGATGTTTCGTGAGGTGATCGGACGGGTTGTGCCAAGGCAAGCTTGAGGTCGAGGCGTCTTTTTGCTTACCCTAGTGTCATGAGGTTTTGTCGGCCAGCATGCTTGCTGTTTTGAAGGCCATAGGAATAATGTCTCACGAAAGGGCGGCGGGGGTTTGGAACAAGTGGGGGCACTTGATATTGTCGATGGTACTGCTGTACCAGTAGCGGTCATGATGATTCTAATCGTCTAGACAGTATCTGAAAAATAGACTGCTGACAACACGAACACTAGAACTGAACCGATACCTGGAGCCCCCTCCACCATCGAAAGAGCGCAACTGGCGTGCGAAGATTGTTGATTTTTTGACGGCGTGTTTTTGCCCGGGTGGGGAGAGGTTAAGACCAAGAGGTAAAACTACATACCCCGGTTGTATGATACCTACCTTCGCGCTGATGCATTTTATCAAACATGTTAGACTTCTGACAGCATCATGCTGAAAGCATTCCGCGTCAATGAGCTGAGCGAAGGTAGTCATCATATTTGTGTGTGTGCCTTTGTATTGTATTAGTCTTCGCTGTGGAATTCGAGCCAAGTTCGCCTCTGTTTTTTTTTTGTTTTTTTTTGTATTGCATTGTCTTGAGTCGTACGCGTAGCTATGTCTTGGATTAGCGGCTTGAGGGTTTCTAGAAAGCTCTTTTTCGCTTTTCCCTCGAGGTCTGGCGTGTTGTGTTGAACGTGCAGACACACAAGAGTACCACCGTACTTTGGACACCTGGCGTTGTAAGCCACCATCCTCGCCGCCTTTTCCGTGTTTTTGCCTTGCCCGTTCTGTTGTTGAACGTCACTTGCCGGGGGGTAGCTCCTGAGTCTGTGTCCAATTCTCTCGGTGTTGATGTTGTCAAGAGTCGCGAACCCGCGCTGACACGCATGTTCCCTTGTACAGTGTAGCGGAGTTTCGTTTATTATTCTTCCTCGTGTGCAGTGTATGCGGACACTCGACATAACGGGTGGGTGGGTCTCTGCAGTTACCCTGCCATGGCCTCTTGTCCTGTTTTGTGGGGTCGTGACTCATTCGTCTGCCTCCCCCCCCCCCCCCCCCCGCGTCCTCTCTCCCCCTCTCTCGCGGGGTCTAAATATTTTCAGATCACCGAGGACTCTACCAAGGGCTCCAAGGCCACCCTGGTGTACGGGCAGATGAACGAACCCCCGGGTGCCCGTGCCCGTGTGGCCCTGACCGGCCTCACCATCGCCGAGGTTCGTCTGGTCCCTTGCACTTTCTCTTCTTCAGATACTCTCTGAAGATCCGATCGCTGCTGCTGGTGTTGCTGGTGCTGCTGTTTTTGGTGGTGTTCGTCGCAGGCCTGAACACGCAGAATTTGTGCGTGTATCAACTCGCACCACAACGGACGCCCAAGTTTTGGTCATTTTTCGGCGCAGGCAGTACTCGCGAGACAGCCGAGGGACGGGATGCCTACTCCCTCTTAGTCGCTGGTGCTGCTGTTTTGTGGCTTGTCGCTTGTCGAACGCCTGCTGAAGACCCCACCGGTGGCGACGCGCAATATACACGTACCAACCTTCCAACCCCATTATTACACCCTTTTTTTTGTTTGGGCAGTACTTCCGGGACGCCGAGGGACAGGACGTGCTTCTTTTCGTGGACAACATCTTCCGTTTCACCCAGGCAGGAGCCGAGGTGTCGGCGTTGCTGGGACGTATCCCCTCCGCCGTGGGGTACCAGCCCACTCTCGCCACCGACATGGGTATGCTCCAGGTCAGTCGGGCGGTCGTGCTTGTGCGTGCTCAAGGGGTGGACTAGTCTGAACCGGCGAAATTGCTTGTTTTGCGCACAGGGATGGATTGGTTGAGCACAAGAAGCTGGGCATGTATTATTGGTTTGGTTACATGAGAATTTTTCCTCGAGGAGGGTGCGATGGCCAACATGGTGCTCCCACAGACTATTTACTTTGTGTCACTGTCGCGTCCAAACGATCACGTGAATTCTCAAGTGGTGGGTTTCTACGCCTATCCTCGTGTCGCCCCCTTCGCTCTTTTGCCCAACCCATACACCAACCTCACCCCAACTTTTTTTGTTTTGTTTTGTGGTCCACAATTTTTTTGTTTTTTTTCAGGAGCGCATCACATCCACGAACAAGGGATCCATCACCTCCGTACAGGCCGTTTACGTGCCTGCTGATGACCTTACCGACCCGGCGCCGGCCACGACCTTCGCTCACTTGGACGCCACCACCGTGAGTCAAGGGACCCTCCATGTGGAACACCCCCCCTCCCCCCCCCGGGCCAAGATTGACACGAAATATAGGGGGTTTAGGCGGCACGCTTGCAGCAGTCTAATGTGTAGGATTTAGTGTGTCTATAGTAAAACCGATATACTCTTATTGAATAGACTATCGTGCCGCACTCTAAAAACCATAAAATTGTCTTCATTCGTAGGCTTCGTGTCGTGATACTATTTCCGACACCATACACTAGACCTTGCGACCAAGACTGAGCGTATTCTTGGGGTGTTTGCATAATTTCTACTAGCTCTGTGTGGGATCCCGCGCGCGCGCGCTTAAAGAAGCGCCCGAAAATGTCGAAAACCCGAGGATTTTGTCAAAATGTTCCCGCCCGGGGGCATGTAAGGCCCTTCCCCCCCCCTCGGGACCAAGGTTGACACGTAGCCCAGGGGTGTTCCTACGTTTCCAGATGGAGGGCCCTTTGCTTGAGTTCATTCCTGTACCGTTAACCCCCACCCCCCCCCCACCCCCCCGTTTAAGAATGCCACATGGGGTGAATGAAACCTTTTATAGTTTTACCTTCTGTAGTGACTGGGGAAGGTAGTGTCTTGTGGAACATTTACCGTCCCGGTGAGGTGGATTGGTTGTGTCAAGCACGTTGCACGTGGTGGCGAGGGAGAGAGGATTCGCGTTGGAACCCGTCGCGAAGCATGCATGCATCCCCCGGTATGATCTTTCGGAGGGTGTGCTGTCATAAGAAAGGTGGTTCGGTGTTTTAGCCCTCCATCTCCATTCGTAAACCGGAAACTCGCGGTCTCTCAGTTTTTTGTCAGGTGTGGTGGTAGTTGGTGAGAATTGAAGAGCTCAAGGATGATAGATACGTCGGGCGGACTGTACATAGCCCCTCGCCTCCACCCCCCAGCCCGCTGCAAAGCGGGGGAAGGGGTGCGTGGGAGGGGGGCACTTGAAGACGCGACGCTGTACAAAAGACCACTGAGAGCTTTTTTTACTTCTCATACGTGCCATGTGTATCTACTCGAAGTATTTGATATATTGTGTAGCCTATATGGGGTTTGGGGGATATGGTGTCAAGGGAGAGGAGCGACCGTGAGGTATGGGTGCTGCCGGCGTTGTTTTGAGATTATGTTTCTCGCGACAGCAGTGTTACCTTCTGTCAATTGGCGTACTCAACCCTCTCTTCAATATTCAGAAACGTGTGCGTCGTTTTCGACGGGTTTCCGCTGATCGAGTCGAAAAGAATGTCGTCCTTTGACGCTGTCACTTTGATTCAGCAGAGCCATCTCCAAGCTGTCTGTTGTAAACAAAAGCACTGGGGCTCCTGTGTGTGTCGGGCGTGGCGTCGAACCGACCTTCTCGTGGGTCACAGAGAATTCGATTGGAACGGCAGCAAAAGCCCCCTGTTTGTACACGTAATCTATACTACACAGTAGCAGTGCTTCTGTTTATTCAATACTCGCTCTTCTCTGCGGCAACAGCATTTGTTGTCCTTGTGTTTTTTGTTGTTGCATGATAAACCCAGTCCTCACCCCCCCCCTCCACGCGCGTGTGCTTTTCCCGTGTCCCTCGTGGCCGATGATCGTCAACCAATCCGACAAAAAATCAACGCGATGTC
The DNA here is from genome assembly GCA_000310025.1 of Ectocarpus siliculosus. Lineage (NCBI taxonomy): Eukaryota > Phaeophyceae > Ectocarpales > Ectocarpaceae > Ectocarpus > Ectocarpus siliculosus. The sequence continues at coordinate 2,374,503 of FN649743.1, read as the reverse complement.
ATATCAGGTGCTCTCGCGTCAGATCGCCGAGCTGGGTATCTACCCGGCCGTGGACCCCCTCGACTCCACCTCTCGGATGCTTGACCCCCGCGTCATCGGCGACGAGCACTACGAGACTGCCCGTGCCACGCAGAAGCTGCTCCAGGACTACAAGGGCCTTCAGGTCCGTCCGGTCTCTTGCGTCCTTCTGCCTCTCATTGCTTGTTTTGTTTCCGCACCTTGGGGAGTGTCTTTTGGGATCTTTTTTTTTTTTCGACCTGCCACGAGTTGTGTAGGTTTTGGGTCAAGTTGTACAAGCAGTATTTTGACGGCTGATTTGAAAAGCGAGTCGGGAGAAAGAAATCGCAAGTGTCGTAGCAATCACGTGGTGGTAAAACCGACGTCAACTTTCACGGCTGTTCAACAAGCGGAATACTGCATCGTACAATCGGCATCGCACAATCGGCATGGTTTCGTTTTCTTCGCTGTGGTGCCAATCTGCAGCCTCGACCAGTCAGTTGCCGTAGCAGAAAGGATACATAACGTTAGATTGCAGATGGCTACTGTATACTACGCGAGGTATCACACCCGCACAGGATAACACACCAACCCACACAAAACCACACCAGGTGGTACATATCTCTACGGGTCAACATGAGCCCCTACCCTCTTATCAAGGACTGAGGCGACATACAACACCCAGTATACCCACACAGTAGCACGCGAAGTGATAATTTGGTAGACAGAATCCAAGATGTAGTCGCCAGGGTATGACTTGTGGTGTCGTGTACGGTAGGCTATCCGTGTTGATTACAACGTTTCTCGCTAGATCCACCCAACCCAACCCAACAACTCACAATCAAACAACCGCCTACCCACCCCCCTCCCCGTGGTTCATCACCACTCTTCACAAAAACTCACAACCAAACGACGTGCCCCCACCCCGTTGTTTGATACCACTCTTCACATGAACTCGCAATCAAACAATCGCCCCCCCCCCCACACACCCCAACCCCGTTATTCAACACCACTCTTGACAAAAACTCACAATCAAACAACCCCCCCCCCACCCGCAGGAAATCATCGCCATCCTGGGAATGGACGAGCTCTCGGAAGACGACAAGCTGACGGTGGCGAGGGCCCGCAAGGTGCAAAGGTTCATGTCGCAGCCCTTCACGGTGGCGGAGGTGTTCACCGGCACCAAGGGGGTGTTCGTGTCGCTGGAGGACACCATTAAGGGTTTCCAGGAGATCCTGTCGGGGGCGCACGACGACCTCCCCGAGGGCGCCTTCTACATGGTGAGTTCGCAGGGGGGGTGGGGGGGTGTAGTCTTATGTTCTGGATGCGTTTGCTGTAAGACCATTGACATGGCGTCGTCGAGGTGACAGGGGGCGGAAGGGGGGGGGGCGTACTCTTATGGTTTGACTCAGCGGTTAGACCATTGACCGCGCGTCCTCGAGAGGACGGAGTATTGATACCACAGGACCGATTAACGATGGCCAATCGTTCCTTCCTACTTTGCCAAAGGTGGCTCAAGAATGTCTTCCCTAGTCTATCTGTCCTACCGATCGTAGGTTCGGAGGTTAGCGTTCGGGTTTACGTAAACGCCTTCCTCTCTATTTCATAGATAACTTAATTGTTCGCGCAGGCAATTTAATTCATTTGCCGTCGGTCCCATGATGAAAGAACAGGGGTAGTTCGACGGGCACAGCGCTCCATCACCTCTCGGTTTCGGGACGCATTTTGGAGTTTCGCGGCACGTGATTTTGATCGTTCCTTGACGTGGGCGAGACCTTATATTTTGCGAGGGAGAGATGCGTTGATGGAAGGCAACCTGCGAAAGTTGCGATCTCGGGCCACCTGATGTGATGTTGTCGCTGTTGTTGTGGATTGTGTTATGGTTTTAGTTTTTGTTGTCTTCACGTTGACAGTCGTCGTTCGAAACCTCTCTCCACCACTGCTTGTTCCCTTCCTTTGTAGACAAAGAAACGAATGCACTTTCAAGGCTGTTGGGACACAAGCAGCATATCGATGCGTCAGCGCAGCGCATCGTCCATCTCGTGTATGACAAGCGAGGCGTGGTGATTTCCTCGCCTTGTTGTTCTTGCGCGTCATCACACCTGCGTCGTCGCCTGTCTTGGTTGCCACGACTGCTGCAGGTGGGAGACATCGCTTCTGTCGGCGTCAAGGCCAAGCAACTCGCGGAGAGCGCCAACTAAGGCTAGGGCTGCCTTTTGGTCGGTGGTTGGAAGAGCTTGCTACACGAAGTCTGAGAAGCGTTTTGGAGGGGGCTTCAGCGCCGCTCGTTTCACCAATTCGCTTGTCGCGTGTTGAGGAAGGGTCGTCTTTCGCAGCCGCTCTTGTGGTTTGGTTGCCCTTTGGCAACGACTTGATGGACGTCGGGCGAGAGAGTGGGTTGCAGCATTGTACCGATGGGTATAGTAGCTCTTTTGGCTGATGGGTTTTGTCGGGCAGCACGTGTCGAATCATGTTTTTTTGTCATGGTTTCGCGCGTGTTGGAATAGTAATAGTCGGTTGCCCTTTTTGTCGAAGGACGGAGGGTGCGATGCACGTGGTTGGCGTGGAGGTAGGAGGCGGGATGGCACGAGGATGAGAAAGCGGATAAGATGGAAGAAATCGAACTGGCGATGCTGTGGCATGATGTGGCTATCCAAATCTTCGCACACATGGGATCAAGCGGTACTCACTCAATATACCCAATACCAGTATACGGGAGTACAATCGGCATTTGCAACTGCTTTCTCAGCGGCAGCAGCAGCAGCGATAACATTTCATCGAGCACTCAAAACGGAGCTTAGCGTGTTCACCGTCCGGTCGAGGTGTTGGTATTGGGATTCGACGCCAACTCCGACGCGTGTTTGCGTTTGTTCCCATCTTTTCTTGACAACGAGCGAGGTGATAATCGCTTAGAATGTCTACTGCTGTAATGATGGTGGCTCCTAATGGATCGGAATGGAGGACGCGTCCATCGTGCCTGCAGCGCAAGGATCATGTCGTTGTTCCCGCGTCTCCGCCTGGCCGAGGCCTGCGTGACAAATCAGAACCCGCCACAGCGAGCAATGTTTTCGTTCGTTCCTGACTGGACCATGTTCCACGGAAGTAAGTGCCTTTCGCTGGGACTGCTGTGTGGGTACAAATAAATCTGGAATTTTCTACACAACGGAGGGAGGGGTGGTATCTGCCAGGAAGTGGAACGGGTAGGGGCAACTCGATTAAATCTGCAGCACGGCTGGCTGTGCGAGGTCGACAATCCTCTCTTGTTTGCTCGACGTTATGTCGCTGGCGGTGCACACGACAGACTTAGTTACTCCCAACCAAGTTGTCCTTATTGTACAAACACTATTTCCCCCCAACAACGAGATCAGGTTACTTTCAATCTTTCAGCTGTTGAGCTGCACGGAGACGGACAAACTCCCAAAGCGATTGATGTTCGGGAAAATCGTGAGGGGGGGAGGGATCCAGGCGGCATGGAGAGCCCGGAATAGAACGCAAAGGCGCAAGTAGTGTGATGATGCCCGTGAAGCCTCCAAGGGTTCGGTGCGACAAGCCTAATTCACGGACGATGACAAGAAGAGGATGCTCGGGATGTACCTCATTCCCGTTGAGTCTTACGCAGCGAAGGTGGAGGAGGGGGGGTGCCCCGGCACGCGGCGAAGGGTGCTACAGCAGGGACATGTTGAAAATATATATCCAGTTCTTCTGTGGACCTGGTTCATGTATGTATGTATGTGTACGTAGAAGAGTTGGGTGTTTTTGTCAACCTAAAGCAGACACCCTGACATCTCTTCGTCGACGCCATTGTGAAAAGAGGGAATCATAATCGTCCTCGACAGATGTTGGGGACATTGTATGCATACATACCTTTATGAACGCACGTACTTGATCTCCACTATTTATAATGGCTCCACCACCAGTTTGTTGTTCAAAATCAAGATTTTTTTTCCAGATACGATATATAATAGATGCATGCGCCGTCCACGTTCTCGAGTTCTCGAGGAAGCTTCGACATATATCGTTCCGCCGTTCGCCGTTCGCAAAACGCAACATTACAATCCCTTTATCGAGGGTGGATGTTTCGGAACGCGCCTTCGCCTCCCTTTCACCACCTTCCATGGATTGCTGCTGGACGCTGCACAATATTCAAATTTCAAACAGGATAATTTCCATCATCTAGCTTTATCTGGAGATTGAAACATACCGTATATGACACAAGATAACACACCCCCTTGACCGATTTTCAAAGATCGATTTCTCAACAGCAGGAAGACTCACAGCGCCGAAAACGGCGGCGTTGGAACCGTCGCGTTGGGAGCTTTTCGAAAATGTATAATTTCGTTTATGTATCCTCTTCGTCATCGAGTAATCGATCTTTGAAAATCGGGCCAGGGGGTGTGTTATCTTGTGTCATATACGGTATTCGTCATGATGTCACATCTCAAGGCATGTACAACCACATCAATCTATGGGTAGCGGGGGCAATAACTCAGCCTATACTAGGTGCATCGTTTCCACCTCCAGATAGGGCAGAGCAGATGGCCGCCGTCGGACCGAGTGTGGACAAGTAAGTGTCGAACAGGATCAAAGAGTGAAATCCGCCGTCCCCCCCTCCGGCATACCGCCCGGAAGGCGTTATTGTGTAATACGGGGATGGTGCAAAAATATCCCCGCTTGGGGCGACGAGGCTCTCTCTCTCTCTGTGGGGACCTTTTTTCTCACAAAAACGAGCGCTCCAAGCAGCACTCCGTGAGTGCCGAAGTGTTACTTGCCGCGCACGATCGCGGGGGGGGGGGGGGATAACTCGCAGGCAGTCGACGCTACACCCTGATGCTTTTGTTTCAGGGCTGTTCAGGGATACAAGAGAGCAGCAGCAGCGACCAGGCTATAATATACCTCTAGCAGCAAAATCGGAGGAGCGCGGCGGCGATTTTAGGGCTCAACCCTCTGGTTGAACGTTAAGAGAGGCGGGGCTGGTGGACAGAGCGAGAAGGTGAGAAGTGTGGCCTTCCCTACCCAGGCCTCCGGGATTTTTTCGGTGTGGCGTGATCATCGTGTGACCAGTGTCGAGGTTAGGGATCGGGAGAGCCGGGCAGGCACGCTGCGGCCGCCATCTCGGGGGCAGCAGACGAGATGACAGACAACGACAGACTCTGCACCCCCCTAAAAAGACAAAAAGACGGCTACTAGAACAAGAGGCACCGCGTGGCGAGACCAGATCGATGGCATCCAACACATGCTGTTGCCTTACGACAGAATACGCTGGCTCGCTCCAGTCTGCTCTTCCGACTTTTTTTTTGCTGCCACCACACAAGAGTCCTGCTCTGCTTGCACACGGCGGTCCTCGCGTTGGAACGTCGCCGGAGCAGGGGGGTGGAGTGATGAGATATGTAGATATATCGCCGGTGTTTTTTTTTTGCTGGTGCCCGGCGACGTCGCGGCCTCTCTTGTTGTTGTTGGCTTGAAGGCCAAGAGACTATTACAAGACCAAGAGACAGACAGAGAGGTGCCACCCCCTACGATTTCACAAGACGCTCAAAAAGCAGGTCGTGGGACAGCAGTCTTCATCGCGGGCCAGTCGAGCTTGTCTGTCTTGTTCGCAAGAGCGATGACGTGTGCTCGTGTCTCTCCCGTACGGCACCACAGCAGCCCCTCAAAAACGGGAGCGGGCGACGGCAGCAGACACACACACCACGCTGCTGTTTTTTTCATGGATTATTTTCCAACCATTGTTGCGGGGAATAACGGGGGCTCCCAAACAACAGCAAACACCCGCTTTTCTTGTAGTAAATGTGCACCCCTCGACCGAGAGTCTCCCCGATTTACATACTAACTCCGTATGACCCCTTTCCTCTCTTCCAGCTGGGGCGACGTTGCTGCTTTAAGCTATTGGTGGTATGTATGTACCACATGAACGTGTTGAACGATGAGCGCGGGTTGGTGCATGTGTGTAAGTTTTGTTTGCCAATGATGTTGCGTGGTTTGGTTTGGGTCGATGTTGTCGTCGTGGAGGCCTTTTGGGCGTAGACGCGCCCCCCATCTGCTGCTGCGTGTTTCCCATTTTGCCACTGGCACCGCGCCGCGCCGCCGCAGCCACTTCTGTGTTCTCTATTCAACGCCAACATCGTCAAAAAAGTGGATAGTTATATTGTACGCGCTCATGTTTTTTCCAGTGTATGAAGACACAGCACAGCAGCAGACAGCCGTATGAGAGAGAAACGCTAGGAAGGCTCTCGGAAGATACAGCGCCGATAGGTGTGGTGTGGTGCGTTGGTGGGAGTTTAGGAAGAGGAGGCGCGGGGGGGTACACGCGCTTCAGCTCTCGGTCTTCACGAAGTTTTATCCGAAATGGGTTTTCGTACCACAGCAGTCCGTGGGTATGACGTTATGTGTCTTCTGTTTCCCAAACCTTGCATGTGGAGAACCTTCTTGGTAGTCCATGGTGGCCATATGAGAAGAGCTGCGCACCTCATGACAGCAGTGGACATTCCTAATACTTCAGTAGTACACGTGCAACGGGCAACGAACGCCCTACAGTACCAACCGCTCACACTCGATGTAGTTTTGCGGTCTCTCTCCACCGCTATTGAACGGCCGGGTGTATGCATCCGTTTGTGTACTTTGAAATGTGCATCTATATCTTCGCGCAAGGTATTGATCTTGAAAGGGTGCTGAGCTGGCACGGTTTGTAACGCGAGACAACAACAACTAACAGCAACAGCAACGGTACCATACATCCGTACACCCGAAGTGTCCCCCCTGGCGGTATTGTAGACATCGCGAGGGCTGTGTAGCTCTTCCGGTTATCCCCGCTAGCTACCAGCAGAGCAGTGTCCCGCGTATTTTGTTCATTGCCCTGCACACACAGAAGACGTGTGCCGCACACAACCCACGTGGAAGACGCTATCTAGACTTTGTCCGATGTCTGATGTACACGTTTGTAAGTGGAAGCACCAGATGGTGGCAACGCCGTTTCGTCATGTGAACCTTTCGCCCGTTCCGGTATTTTTGTGCCTTCGCTCGCAGTGTACCGTAACAATGGCCAGCTGACCTTCGCGGGGGGTTTAGTATCACGATGTGGCGTATGCTGTAGTGCTCACGTGAGTGTTGGCGAGCGCACCCATTACAAGTCGCATGTTGACCGATGGCCTTTCCTGCCCGACAGCGATTTCTTGGTGGAGATATATTTACATGACCGAGAAGCAGCAGGTGCCTCACTTTTCACATCGAAGGACTTTGGTAGGGGATATTTAGGTCTGACCGGACGTTGAACCTAGGCTCCTCAAATGGGATCCGTCACCCACAGTGGCCGAGCCAACCCAACCCCACCCAACCCCCAACCCTCATCGAAGGCCAATCCCCGCCTTTGGACACTCCTTCAAACCCTAACCGCGGCGGTTAAAGAGTCGGCAGCCAATAATTACCACGACTGGTTCTGCTTGGAGGAAAGCTTGAGCACTAGTCACCCAAAGAATTTGTCAATCGCTCTTAAACCACTTTTTTTGTTGTTGATAGCAAGAGCCTCACGCAAACCCCGTTGTCTAATCGCCTTATTCAACCCCCCTACTGGATTTCCACACCGCTGTTGGCCAGGCGTTTCGCGCTGCAGGATTCAGCCTACGAGCTTGTCGTGAGCGACAGAGTAGGGGCGGACGAGGACAGGGGGCCCGGGGAAGGGGAGGGGGTGTGGGGGTTCTTTGTTCTCTTTAACCATGGATTCGCAGCTGGATGTGGAGAAGCTCTTTGCGGAGAACCAGGAGCGAGAGCAGGAATTGCGGAATCTCCTCAAGACGAGGCCTTCCGAGTCAAGAGATGTGAGCTCTTGAGCATTGCTGAAGCTCGCTGCTGGCATTGGTTAGTCTCCGCTCCGATGGTGCACGCCGAGTACGCCGCCGCCGAGTGCCGTGCGGCAGCGGTAGAAGTTATCGTGCGGATTTCTGGTCTAGAAGTGGGGGTTGGTCGAGTGAAAGCGCACGCCGAATACCGAGCAGCAGCGGTGGAAGTTTCTTGTGGATTTGCAGTCCAGGCCGTGAGTCAGGTCGAGTCGATATGTGTTAGCTCCGGGCCCGGAGCTTGGTGTTTGGCTGCGATTGCTGCCTGTCGTATGTGTGCCATGAGAGAGGGGCACCTGTACCGAGTTAACACAACGGAAACCACGAGTGGCGGCAAGGCAGCCACTCACCACAGACAGCAGCTGACCGAGTAGACCGACCTACAGAGATGGTAGTTGATAGATCTACGGAGATTGAAGGGTGCATGTACAGATTACTCGCGCGTTGGTACAGAGCTTGGGGTCAGGGCGGGGTAGGCAAAGCCAGCAGCAGCCGCAGCATCAACAGCAGCAAAAGGGAGAAGTGTAGAGTGTGTGCGTTCACGTCTCGCATGTTGCAGGTTTAGGACACATTCCGATGAATGTCACGGGCTAATATCTTATCACCGATAGCGCACTCCATACGTGGCGCTACAGCAGTCGCCCGTGCATGGGCGTCGATCTTCTTTGCTAACGTCGAGTCCTCCCCCTTCGGCTTTTTTGCCCTCCCCCCTCTGTCTTGTGTGTGTGTGTGTGTGTCTCTCTCTCTCTCTCTCTCTCTCTCTCTCTCTCTCTCTCTCTCTCTCTTTCTCTCTCTGTCTCCTTTCTGTCTCTTTGTGTCTCTCTGTGGTCTGTCTCTCTGTCTGTCTCTCCGTCTCTCTCTCTCTCTCTCTCTCTTCTCTCTCTCTCTCTCTCTCTATTTGTCTCTCTTTGTTGGGACTGATTGGAAACGACCGGCTACCTACCGGGGCCCATCAGGTCCAAGCCTTGCGGGCGGAGATGAGGGGGGCGTACAGCGAGATCCTGGGGATGGACCCCGAGTTCTGCGCCGCCAAAGACGTGGAGCTCTTGTTGTGGAAGAACTGCTACTACAAGAGAATAGAGGCGAGCACCGAAAAATATATTCTATTCGGCGGGATTTTATTTTTTTCCGCAGTGTACCGTACGTCTTTTCTCTCCGCGTTCAGCCCTGTCCTTGGGGGCACCGCATGGGGGTACGTGAGACATAGGCTTCGTTCCTTTTTCTTTGGGG
>FN649743.1:2326361-2349647 GCA_000310025.1 Ectocarpus siliculosus | reverse complement strand
AGAGAGAGAGAGAGAGAGAGAGAGAGATATGTATGAGGGAGAGAGAGAGAGAGAGAGAGAGAGAGAGAGAGAGAGAGAGAGAGAGAGAGAGAGAGAGAGAGAAATCTGAAGCAGACTGGGGCTGCCCTGGTCGAAGGATAAACACAGCCTTGCGTGCTGCCTTCCAGCTGTACAGCTTTCGGTGCTCTTGGACGCACTCACTCTGTAGCCTGGGTGTCATCCACAACAGGAGGGACGTCCACACAGTAGTAGTGGACCTTCACTTCTTCTCTACGTTCCTTACCTTCCTCCTGCGGAACATGCATTCATGCCATTTTATTTTTATCGCGAGAAGGATTCAGCCGTCCTCCCGGTCTCCCTGTCGACCGTGACTTCGAACCTCGCGTATCCACGATTCGCAATCGTGACGCACACAGACAGATACATCAAGTTCTGCAGGAGAGGTTGCGCTGAGATTCGCCCTCGCTAACGCCCAAAAATCTTCAGGTAAAGGAGGTTTCCAGCTGAGCGACCCGGCGGGGCGCCCGAGGATGTTTTGGTGTTGTTGTCTTCACATGAAAAAACGTTCCGATCTCTCTATCCAGTTCCTCCAGCTGTCCGTACTGATCAAACCCTAGACGCGGTCGATTCCCGTTGTCACCGGCTAACTTGGATTTGAGTTTTAGTCTAGTCGGCCAATTATTGTCGGTTGCTGTGGCTAGCTATTGCCGGCGGCCGTCAGTCCTTATGCATTCATCATCTGTTCTTCCACCCAAAAACAATTGTCGATTCCGGCTGGGAAGAAAGGAATAATAATACTGCTGTATGTGCTCATTCATTCTCTGCGGCGCATTGTTCGGTTCGAAGCTGAAGGCATCCACCGACAAGGCCTCCTCTCATTTTTGTTGCCCCTGTACGTATCACCACCTGCGGTACGCTTGCCTCTGGTTTTCGCACGTATGCACCCATCCACACATACATCTCCTATTGCCAGCCAGGCACAGTACACGAAAGAGGACACGAAGGTAAGGGAGCCACGAAAAGGCCTCCAAACAAACATTAACTGAGCTACATCGATATCTCAAGCTATCCCAACCGATCCGCCCAAGAGCGAGAAACGGCATCAAGATGTACACGTTAAGTTCCTTCACACACGCAAGAAGAAAAAACCAGCCAGTGATACGCATAGAATATGTACAATATATCTTAAAAGCTCTATTGTATGGTGTACGACTTCGGCAACCTTTGCCAGCAGCAAAACGCCTCTGTCGAGTCTCGGCGGGAACACTCGTCTATCCACCGAGAAAACAACACAATTGGCTATGTACAGACAGACGTGTAGACCCGGGTCCATCCACCCTTCGGCTTCAAAGCTCATGGCTCCGCCAAGGCAAAAAGAAGAGGGTCCAACTGGAGTGGCGGCGCGCCTCGGCTCTCCCCGCCCTCTACCACCCCACCCCATCCCCCGGGCAACGCAGCCGCCGCTGCTGATGCAGCTGGAGGGCGGAACCTCCCGAAGCAGTGCTTGAGCGGGCTGCGGTAAGAGTTCTCGTGCGCGACGCTTCCGGAGTAGGTCCGACATCTGAAGGCGCAGTGGGCGAAGGCCAATTCTCGCGCGTCGCGTTCTTCTGCTTCCACTTGTTGGCCGTTTTTTTCAACTCCTCCTGCTTCCGCCGCCGCAGCCGAAGCCCGGAGTTGACGCGGGGGCGGGGGTTCTCTCCCGTTCGCCGCGTCGTTGTTACCGGACCCTAGGAGGTCGCGATAGGCCGGGTGTCCCGAGAGCGCGGCTGACGCCTGGATGGCCTCCCGCTCCTCCCCCCGCTGGGGGTTCTGGCAGCACGACACACAAAACTCGTACGAGCTGCAGCACGATGAGAAAGAAGGGCTGTCGTTGCCGCCGCCGTTGCTCCCGGAGGGGCCGTCTTCTCCCACGTCGCAGCTCCAGCACGAGAATGGCGTCGACAGGGCCTCTTCCGGTGGAACCCCCCCCCCGCCGCCGCCGCCGCCGCCGCCGCCGCCGCCGCCGCCGCTGCCGTGCGCCAGAGCCGCCAGCTCCACGACCACCACTCCCTCTCCCCCGCGGCGGGTCTCCGTTGATGTCGTCGTCGGGACGGAACGTGTCGCCGCGGGAGGACGCTTGTGCTTGTCGTCAGCCGCAGGAGGAGAACTGGCGGCGAGATCGCCGCCGCCGCCGCCGTCGCGCGGCGGAAGCAGCGGCAGCGCTGGCGGGCGCGCGGCGCAACACCCCGGGCGGTGGCGGACATCATCATCGTCGCCTTCCTCTACTACTAGCTCCGCACGGTGACACACCCTCCCTTCCGAGTCCGCCACGAGCGTAGCCCCCTGAACGGTGTTTCGACACCGGTAGGGATTACTACTGTTCTCTCGCCCCCTCCCCCCCCGAGTCTCGCCTCCGCCGCCGCCTGGCACGGCGCCCGCCGGATCAACAAGGCTGCTCGCTTTCCGCGCGCCGCCGGGCAGCGCCGGTCCAGACGGCAAGCCTGACGGCCCTCGCTCTACCAGCAGCACGGAAGGGATCGCGTCTGGGCCGAGACTCACGGCGGGGCGGCGGTGCTTATGGCGATCGGCATCATCATTATCATCATCACCATCGTCGTCGTCTCTATCAGCGGAGCCTGCGCCGGAAGAATGCAAGTATCCTGGCGCGGACGACGAGGACGGCCAGGACGAATGCGACGACGACGCCCGGGCCAGCAGCCGAGCGCTCGCGAGCACCCCGGCGCCGCACGCCGCGAGCACCAGCAGGAGCAGCAGCGCTCGGCGCCGGCTTGCTCTACTAGAGACGGAAGAAGCCAGCAGTCGCGGGACGAGAGCCGCTAGGCCTCGGCGGGCGCCGGGCCTCCTCCGGTTCCGCCTTCGCTGCCTTGCGACGGCGACGGAGGAGGTAATAAGTGTGCGCCGGCGGGGCAGGGTCGTCGCCGTCTGACGACCTGCTTCTTCGTCCATCTGGTTGATGCTGCTCCCCCGGCGGTTGTCGAACAGCCGGAAACGAGGGGTAGCGTCCATCGCGAAAGACGAGCGACCAAGCCCTCCGTACAACCGTGTCAGCCGCAACTGGAGGAGGAAAGCAGTATGATGGCAGCGGATGACACTCTCGCTAATGCTCCGGCCTGGATTTCCGGGCATGTGGGTGGGAAAAACAGGAATGGCGGCGTACATATTTTTTTATTTTTCTTAATATGACACCACGGAGCCATCTCCATCGTAGAAAAGAGTCTGAGACAAATTAGCAATGGATTCATAGCGTCAGAAAAGTACCTGTATGTCTACGATTTCCCAGACATATTTGAAAAGTGCGGAGGGATACTGCTGTAGTCTACGTATCCAACATCTGCTTTGTGTGCACCACCACCCGATGCAATTGGGTCATTGGGATCCGCACTGGATGAACGGCTCGACCATGCGTCCACAAGCGCAGAGTGCAACGTAGTCTGTTCCTCCAGCATCATCTGGCAGCCGCCCCCCCACCGTGGTGCAAATTTGCACCATCTCGTGGCGCAATAAAAGGTAGGGCGGTATTGTCCGGCGTGGTGACGAGTTTTCCTACTGATCTACACAAGCTCAACTCCATCAAGCGAAACCTTAGACATAAGACATACGCATCGCGGGATACCTTCATCTTGGAGGTGCACCTCGTTGTGAACGACTAGCCAACAGGCACACAGTCACAGGGCCTAGAGATCCTGCGAGGGGGCTCGCAAACAGGACAATATAAAAAGTGCCCCGCCTCACCCAGCCACCGGGACACCAGCAAAACCGGGACGGACGGCAACACACACAACCGACGGACCGACCTGTGCACCCGCTGACAAACGCTGATACCACCCAGCCTGCAGCTGACAGAGGGAACGACAGAACGAGCAAGCCCTAGCCTCCAACCGACAAATATGACGAACAGGATCTACATCGGGCACCTTTCCCCGTGAGTCTCAGCCTCCGCGGCGTTTTTTTTGGCTGCCGCAGAGCGTAGTGGACGGGTCTTCGAATCCCTCTTTGGTCTGATCTCAGGGAGAGTTGTAAGGGGCTGTGGGAAGGGTGAAGGGGTATGAAGCCCCTAGGGACTACACGGCGGCCTGTGTCGGGGGCGATCGCGAGAGTACCCCCTCGACAGCTTGGATGTTCGATAAAGACCATCAAACTTTGGGCCAATTCTTATTCTTCACAAGGTGGTCCCAGCACGACAGGCAGTTTACAACTTGTCGTGAGATGCCTATTCTGTGTCGGTAGTAAACTGCGAGCGGCCCCTTTGCGAGCAGTGCCTTTCGCCCACATCAGCAGGGCCGATGTTCGACTGGTGACCTCACCGTGCACCTCTGCCTTGCGTGCGGTAGCATACACACGGAACAAGCAACAAGCAAGTTCGTTTTTGTGTAATCGAAGCGGGGGAATTTCGCTCCTTTCAGTTTTTTTTTTTTTCGGCAGAGATCGGTATTAACATATAGGAAAAATCAAAAGGCCCTGGGGTATGTACCTAAATAGAGTGCATGAGATACCACATCCGTTTTGGGCCAATTCAAAAAGCTCAATTACTCCATCACGAAGAGGATGACAAAATCAAACGGTACGTTATCGGAAATAGGAAAGTCCTCTACAAGGCGGTTCCCGCAGCCATTTTCGGGCACGGTCACTACTGTTTTTGCTGCAGAAAATGGGCTCTGAAAATCGGTCCAAATTGTATCTTGTTCAATTGTGCAACCTACAGCAGTACGGTTACGCAATACCCCGCCTCGCCACCACAGGTTTTATCTTGCCTAGGGTTATGGCATGCGTGTGCTTAGGATACATCTAACTCCGCCTGGCACGCTGAAAAGGGGCACCCTCATAGAGCCGTAGCGGAGGGTACAGTAGTGGACATACGACCGCATTGAAAAACGCTTTGGTGCATCTGTTGGGGAGTCTCTTTCATGCACTGCTGTTCTTATACTGCTGTTCCCGAAATGTTGGTATTGTTCTGGCACTGCTGTTCCCGAAGGTGCGAAAGGGTTAAGATCTACAACCCTGACCCGGCATATCCAGGGCTCTAGGAGACGTTGGGGGGATTCGTATACCAACCACGAACAACGAGGCACCAATCCCCCTATACAGCAGTACTATCGCTCGATTCCTTTGGCGGCCTATATCCAGGACTCTCGGAACACACTTTCACGAGATACACGACAGGCCAGCTATGAATGAGATGCCGCACAGCGGCAGTAACATGACACACAAAGCCCCATTAGTCTTTGTCTTTCGTGGGGCTCACAGATCGGATTTGTCGGACTTCGTCCCGTACCTTTTCTGTCAGGCACACGCGGGACAGGGACCTCGACCGGGCGTTCGGCAGATACGGCAGGATCGAGGTAAGCACAAGAATGATGACATACCGTAGAGTGCGGAGAAACAACGTGGAGAAGGGAGAGAGAGGGAGGAGAGACCCAGGCACGCTAGGAGGTGGAGTCGCGCAAGGCGGCGCAGCCGCGATTAGGCTTCCCACACTTGCTACCAGATCGCTATTGCTCACCTTGGCTGGGTTCGGTCGTGTCTGCGTTTGTCGTGGTTTGGAGCTGCTTTCTTGAAAGCGCGTTTGTAGTCGTGAACAGACGCAAATGGAGGGAAGCACCCTTCCACATTGAAACAGAAGGTAAACGAAAACACCGCCCGGAGAACGGCGGAAAGAAAGTGCTACCTCCCTCCCTCCTGTGTGACCCGGGTTGGTGCATAAAACGTTTACTCACTACCGTACCGAGAGGTGTAGTGACTGGCTCCCCGAATACATGTGCAAGAAAAGAGTAAACCTGGTTTGGCTCCCCTATCTTGTTGCTGGCATCTTCCATGTAATTTAACACCGCTGCTGCTGCTGCTGCTGCTGCTGCTGCTGCTGCTGCTGCTGCTGCTGATCCCCCGTCGGGGTTTGTTGGGCCCCCCCCCCCCCTTCTCGATTTTTGTTTTTTTATGTGACATTTTCGTCCAGAAAATTGATGTCCGGATGGGGTTCGCCTTCATCGAGTTCGAGGACCGCCGCGACGCGGAGGACGCTGTCGCCGGTGAGATAATAATAACACTGGCAACAAGCACCTACATTTGTATCACTTCTTGTTAGGATTTTGCGTTGGACGCGCACACGAAACATGACCTTCCTCCTGTTTGTGTGACCGCGGATAGTGCGCATCACTCTTGAGAAAAAGTGTACGGTGACCCTGGCGCGGCGCCCGGATAACAGAAATAGACGGGTCGATGCCAATTAGACCCTATCGTTTGGTCATGATGCATTTTTGATACCCGTGGCTGAGGACGACCGACATCCACGAGGCTGCCTAGCTGGTGGCCTAAAGCTCTATTGTAGTGAGATATGTTAGCTTTTTATTTTAGACTTTTTTGAGTCAAGCGATGCCAAGCTGTGGCTTTTTGAGTCTAGCGACTCCGACATGAACGTTGCGAACCAGCATCAGCCTCAGCAACATTCGGTGCTTTGTCCCGCACCGCAGAGCAGGGCAGCTGTTGCCCTCCACCAGCGGTAAACGCTGGAGATGAAGTTCGGGGAGGCGTGGCGCACGTGAAAGATGGGTAGCACCCGCTCGTACCAAAACGTTCAGAACAAGGGCGTAGCTTCCGTACCAACGGACGAGCCGATACTTAGTAGGGTGTGCCTCGTACGATTGGTGTGCTCGTGCTTCTTTCCTTTGCATCGACGGCTCCACCCAGCCGTGTGTCTAATCTACCTCTGCTGCCTGTGGGACGCGGACGGTGTTGTTGTCCGCAGAAATGGACGGCCGCGAGTTCGACGGTGCGCGCATCGTCGTCCAGCCCGGCCGCGGGCACCGCCCCAACGGCCCCAAGTTCGCTACCCGCCGCACGGAGCACCGCATCACCGTGGAGGGCCTTGACTCCCACACCAGCTGGCAGGATCTCAAGGTGTGTGTTTTGGTTCGTGTGTTCGTGGGTGGCTGTAGGTGTTGTGTATCCTCTGTGTACACGTGCGTGTGTTTTTTTTTTTTCTACATGTACACAACAAATCCATCTCTATTCACCGATGAGAGTCCAAGATAATCTTGTTTTTTGTCGGTTTTGCTTGCTGGGATCGATGCTGCTGTATTTTTTTTTGTTTTCCCCCCGCCAAGTCGTAAGCGGGGACGGACAGGAAGAAGAGCGAGGCCGATTGTTGTGATTATCTATCGTCTGCGGGTGTCCTTGCATATCATTCTCGGTGGGTTCATGCGTACAAGAATGCGGCTCTTTGCTCGCGACAAGCGCTGCTGCTCTCGCGACAAGCGCTGCTGCTCTCGCGACGAGCGCCGCTGCTGCCTGCTTGTGCACAGGAAGCGTGACTCCCCGCGTGTGTTTGCTGTGGTTATTCCCTTGTACCATTTGCGTCGACCGCGCTAACCGGCTGACCAATGAAAACAAGTCAGTGGCGTGCGACCGTGTGTGTCGGGCCTATTCAGCGCAACAACAACAAAAATATTGGTCACGATCTCTGAAACGCGTTCTCGCCGTCGCTTCGCAAACGATCCCCGCCGACGCGATGTCTCTCAGGACTTCGGGCGGCAGGCAGGCCAGGTGCTCTACAGCGATGTCTTCTTCCGACAAGGCCGCCGCTGGGGTAAGTGGCTTTCTGGACACGTGGGCGTACAGCGCACGCGGGTTTTGTTTTATTGTGAACCGAGTTCGTGGGTAGGTAGCTTTTTGCTGCGTTGGTGAAGGATCGGGACTGCTGCTTCTGTATGTGTGCAGCGAGATTAAAGAGGCAGGGTTGTTGTGGGTTGGTTCAGTGTCACTCAAAAAACTATTTTTTTTTTGTCAATATTTGTGTTGACTGAGAGTCCTGGATGGGATCTATCTCCCTAGTTACTGACGTGAGTTTTCCCGATCTTTTCCGCCGAGATGAGCGGCGCACCATACCGTGCCGTCCGTAAGTGACGGTTTGAGGGCGTCGGATGCACCTCTGTAGATAATATCGTTCGTGAGTGAACGCCTCCCAGGACCGACCCTTGTTTCTGGCAACTTTTCTAGCCGCTGCGGTAAAATGGTGACTGATTCGAAGAACCTGGTCGGTGCAGGACGCTGACGCCTGCCAGGTACGTACATGATAGCACCCCGAGAGGTTTTCATGTATTTCGTAGATGAAGTTACAGCTTGCCGAGGACCTTCCTAGCTCTGTCGGTTGTATCCTGTCTTTTTAACAAGCTACAAGGTGCGCACACAAAAGCAGCTCTCGATGAGGCGTGAAATGCACGCCGCGCTGAAAATTCGTTGCATTGCGCCCCGTGATCTTATTCGTCCCGTCCCATGGCCCATCTGTCCCGTCCCGTGATTCATCCATCTGCACTATGATGGCCTGCCTCTCTCAGGGGTTGTGGAGTACGTGTCACGGGACGACATGAAGGCGGCCATCCGCACCCTTGACGACACACGACTCGGCGGGAAGTACATCCGCGTGAGGGAGGTGAGATCCACGATCCGTGCAGCACATCGCCGACAACAAGACGAAGGGAGCGCGTGTTTAGTAGAGACTTCTTGCTCTAGGGAAGCAGCGCGGCGGGTTGTGTGCGCAGAGACAAGCGTGCTGGACTGCTTTGCCCGTACGGGGAGGCAGCGTGAGAGGATTCTTCCGTGTAGTTTTATGTTGTTGAAGAAGGAGAGAGCTTGGTGAGCATGCATGATGCCTTGCACCCTAGCATGTAGCTTTCAACCACCTTGGTTGAACCCCAAAGTTTTGGTTATCGCAATTTATCACCCCGTCCTTCAGCCCTGCCGCACTATTTGCCTCTACAAAACGTTGCTTTTTTTCGCATCACCCATGTACCCTTGCAGGAAAAGATCATAGAACAACACGTTGTCCTTCTACCCTGCGGCACGTTGTTGTCTCCTCCCAAACCTGATTTTTGCCATCACTTCTTGAATTTCGTGCGTATGCCGCGCAGGAGAACAGCGGTCGCGACAGCCGCTCTCGCAGCCGCTCCCGCAGCCGCTCCCGATCCCGCCGCCGCTCCCGCAGCTACTCCCGCTCCCGCTCCCCGCCCGCCCGCCGGCGCGAGCGGTCGCCGTCGCCCGATGACCGGGGACGGGGGCGGGGGCGCGCCCGCGACTACAGCCGCAGCCGTAGCCGCTCTCCCGCCCGCCACAGGTGAGTGTGTTTTCGAGTTTCATCCACGTACTCATACCACGACTTTGGTTGTCGCCTCTCCAGTTATAGGAGTGAGTACATGGGTAGTAGAAGACGCGAAGTGCGGACGATGCATGTTGATTTTGGAGGACTCATGACCAGCTAACCCTCAAATCACGTTCTTTGCGTGCTTCGTCCGGAACCGAATTTCTCTGTTGGCTTTTCTTGCCGGGCAGCCGCAGCAGGAGCCGTCACTCTCGCTGAGACTATTATAGTGAGAGAAGAAGGGAGCGGGGAACGGACAACATGAGAGCAGACAAGAGAAGAGGAGAGGAAGAGGAAGACTCTCTGGAGACTGTCGTTTTCGATCGATTGGTCGGGTGCTCTCTTTCTCTTCTTGTTTTGTTGCTCTTTCTCCCTCCTCCCTTCTCTCCCTCTACAGTAGTGTCTCTCCGTCTTTTCTTCTTTCCTGCTTCGTGGTATCTACTGCTGTATCACAAACGCCTTTCATCAGTTTTGGATTCGTTTCTGAGCCGCTGGCCTATTTCGGCAAAGGGTCGGTGACACACCACCAGAACCATCAATCGCGGCTCGAATCTTGTGGGAGGGAAGAGAGGGGAAGAGGAAGCACTTGTTTGTTTGAGGAAGGCCGGCAAGTCGGCTTGTCCATGACATCCTCCGGACAACCTAGCGGATCGGGCCGGCTCACCTCTCCCGCACGGGTCCCAACGAATGAGGCCAGGCGCTCGACCGGCAGTGCCTAAGGAAGACGATGGTGGAAAGTTTAGGCTCTTAAGGACGGGATGGACGTGTCTGGATTGCAACGGACGATTGATGACGGCGGGGTGAAAAAGCTAAAATGGCGTAAGTGAAATTCGTCGGATGTTGTATGCTGCCGCCCGTTGTTTCGACCCCGGTTGTTGTTTTTTTGTCTCGCGGAGTCCGTCCGGTTGGTCGGTTCAACAATTTTCAACGCGGTTCGATTACATGCGCTCCCTTCACCAAGTGTACCTGTGTCTTTCTCTAATCTTTGTGTCGTCGCTATTTTTTTTCGGCTCAATTCGTGTGTGTTCAAAGTATGTAGTTTTTTCGGGTTTGATTTGCCTGGCCTGGTCTGGACTGGTACCTATCTGGCTCCAAGTGGCCTGGGGTCATCAGGTTCCTCCTGGTTGGTGAGGAGGGGAAAGTCGAGAGAGGAGGGAGACGTGTGCGATGATCAAAAGAGCGAAGGGTGCACCGCTGTGGGGCATGCTCGCTCGTGACAGGCCGGACACTTGTGGTATGAGGAATGAAGGGAGGCTTTGATTGTCTTGCTTCATCGCTCCCTCCTGTTTTTTTTTTCTGGCCCGCTTCCCTAGTCCCCGCGGTGTGTACTTCGTAATAAATAGTACGGAACAGTTTCATTTGTTGAACCGTAGTATCATAGGTGCTACATAGTAGTCGTATGTGTTGCACGCTCGGGATATTAGCGATTAGTTTGTTGAGAGAAGCGCGAGCCCGATGCCATAAGATCTTGCACGCTCGCTGTTGTAGTACAACCGAGAAAAAATGGCTGAACGACGCCAACACGGCTCAGGGTACCCGTGTGCCAAGGGCACTTGTTAGTGGCAGTCACATCATGTGCACCGATGTCTACCCGACCAACAAAGAGTTCGGACCAATTGGCGCATTTGTTGCGGCTGCAGAGAACCAGCGACCCAACCTCGCGCTCGCACACGAAAGACAGCGCGTTAATAGTAGTCTAAGAACGGTGCCCCTGTGTTTACGGTGGGATACGCCGCGATGGAATGTTGCATCATCCATCCTCCCGCTGTCCCTGAATGCCACTTATCATGCGATACGGGTTTAAGGCGGAGAAACGTTACAACAGGTGTTCCAGATCAGGTCTGGTCTGGTCTGGTGTATAGTTCTCTGGGGTTCTGGACGTCCTTCGCCAGGGCGATCATGGTGGCAGTGATGTGCTGCATTTTGTCAGCGGTGCATTCCCTGGGCCCTGGGCTCGAAGAATCCCATCTGAGATCTGTGGACTGAGATCTGTGGTCTGTGGTCTGGTTCCATATGGAAATTTCGGGTTCTGGTCTCTGATGAACTGACGAGAGCGAAACTGGGAAACTGGACTGGATATTACCGGGTTGCTGGGCTGAGGGAAACAGGCGGTACGGGCATGTGATGCGCATGGGTTTATTTTACGAGTTCAATTCATCAATTTTCCAATTCAAATTTCAATTTAGTCCAATTCATAGCTTTCAAATCGTGAGCCTAGCAAGCAGCTTAAAGGAGGCGGCACCGGAGCTGTGGCACCACTCACCGCTCGCCCGTAGGTGCCGCTGCCGAACGTTCCTCTGCCGATGGGTGGGCGGGTTAAGGGCTCAACTTACCCCGGACCTTGCCTGTGATGCCCGCTAAGCTCCTGCCTCCTTGGTACCGCTGCTGCTGAGCATGCTGGCCGCATCCTGCGGTGGAGGCATGTATATGTATAGATATGCTGGTGAAGATATGTACCACCACTGCTTCTGTGCGTGCAACTTTTCCCGTCCTTCTGACGTGTCCGTAGAAGCCTGCTCTATGCTCCCCCGCCACCCGCCCGCCGTCTGTATCTATCCAGCAGGGTTAATGTGGCTTTTGATGCGAGCGTCGATCGATGGCATGTTGTTTTTCTTATTTCCAGGAAACAGAAACAGACGGCGATCGGTAACTTGTGTTTGGTGTTCCTCGCCGCCGCAGTCTCCATCCGTTTCGCGCTGTCAGCTTTCTGATGCCCTCCGCGGTGTCTCCCGATTGATTCAGTCAGATCCCTCGCACATCGACGGGCAGTCCGCCGCAAGTCGTGCTGTTGTGGCTGCCTTGGGGTGAATGGCCTCCTCCGTCCAATCGATTGCGACTCCACAAACGTCAAGCCGACTGGCTGCGTGTAGGCGCGTCGAAACGGCCGCCGATCATCACATATACTGTTGTACTTGACAAGAAAACCAAGTACTTGAAGGACAGTAAGGTCTGGCGGCCTGACCCACTGGCGATGAATGGCTGCCCACCAACCTCCCGCCCGCTGGGATGAAGCCCAGCGCTCTATTGGTGGACGCCGCGGATGACGCCGAGGGAGATCCTGGGGTCAACAGAGACTGGCGCACACCAAACTTCGGGCTTGTGACACCCACTTGGTTGAACGAGGAGAAATTGGAGCGCCCACCCTACCCATCCCTATCATCATCCTGCAAGGAAAAAATGATGTCCCCGAATGCCCTGCGGCACAAAGCCAAATGGGGTTTCACGGTTCTCCTGGAGATGATGGCACTGGACGTGTTTGTATCACTTCAGACAATCAGACGTACGTATGTATCCGCTCCTGCCAAGCATGCAAACATGGCCTCAGAGAGCATGAATGAGACGGGATGATGAGGACTGACGTTCCTCCTTCTGATTTGCAGTTCTGTAGTACGGAAACCCCAACGCGGTGCGGATACAGAGCTATGTGTAGTCTGGACATCCTTGCAGATTATTGGGGGGCGGAAGAGGAGTGAAACTTTCTTTGAATGGGAAGCACGCATCATTTTCTGTTTCCTTGCATCGCAGGGGAGACGTCGAAACATTTTTTTTTCGTGAAGACAGGACTCTTCATGTTGGGGCTTGGATGTATCCGGAGATGATGATGGTATCTCGTTGTTTTTCCCGACCGGGGGGACTCTCTACTCCCAAACACTTTTCACCCTGTCACAGGGGGCTTGGTCGCTCGGCCTCCCCCCTCACGCCTGGGAGGCCGCGCCTGGGGGATCAGCTGAGGGCATAGACTGGGGGATCAGCACAAGTCGAATGGGCAGCTGTCAGCTGCTTTGTGTTGGCCCAAAATCTTTTCGGGTGGCTGAGAACGAAGATACGGGATGTGCTTGGTATACTGTAGACAGGTCAACTTTGGTCTCACGACGTGTCGCACTCTCGAACAGGCTGGGTGCGTTACAGCACGGGACCTCCGAGCGTACCCTACCTACTTGCTGCGGGAGTTTTTTTGCTCACATAAAAGGCTAGACTAGTTGTCTTTGATTTTCGGTTTCAATCAACGCGCAACGCCTCCACCTGAAGCTAGAACAAGTGTTTCTCTTCACTTACTACTTCTTGGGAGGACGGCAGGTTTTGGTTGGTTGACGAACATCTGGGTGTGCGCACGTACGCACCCAACCGTGTTGGGTCGTGGAGCACTACTACTGCATAAGCATACCCGAATGTGCGTTTCGGTTGTCGTCACGCTTGTGTCGTTTGCTCCGAGGACCAAAACCCACCGAATTCACGCATGCATAGATTAGATGAGTACGGAACGCGCCGTTCAGGTGTTTCCAAACCTGAAATGCAAGCTACCGGAGCTATCTATGTAAGTCGAGCTCTTTTTGTTGGTGATGCTTGCAGTTAGATCGTCAACACGCCATCAGGTTGAAGGGAGGACGACTGAACCCTCCTCGCGTACTACCACATACAGAGGTTGCCTGCGCATGACCCCGGATTGGTGCTCTTCAAGAAGAACTGAAGCAACACCAGACGGTACTGGCGTGCCGAGCGGCGGAGAAATACTGACATGAAAAGAAAATATAACAGGGGCTCGCACCTCGTGATTCGAAAGTCATGCGTAGTGCGGTGTCACTTTTTTGCGCACGCAGAAGTGGGCGTTCGCAGGGCTCAATAGCCAAGGAGTGCAGTCACGGAAGAGGCACCTCCTTACGGGCTTGTTTGGGTGCGAAAAACTATTGCTTGTGCCGTGTAGCTGTGCACCTCGGCACAACCAGCATACATACGGCGGAGGCGGAGCAAGCACCATACGCCGGCTGACAAACTGGAAGCCAAGTCTTCCGTTCATCTAATCACACAACCGCAACTGAGCTCACCGACAACACCTTTGTTTACCGCACGCTTCAGGTCTCGACAGTGAAAAGTGGCTCCATGAAGGCCCAGCTAAGTTTACCGTACCCTGCAGCCCGTATCTATGCACAAAACGAAAATCGAATTTTAAGTCTCCAGTAGCTGTGCCCACGTACCCATGACTCATCTCGCCATGAGGAACTGCGTGGAATCATGGCGGAAAACTCCTCAAGTGCATACGCAAATTGCTCGTGAGCCCACCCAGATGCAACCGCCACTACTGAGACAGCAGGCGGAAAAATGATTACCCTTGACACCATGCTCTCCGCCCCAACACCACAGAGTGCCCGTACACTTTTGGCCTATATCCTCCCTGGTTTTCCAGGTGCAGTCCTCTCCTTCGCCAAGCGGGAGTGATTACGTCTCACGCGCCGCAACAGATATAAAACCACCCGAAGAGCTATATCGCGCTGGAGGGAAAACATAGGCGTGTAGGATCCATGAGTGGCAATCGATCGAAGGCGCTTGCTTCAACCAAGATATTAAGCGCCAGTTCGCTACACAAGAGTAGTTCGAAGCTGTTCTTACGTCATACCAAGCTCAATGCAACGGAACACGTGGGCGCCACAAGAAAAACGAAGCTAGCGCTGTAGATACAGGTAGCTTTAGACGGAAGACGGCGGGAGTCCAAGCATCTTCATGAGCAGGTCATCGCGTTCCTTGGTGTACTCCTTCACCAGGTCCTGCAGCAGCACGTCCAGAGGGTTGCAAGAGAAAAAAGGGGTTGTGAACGACAGAGAAAGGCCTGTGTATTCAACGACGATTGATTGCGGTACCTAGTACATCGGGACTTGAACCGCAAGTAGGAGGTGCCGCACAACGAAGATAAAACATGGTTTCAAACACACGTAGGAGCTCGTCACGAGGCGTAGCACCCATGATGGGTGCACGGACGACGAGAATTAAGTCGCTAGACAAAGAGAGCGCAACAAACGCAACGACATATGCTTGCGCCGCGCCGCACGTGCCGTCACTTCCTTAACTTGGCCGAATACGAAACTAGAACCGCCTCGACTTGAACAGCAACAAACAACTTCAGACTACGAATAGACACGGGGACTCAAAAGGAAGGGAATCATAAATAGCAAGGAAATCACTGCAAATGAAAGAAGAGACGTCGGACAAGAAGAGGCCAAAAAACACACCGGGAAAGAGTGATCACAAAAAAGATGTTTTTTGTCGACTTGCCTTGACGGAGATGAGGCCGAAGACTTCGCCCGTGTCGTCGTCGATGACGGGCAGGTGGCGCACGTCAGCGGCGATCATCTTCTTCACGCACGCCTCGATCGTGTCCGAACGTGCCGCAGCCACCATCTTGGGGCCCCGGGTGCAAATCTCCTTAACCTGGACCCCGCACGTGCAAAAAAAAATAACACGACAATGACCACTCCTGTTGCTGCTGTTGGTGTCGCCTACTCGAGCATGCTTGGATAAAAATGTCATGTTGAAAATCAAGGTATGCAACGAAAATGGTGTTTGCGTTGGCATGCCACCACGTTTACCGCCACCGACGACGGGGCCACACAAAAAAAACACACGCGACGGGAGCGACGAAACTTCTGCTGCCACGGATCCCTCAACAATGAGAAACCCCACAATTTCTCTTGCCAAACAAACCAAACATTCCAAAGGTATGACGTGAGATGTCTGCGGGAAATTCCCCACCTGTCACGACCATCCCGACGCGGCCTTACGCTGTCTATCTTAAGCTATCTACCCCCGATGCTGATCGAAAGATTGGCTGTCGACGGCACAGCAGTCTCTGCATGCGGTTGACTTTCGGCGTGCTATTGTAGCGCTTGTGTCTTACCGTGGTGTCCTTGGAAGCCTTGCCCAGCAGAGCGATCTTGCAGACGTAGTCGCGCTCTGAGATGATGCCAGACACCTTAATAAATTCAAGCGCATCCGACGCACACGCACAAGTGTTCCTATAAGACTCGTAGAACCTTTGCCAGGTTCGCTACCACACGAATCCTTGCCACGCAGGAACTTTCCAGGACAACGGTTGGAACTAGAAAAGCAGGCGCGGAAACTCCCCTGGCTGATGTGTGTCCACCCGTTCAACGCCATCTGTAGACTCCAGGAGGGTGAGGGAATACTGCAATACAACAGCAGTTGGGGGTGCATATCAGGACACACTTCGGATTGTCGAGAGGGTCCATCCAAGCTCTCCCGTCTACGTTGAGAATGACAATGATGCAGACTGCAGGGGCCAGAAAAACCACCTAAGCAAGAACCACACAGAGCATTAACAACAACCCGAGACCCAGTGGGATGGCACGATACGAATCGAATTGGTGTGTAAAAACTCCAACGAAGGCTTTGAGTTATTGATGCGATGAGTTTAACACGGGTTTTCAAACGCACTGCTTGCTGCGGTTCTTTTCGCACCGGACATCCCAGTCAAGGTAAAATTAGAATCAATGCAACAACTCGAAAGTGTCTCTGTGGAGACTCGCGAAACAGGACGAAGAAGCACAACAACTACGCTAAGAAAGTTACGATCAAGGCAGGGAACGACAATCCGAAAGCATTATTAATAGCTGTACAGTCCAACGCTTTGATGACTCCGTGAGTCCTTCCGACGCAGGCTTACCACCCCGTTCTTCGTGACGATGAGGCAGCCGACGTTGTAGGCCGACATTCTGCTGATGGCGTCGTAGACCGTGGAGGCCTCGTCGATCTTGTAGTCGATGTTGAAGTAGCACGACTTCTCCCACGCGTGCTGCGCCGTGCGCACATCTGGTTATCAATGGGCGTCCAAGAGCCATGACAATGACAGGGAAGGAGGGCAGCGACGGCGGCGTTGGCAAAAAATTGGCGTAGGGAACATCCACCGTCGTCCGTGATCACGTAGCAGTATACTCCGAGGAGTACTATGCATACAACCGGTTTTCTGCATGCAAGATGCTTGTTAACTCGGGCATCGTGGTGGTTGTTGCCAGGCCCGTACTAGCAGAGGGTTTTTCGCCGTGAGTACGCTTGAGCGGGCGTCCATCTGCTCACTGCAACCGATGCAACCACACGCAATACAAGACTGGTCATCCACGAGATGTTAATGGAAGTGGCCCAAGCCAGGGAGAGAGAACGCGACACGATATAGAAAGCTTTACACGTAAATATTGCGTAATTTTTCATATTTTTCATATCATTGAGGACGTCTCGCCTTAGACCTACAGAGCATTGGGTCCTAGAACAACTAACGTGGTGTCAACAAGCCATCGCATCCCTCTGATCGTGAAATCGTGACGCGGCCACCTCAAGTACTTGATCCGCAGTGGGATGGTACCCCCCGCACAAAGAGCCCGCCCCCCCTCACAACAGGAATCGACAAAAGGTGCAACAGCATCGGAGGCAATCCAGACGATAAATACATTTGCGTGACACCCGAGCACTGATCGGCTTTCGGGTCCCCCAGCTCGCCGGGAACACTCGCGCAACGATGCGTGTATCTATGCACATGTGCTTACAGCCTCCTACCAGTAAACGGCAGCTACACGCCGAAAGAGCAAAAATTCGAGGCTACGCAGCATTTGTACATAGACTACATATGTAGGAGAGCATAATATTCCGGCAACTTGGTTGACATGTGTCTCCTGCGGGGATATCGCTGCAACACGTGCCCGCCGAGCGTACGCCCACGCCATGCTGCCGCCTCTCGGCCGTGTAGTAGCGCGGTGCTCTCCGGCCGGGAAACCCACCCCAGCACCTACCCGGCTGTTGCACCGCCTTTTCGTGTGAAGCATGGCGGCACTTTGCTTGCATGTATGTGTGCCTTAGGAGAAAAGAGAGAGATGAAAAATATCACACAAACGTGGTGTCAAGAAAACGAGGGCTCACCATCGGCAGCAGGCGCGGCAGCGTCGCTGAAACTCCGCACTTCCCTGCCCAGACACGCGGACGCCGCTCGCACCCCTTGCGCAGTGGCGGTAGCTCTTGCTGCCGCAGGGACCTGCTGTGCTGGTGCTCCTGCCGCCACCTTCAACGACGCTCGTCCCCCAACCGCTCTCACGACGTTGCGGATCATGGTGATAGTTTTCCGCTGCCGCGAGAAGCACAGTAAGGGTAGATCGTTATTAAAGGGTCTTGTCCAAGACTCTTGGGGCGCCGGAGGTGTTGTTGTCTGTTGAGGTCTCGGCAGCAGGGAGCGCGAAGCGTGCGTGTGAGTGGGGTGTTGTTGCCGGAAAATGGAGTGTTTGGTGCAAAGCCGTACCATGATGGAAGAACCACGAACACCGTACCTTGGAAACCAACAGCGCAAGCTAGGCACTACGGAAAAGAGAAGAACAAGCGCACTCACATAGGGGGAAGGTCTGGCTGATCGGTACGCTTCGTTGGAGACGTATACCAGATACTGAGAAGGCAACCTCGCACACGAACGCCCAGCTGCTGATAGGAACAGGGAGAGTACGCACCCGGCATGCCCCCCCCCCCATTTTTCATGTTCGCGGAACCCCTCCGCTGCTGTACAGCTGTGTGTACAAGCAAGTCGAAGCGTGTTGCGACAGGCACACACACAAAGCTCGTGACACCGCTGTGCTGGCTGGCAGTGGCGATGGCGATGCCGGCGTCTTGCCCTGTGCTTGAGTTTGTGGACGATCAGAGCGATAGTATCGTCACGGACTTGGCGTACGACTACCACGGCAGACGACTAGCCTCGGTGTCGGCAGACGGTGTGATTCGAATACGGGATCTCGACGACAACGGCGTCTGGTGCGTCGAAGAAGGCTGCGAGATCAAGCCGGCGCATCAGGTGATGAGGAGACCCGACGCGGTTGTACGTACACACACGTTGGGCTTTGCAGCTCCCAAAAGAGTGGTTGTTGTTGCACACAGAGAATTAGAGTCGGGATATTGGACGAAGATCATCACGCGACTCTTCCCGCACACAGCGGCTATTGGAACATGTTGACATGTTCATGCTTTCCCGCCGACGGCATCGGTCCTCCTCCTCCTCCTCCTCCTCCTCCCCCTCCCAGTATTGTAGTCAGTGGGTGCGCGGTGTGTGTGCCGGGATCGTGGTGGAGAAGGACGGACTGCTGCACTGTACCATTGCACGCATGCTTTTGAGTACAGCACGGTAGTCGCCCAGCGGAATAACCGAATCATCGCATGTTCGCCAAAGGTGGTACAGCACATAATGAAGGGAACCAAGCGATGGCTGGATGCCCCTATTTACAAGCGTATTACTTATCAAGTATACCGCGGCCGTGTAATCATCAAAGCGTTGCCTGGCTGTCGAGTACCACTCTCCATGCTTTCCTGGACGTACTTCACATTTGTTCGTCACGCCTCTGCTCAAACTGGCTCACAAAGTGCTGATGTCATCCAACACTTGAGATCCAGCCCCCCCCCCTGGTTCATGTAGTCTACATAGCTTACGGTCGGCGTGGAGGCACAAGACACAGGCTATTGTAAAGGTGAAATACTCAAACATCAAATACTTGTTGGCAATTTAATTCTAACTCTCAAACTGTATAGCTTTTCATGTTTCATTTCTGTCGGCCGGATGACGATTTAGGGTGCAGCAACACCGACGGCAGCCTTCGTAGAGTCCGCCGCGCCAGAACGTGCCTTGTACCAAACTGTGTGCCTGGTGATATATTTTTGTTTGTTCGCCTGTGTCGCCGCCGGCTATGTAGTCATTACACCCCATGTCTTCTGTCTCCACCTTTCGAATCGTGTCGCACCAATTGGCGTGTTGATCACGACTGACCTGGACGCGTGAACCCGTGTCGGCGTATGCGTTGTTGTTGGATCAATCGACAGGGTACCCTTTGGAAGGTGGATTGGGCGCATCCCGGCTTCGGGAAGCAGCTTCTGGCGACGTGCTCGCAGGATAGAACCGTCAAGATATGGGTGGGTGGCTCTGCGGTTGGGAACGATGCGGGACTATCACTGTGCTTAACCGTCGGACCGGGTCAGAATCCACCCACCCGTTCGGATGAAAGCGGCACGCTCTTTGGGCTCGGAGGGACAGACACCCCCCGGTGCAGCTCTTTGGGCTGTGCTGACTGCCGCTGTTTGTGTTTTCTAGTCGTGTTAAAGTTGGGGTGGAACAAGCCTCGAATAGAGCTAAGACGTGGCGACGACTGTACTCCGCCGTAAATCCGAACGTGAGGCTCAAGCTATGTATGGATTCCTTGGGGGGAGAGGGGGGGGATGCACGCTGCTGCTTCAATCTGTGCATGCCCGCAATGACGCGCTGCTCTTGTTCCCCGGTTTGTCAGCGCCGGCTGTTGTCTTGGCCATGGGCTAACCATGACCCGAAAAAAATCAACCAAAAAATCACAACACAGGAGGAACACAGCGAGGCTGCCCCCGGGCAAGAGCGAAGCGGGATCGGGCTGTCGAGAGGGGCGCCGGCGCGCTGGATAGTCGCGACCACCCTGAAGGACAGCCGCTACGGCGTCGTGGACGTCAAGTTCGCGCCGCGTCACCTGGGCTTGAGGATAGCGTCCGCCTCTGAGGATGGGTAAGACTGAGAGAGAGAGAGAGAGAGAGAGAGAGAGAGAGAGAGAGAGAGAGAGAGAGAGAGATGGGAGGGTTGGGCAAGGCTCGGCGAGGTTGGTGGGGCGCGACCAGTGAGGAACAGCGTCAGGGACGAGAGAGTGATCTATTGTACTGTATATAGTAAATAGTTCGCGTGAATGGAGAGGTGAGTTGGTATGGGGTGGCGACGAAAGATAAGCTGGAGGGGGGATGGCCGCGTTCCTTTCTCCTAACCGTCTCGAGATAAGCCCACGTTATTGTAAACGAAGCCGTCGGGAGGCATTGTCCCGAAGAAAAACCATAATCAGAAACTGTCGCATGCCCACCCGCGAGAGGGAACTCTGCAGCCTACCTCGAGTGACCAAATATTTATGTCTTTTATTTTGCGAAGGGCAGTTCTCGAGTGAAAGCAAGAATTATTTTGTCCCCGCCATAGGGAGCTACCCGAGACTCCGAACCCCGCTAACGAGCGCACGCAGCGAACGCGAAGGTGAAGCAGTTTGACCTTACGCAGGCACCTACCCCCTCCCCTACCCCCTCCCCGTTCTGTCACCCTCCGCCCGCCGTTCCCCTTCGTTGTTCGCCGCATCGCGATGATGTCGGCCGGGACGACACAAGGCACGTGCGGGTGTACAAGGCCACCGACCTGTCTTCGGTCAGCGGTTGGAAGATGGCGCCTTGGTCCTTCGTGCCGTGTCCCGATGGCCTGGGAGTGACGTGCATCTCGTGGTGCAGCTCGCCCTTCCTGAAGCCGCTGTTGGTGGTGGGCACCATGTCGGGTTTAGTTCAGGTACTACCAGGGAGTGCTGTCCCCCGAAACGCATGACAAACTTTTCTTCAAGAATAGGACACGCCTGCTCCGACCACAGGAGGGGTCCCCTGATGTTGGAGCTAGGAAACGTAAAAAACCGTGTCTGTTCATCCCAGTAGCGGGAACGATTCGTATCATCGAGTTCTCTAAACTGCCATGATTTCTGCACTCAGTTTTTGCATGCGATCGATCCTCTGCCAACGCTTTGATTCCCGTGTGTTGCTGCGAGAGTTTCGAACGATTCGGTTCAGTTTTTCTCAGAATTTTCCTGTCTGACTGTCGCCCTGCAGCTGCAGCTGTCGAGCTTGTAGCGTGCACTGCAC
Source organism: Ectocarpus siliculosus (assembly GCA_000310025.1). Classification (NCBI taxonomy): domain Eukaryota; class Phaeophyceae; order Ectocarpales; family Ectocarpaceae; genus Ectocarpus; species Ectocarpus siliculosus. Next base: position 2,328,037 of record FN649743.1, on the reverse strand, counting down.
ACCTTGCATGACTCTAAGAAGTCTACGTATATTGTGACGGCGAAGCACTTTTGGACCTGGCGTGTGCGGTGTAGCTCGATTTTGGTCCACAATCACAGGCACAGGAGTCGTAGTTTTGCGCAGGTGTGTCGCGAAGAACGACAGGTTTAAAACCGCATTCCTTTTTGTTTTTTTTCTCTTTGTAGCGGTAGCCTAGTGGCCAGGGTCAGGGGTTCGAATCCCGGCGTAAGCGAGCTTTTCTTACAAAGTGAGTTTTCTCTCGCTTGCGTTCCTGGCCTGGGTGGAAAGCGCTATAATACATAGTTCGTGTGTACACAGAGGGAAGAGAGTGATGTACTCTTATCGCATTAAAAATCGAAGGCAAGCACTCTACCGCAGGAGGGGTGGGTAGGGGGAAACCCTTCTGTGTGACCACGGGTCGGAGCAAACGGCACAAATGTTGTGGGCACTGATTTGAAGTGAAGTCCAAAAATAAAAACGTAATGCGAGACTAGCCGATTTGGCTCTCAGCCTTTGGGGTGTGTCGGCATCACCGAGCGGTTGGAAACCGCAACTTTTGCTCTTTAGGTTCACATTGAAACGCCAATCCTAATGAAAGTATTATCATCTCTCCGTGAGTTATTGGTTGATTTTACGTCCGCTTCCGGCTTCTGATTTTTGCATTCCTTTCCTTACCCTCCCTCCCCCCCCCCCCCCCTTCCTCCCTCGCTACTCACCTCCTTCTTTGTGGCGCGACGGCAGATCTGGCTCAGCGACGGCACTACGGAGGAGCTGGGGAAGTGGTCCAAGGTGCTCGACCTGCCCGTGAGTATGCGGTTCGCTGTCATGCGACCTCGAAGGTTTCATCTAGTCTGTGCCGGAAAGATGAGGAGTGCCGTCGTTGGAGGCCTTTTTCCGTAGGGGAACACGACCATTCGTACCCGGATTATATTGCAAGGGTTGTTGTCAATGATTCGGCGCTGGACGTTGATTTCCCGTTGTCCGGCGTGCCCGCGTGCAAGATGCTGCTGTACATGTTAATGTACGCGATGAAGGAAGTGTTGTCCGTGGCGTGCTCGACCTCAACTCTCCATTGTAGCAGGTGCCACAGCTGAGCGTTTTCCGTGTGTTGTTACTGAAGTACAGTGAAGAGTAAACAAGACAAGGGTAGGCCGCGGGCCGGGCCTCTTATTTATTTGTTGGTTTCCTTCTCTCTCCTGGCTATTTTATTAGCCTGCTGGTTGGCAGGTTACACAGCTGCCAGGTGGCACAAATGTTCTGTTTTTTAGCTTGGCTGGGCGAGGCAAGGCTATGTACGGGCTTGCCGCGAGGCGTGTTTGCACTCTCTGAGGGCGATCTTACCTTGCCGGCCGGTCGTCCTTCATCTCTCCTCCGCTTGTTCAAATGTTGTTGTATTTCGCGTTGTAATGGCGGTCAGCAGGGGACGGGCGCCTCAGAATCATGCCAGGATTTCACGAGACTCCAGAGCACCGCAGTCACTGCGACACAACACGAAACGAACAGACGACACGTGCACAGCAGTACTCAGTATATGTTTCTGACTGCTCCAGTGAATGCCTTCTCCACGCATTTCCTCTGTATTTTTTCGGGGCGCGCTCGGCGGGCGGGGGGGGGGGGGGGGGGGGGTTGGGAAAAACCCTAAGAAAAAACAAAGAAAAAATGGTTATCGAAAAAAA
>FN649743.1:2296627-2312203 GCA_000310025.1 Ectocarpus siliculosus | reverse complement strand
TAAGGTTACTCGTGTTGTTTCTTGATTGCCATGGTGGCGAAAATACGCCCGACGCAGGGCAACAATCAATCAAAACAGGTCACCACCTTGTCTACGCTCCCCCGCCTCCCTGCCGCGTCTCCCTTCACCTACCACGCGGGAATGCCAGGACGTGTAGAAAAAAATCCATTCAAAAAATGAACCAAGTCAGGGGGATGGACAGACAACCAACACACGACCCGCACACACACAAATACACACAGCCAGCCGGCAAGGAAGAGAGACATGACATGATCGTAGCTGAGGGGTTGCTGCTCACTTGGCCGGTGCGACAAACAACTCCGCGGCCAGCAACGACCCCTCCCCTCCCCTACACCCCACGGAACGTTGACGGTCACGTACCGGCGAACTAAACATCGCCAAATAGACTAGATCCCGGCCAGAGTGTAAATCGGTCATCGGACAAGACAGAGAGAGAGAGAGAGAGAGAGAGAGAAAGAGAGAGAGAGAGAGAGAGAGAAAGAGAGGCTCGAAAAAACGGACAAGCCTGGGGCACCACAACAAAAACAGAATAAAATCAAGATCGGTGCGTCCGTCCATCGATGACGGAACGAACGGTAGCAAGGAGAAGGCGGCCACGCCGTTTCATACGACGCGCGCGCCCTGCTGGCGGGCGGGATGTTGCCAAAAAACACACACCACACGAGAGAGAGAACAAACACACGCACAAACACAAAATAAACGAAAAAAAAACAAAAAAGAAAAACACTACATACACCACGTTCGTTTTTCCAAGCAGAGAGCGGCCGGCCAGCCCCGGTTTGTCCCAGTCGGACGGAGAAGAGACACAAGAGGAGGAGAAGGAGAAAACAAACACAGCGGCGGGACCCGCGCCCATCCACAACACAACAAAAGCGCTGAGGGCGAAAAAGGGTACACTCGGGCACGCTCACGCCACCGGTGGGAGTTTCAACACATCCTGCTGCTGCCGTGGCCTGTGCGAGACCTGCCCACGAACAAACGGTTCGCTACCTTTGCTCGCTCCGCACTATGCCGAGACCAACTCGCGGTAGAAATCATGGTCGCCCTGAAGGCGGCGGGGGCGAACTCCAACGAAAGCTATCATGACCCAAAAACCAAGCTAAAGGGCAAACCCACGTCGACGTTTGGGGGCACCAAGTCCCACACACCGACCCTGACCGAAAAGTCACAAGAGCTACAATCGAGCACGACTGCACAGGCGGTGAGAATACAACACAGGCTGCAGACACCGCGACTACAATACGGTGTGGAACGAGGGGGGGGGGGGGGGGGGGTAGAGACACAGAGGCGCACCCTACATGTGCAGTCAAAAGAAACGCACGGACCTTCGCGGATCAAAAAAAGGACAGACCAAGACTTTCTTGGTGACAACCACGTAGCATAGGACGATCCGTACCACTCGTAGGTCCAGGTTTTACGATGCCACAACCCCAGCGTACATCAGCAACGTGACGGTAAAACCGATTGATCGCCCGCATTGAATCGCGGGCGGCACAAACACGGAAGACTACAGAAAAAAAAAAAGTCAACAGTGTTGCCGGTAAAGTACATGGCACTCTCTCCACCCACCCTTCCTTACCGAAACAAGCCTGAGGAAACCAGGTCATTGGGTGGGCCTCCGTACGCGACCCAGGAAACACACGAGCGAAGCAAATCATCTCGATGCTTGCCATGTGGGTCAAATACCGCCCCCTCCTTCTCTCTCGCCGCAACCACTAAAACGCGACCGGACACAAGCGAACAATCTCGAGCGTTAATCACGTCCAAAAGTCTACGTCCAATATGCATGCATGCATTCGTGGTAACTGCAGTCGTGTACAGTACACAGCTATATACCCTTTTATCCTGTATTCGCCGCCGCCGCCGCGCCCCTGCCCAAATAAACCGGCGCCGAGCAAGACTTCCCCGGCCCCGCCAAACTCAGCCATCCCCTGCCCCCCGGCTCCTTTCATTCAGGTCTTAAACACACCTACTTTTAAGGCCAACTGTCTTAAATCCAACTAACCTTCCGCCGCCACCCCCATCGACTACCACCACAAACGAAACGTCGTCTCGCAGTAGTAACTCAAACCGACCGAACGCATGTTTCTGGCTCTGCTTGACGCCTCACTTTTTTTTGCTTGTGTCGTACACGCACCCTCAACTGCAGTGCAGCAGGTTTGGCTTAAAAGGACGCGCACTAAAGAGACAGAGAGAGAGAAAGAGGGAGACAGAGACAGACAGGCAGGCAGAGAACCCGCAGAAACCACCGCAAAGAACTAAGTTCCTCCCTACCAACACTAGCGAACGCAATCTTGTGCGTAGACATGTGCACCTCTCGCTCACAACAAAAGCAAGCACGCCTGCTTCGGCCCGCGTCTCTTCCTTCGGTGTGTGTACTTTCTCTACCTCGCTCCGCCTTTCTTCCCTCTTTCCCGCCTCCGTTCTTCTTTTCTACTACAATGGATGCTGCGTGGTCGGACGGACGGGTCTTGCGACACCCATGCCCACGGACAAGCAGGATACACTTTACACGCAACAAAAAAAACACAGAAACAAAACAAAGCACACGCACCACCCGCCAAACACAAGGCAAAACTTCAGTAAAAAAAAACAACAACGAAAAAGCCACGAAGCGGCCAAACCAAAACCACCGCAGAAAAAGTACTCTCTCGTTGTCGTCCCACTCACTCTATCCCACACAAAAAAACTAGACACCATTCCTCCAAGGCTCAGCTCCGCCAAGAAACCATCGCCAGAGATAGTCGCAAATAACAGCCCCCCCTCTCCCCTTTCCGGCCCGTTCCCTCCCTTCCTCCATCCCTCCCCCCACCCTTCCAGCTTGATCCGACCGACCGACCGACCGACCGACCGCATCCCAGAGGCCAGGCCGGGTGCCTGATAGTCGCCGCACCGCACCGCTCCCTCAGCAGCGCCGTCTCTCAAGTCTCGCATCGCTGAGTCAACCGCACGACGTCGCGCTGGGTCATTCATGCCCACCGGCAAACAGTCGCGGCAGCAGGAGCTAGAAATAGCTGGTTTCGCTCGAGGATAAACAAAACGACGCCAGGGACCAGGAGCAGCAGACCAAGACCAGCAGAGCAACGACACGCGCAAGTGCACGCAAGCATCTCAGCCGTGCCGTCCGTGTCGACCGAAAGAATAACCAAGCAAATCGACCAAGCCTCCCCCCCCGCACACCCGCAAAGAGTCGCAAGTCGCGTCACCGTCATTGTCGTCATGGCGGGCACCGTCGCCGCCGTCGCTGCCGAAACAGAGACCACCCCACGAAAGCGTCGGTTTGCTTCCGCTCGCCGGAGGGTGACGCCTCTTCACGAAAAAAAAAGGGGGGGGAGGGGGTGCACCGCCCGCCGCGCGCGCTCTCTCGGGAGGGAAGGACACGGCGCGTACTTCCCCGACTTGAGCCGAGCGTGTTAGGGGTGGAAGTTGGGGTAGGAAGGAGTAGGGGTGGAGTAGGGGTACGGGGGGACTGTCGTTATCTCTGCTGCAATTGGTGCTGCTGGTGCTGCCGCCGCGCTGTCCGCGGCTGGGTTCGCTCCCTGTAGTCGCTCTGCTGCTGAGGGGTGCGGCTCGCCAGCCACGCGTCGGTCGCTCGTTGCCGCGCTTCCTTTCCGTGCACCTCGGCGTGACGCTTCAGCTGCTCCCGCCCCTTTTCGTAGATAGCCTGCATTTGCACCGCAGACGTCAACGGCATTTTTTGTTTGTGACATTTGGCGGCGGAGGCGAGGGGGGGAGGTGACTACACGTGAGCCACGATACACATGTACCAACGCAAGGAGTCAAAACCAAGGACTAGGAAGGGTACTCGTATGCATGCGGTAGTTTCGCACAGCAACAAAAGACTACAACGAAACAGCAGTATTTGCCTAACTCAAGAAACTGCTTTCATGTCCAACCAGGACAAGAGGGGGAGACGGGCAGCCAACACCCGTTGGCCATCTATCCATCCGCCGTTTACTTGTGCTCGCGCGAACGCGCATGCGCACAACTTTTTTCACGTCCAACACGAGTCACCATGCTCCTCCAATCACCAATCACCAGTACAGTAGCATTGGGTGGGTGGGTGCATTCAGAGTAACTTGGCCACGACCCTGGTCGGGTCAAGGATGCTGCTCCTACTGCTGCTGCCAGCGTGGGAGATTTCATGTTGTGGTGTCCTCTCACCCCCGTCAGTGCTTGATGTCAACGCACTTGCAAGAAAGACAAAACTACACTGGGCACGTACGCCGCTTGAAATTACGTTGCTGCGGGAAAACACCGCCCAGACGACGTACCGAGCCAGTACAGGCAGTCCAACACAAGAGCCTCGGCCCGCAAAACCAGCAGCCAATGAGAGTGTAAGCAAGCCACCACAGGACGAACGCCACCACCACCACCACCAATTACAACATTTGTGTATTTCCGTTTACGTGAACTCCAACAAAATGTACTTTATTAGGTACTGTATCACTGCTGCTGTGTTGTGTGTGCACAGAATAGAGGAATCGAACGAAACCTGATGCCGCTGTTTCAACCAGGGAGCACTTGAAAACAACACAACAAAACAGGCCCGAACAGCATGAACAACGACAATTTCCACAGGCAAAAAAAACAGTCACGGCAAAAAAAAAAACAGTCATTCTCACCTCAAGAGCGGCAGCCATCTCTCGTTCATCCTCCCCCCCCTCCTCTTCCTCCCCCCCCTCCTCTATTGCTATTCCCACGCCGTCCACCCCGGCACCATCCCGGCCCTGGCACGGCAAGACAAGATCCGTCACCACTCCAACGCTGCTCTTCAGCTCCTCCGCCCATCGCGCCTCCTCTTGCCCCTCCTCTCCCTGCTCGTCAGTGCTCACCGCCATGCTACTGCTGCTGCTGCCGCTCTCGCTGACGCCGCAAACACTGCTCGCACCGCCGCCACCGCCCCCGCCGCTTGCCATACCCCAGCCCCCGGCCTCCTCGGATGACGACGTCGAGGACTCCGTGGCCTCCCAGCCGCCGCCGCCGCCGCCGCCACCGATCTCGTCCGCTGCCTGTCCTCGCTCCACGCTCGAGGCCGTCCCTGCGCTGCTACTACTGGCGCTCGCGTTCTCCTCGTCTACTGCCGCCGCCACCGCCGGGATACAGCAGTCGCCCCAGCCCCCCTCGACGGGCCCGGTGTCTTGCCGCGGCCCCCAGCCGTCAACGGCGACATCAGCAGCAACGACTTCTTCTTTTCTTTTTGTCTCCACCTCCTGCCGCTGCTGCTGCTTCTGAGCGCGGAAACAGCCAAGGTCCACCCCTGTCGCGGCCTCCACGTCCTCCTTACCGCCGCCGCCGGCACCGCCGGCACCAGCGCCTCCGCAGCTGCCGGCGAGGTCAGGGCTTGGCGGGGGCGCCTCCTGGTGCTGCTGAGCCACCGCGAACCGACCCTCCATGCGCCGCTTCTTCTCCAGCGACGGGGCCAGCGCCATGACTTCGAGACGGTTGTCAGGGGTGGCCCCCAGAGGCTGCGCGACAACCTTCAGCCCGCGCGGCTTGTTTCTTGCTCGGCTGCTGCCGCTGCTGCTGCTGCTGCTGCTGCTACTGCTACTGCCAAGCTCCACCCCCACCGCCGGCAGCGACGACGGGTGCGCGTGGTTGTGGACTCGGAATAGGATGGTGCCGCCGCCGCCGCCGCCGATTTTTCCGTTGCCGCGGTCGCTGCCGTGAGCCTGTCCGCTTCGGCGGCCACCGCTGCCGCCGCTTGCCGTCGCTCTGCCGCTAGGGTCGGCAACAGGAGTGCGGGGCGCGGTGTTTGCGGTGGCAGCCGTAGCGCGACGAGGAGAAGTAACAGGAGATCCGGTGGGGGGAGTGCCGCTCGAGTTGGAGCTCCCGGTGGCTGCTGCAGCGAAACCATCGTTGCCTGGCGGAGCGCCATTGGCCGCCGCCGCCACCGCCGCCGCCGCCGCCCTACCACCGGGGAGGGGGGCACCGGTCGTCGGCACACCGACCGCGACGCCGCCGTTGGTCGGAGGAGGCACCCCAGTTTTCACCGGGGGGGGCACCACGCCGCCATTCGCCGGGGGGGGCACCCCGCGGCTTGCCGGCGGCGGCACCGCCCCGCCGTTCGCCGGCGGCACTATGCCGTTCCCGCCCCTGCCGCCGTGCATGGGAACTCGCGTCAGCACGGCGTACGGCGAGAACATGGAGGGCGAGACGATCGACAGGATCGGGACGGAGCCCGGGGGAAGCCCGAGGTGCATCACGTGCCCCCCCGGCTCCGGGTGGGGCTGGAATGCTGCGGGCCCAAGAATAGACCCCGCCGGGATGCCGCCGGGGCCGGCCACCGCGGCCGCCTGCGTGCCCGGTGCTGGGTAGTAGACCGGCCTTGGCAAGGTGCGGTGCCTCGTTCCGCCCGCCCCGCCGCCCCCGCCGTTCATCTGGTGGCGCTGCTGCTGCTGCTGTTGGGTCCATTCAAGGGTCCCCTGAGACGGGGATCGTCTCATGCCGGAGGGGGGCGGGCTGAGCGGTCTATGACCGCCACCGCCGGCATCGTGGGGGTGGCGAGCGGGGCTCGGCCGCCGTCCGCCGCCTCCTGACCCCCGTCCCTGGGCACCTGTGTTGTTACGGCAGAGACAGCAGAAAGAAACGAGCAAGATTACGAAATGGTGCACGCTATCAGGGATCCTAGTATTTTGAACGCCCCTCTTGAGAACGCCAAGGACGGTATCGCAACTGCCCGACACGCACGTACAAGTATGATATATCAAAACAGGTCACGGGCCGGCATTGAGATTGAGCGTGGTTTGCATATATCTGTCCAGACGCAACAAATGCCCCGGATGAATCTAGAACAACAGCAGTAATATAGCTGATTTGGGATGTAGAAGAGAACGCCCAAACAATCACCACCCTCTTGCTCAAACAAAGCCGAGAGCGACCAGCGCCTCCAGGAATTCGAACCCCCCAACCCCAAGTACTGTACTGGAGGATATTGTGACATGCTCGGAACTTGTCTGTACCAGGTCTCACGAATGGAGGCGGCTGAGACGCACGCCATGACCGTTGCGAGGCTGGGTTTGCACTTGGGTCTACGGTTTCAGCAGAGGAGCTGGCGTGGTTTGATAGCAGAACAAGGACCAACGAAAAGCACAAGAACGTGGCACTGCCTGCGTGCTTGCACATCGGGGTGGAACCTCTGAGCGAAAAAAAAAAATAACAACGCCCGCCCAGGACGTTGTAGCAAAGGCTCAACGCGCCTTTCCAGCAGCTTGCGAGGAAAACCTCACCTGGCTCCATTCGGCCTCTTGCCCCTCCCGCTGGCCCTTGGCCTTGTGGCCCATTCCTGCTTGTCTCTATTCGCGCCCGCCCCCGCTGATGTTGCTGAAGCTGCTGCTGCTGCTGCTGCTGCTGGTGTTCTCGAGGTTGCAGCGGCTCCCGGGGTCGTGGCTGCTGCTCACGTTGGTGCAGCTGCTGATTTCGGTGTTGATTTCGCTGATGCTGATGCTGCTGCTGCTGCTGCTGCTGCTGTTGCTGCTGCTGCTGCTGCTGCTGCTGCAGGTGTTGCTGTTCGCGCTGATGCTGCTGCTCGCGCTGATGCTGCTGCTCGCGCTGATGATGCTGCTCGCGCTGGTGCTGCTGGTGCTGCATGATCATCTGGTGCTCCGCGGGGGTAAGGATGACGTGCAACGGGCGATGCTGCGGGGGCATGTTGCCCGGCGACGGCTGCTGCCTCCAGTACACGGCCTCGTACGCCGTGGCCGCCGGCTGATGCTGCTGCTGCCGCTGGCCCAGCCGCTGCTGATGCTGCTGCTGTTGCTGCTGCTGCTGCTGCTGCTGCTGCTGCTGGCGGGTTGGAGACACTGGCGACACGTGAACAGTCCCGTCCCAGGGCGAGTATCGATGGCTCAAGTGGGCATGGGGATGCGCAACCGTCTGTTGTTGCTGCTGCTGCTGCTGCTGCTGCTGCTGCTGCTGCAAAACCGCCAACGGCACTGCCGTTAAAGGCTGGTGTTGCTGGGGCTGGTGCGACGGCGGCGGCGGCGGCGGCAGCGGGGGTGGGGGAGTCGACGGTCCTGTTCGGTCCCAGTCGCCCCCTCTGGGTCGACTACCGGGCGTGGAGGGCGACAGCGCTAGCTGCTTCCTCGGAGGCTTCGGGGACTTGCCACCCCCTCCCCCCCCCCCCAACGGCCGCCCCGCCACGATGATGCCCCGGCCGTTCCCGTTGCTGATCTTCCGGGCATCATGCCAAGCGGATCTGTTGCTGCTCTGTCCGGTACCTCCTGCTACCGATGACGATGGTGGGTGACGACCGGCGGCAGCCTCGCGCTTGCTGCTCATCGTTGTTGCAACCTGGGCAGAACAAACGAGAGGGTTGTCCACAGGAAGAAAAACACCGAACGCGTTTGAGTGAACTAACTGGAAACGGGCAGTAACAGCAGTACTGCAGTAGAAGAAGGGTACAGTGTACAGTAGTAGCGGCGGTCATACATAATCGACAGAAAAAATCTGTTCACTTCTTTCAACCCCCTATGCATTTGATCGACATCGCACATCGCTTGAGACAGCAGTGATGTGATGCTCGTGCTGATTAAGCGCGCCCTGCAATGAGCACAGGGCTAGACAGGACGAGTCTTCACACGTACCCGGGGGCTACAGTAGTCTTCTAGAGGGGGGGGAGGGGGCGGGGGGGAGACGAGCTTACGAATTCGCGCGCCAACGGTAGCTCCACATTCCAAAGCAGTCGTTGTCTCAGGTTAGCTGCTGTGAAGATATGCGCAAAGCAAGCAACCGAAAGCAACCCCGCGGCTGACTGTACTGCAAAGCAGAGGTGATGCTGCTGGAGTCCTACTGCTGCTTCCATTCTGCTGCCGCTGTTAGCAGCAGTAAGACATAAACCGAACACCATACCGACACTTTTTTGGGTACCGCACGTCGAAAGCTTTGCTCACCGTCTCCACCAAGCCGTCGCACGAAGACGACCGCATCACGCGGCGGTGGGTCACGGCAGGAGAGCGCACTGGTGCCGGCGGCGGCCAATCTCGAACGTCCCCGGGCGCCGCAGCGGCAGCGGCAGCGGCGGCAGCGGAGGCGTTTCCGGTGAGCGGCCCAATGACGGAAGGCGGTGTTTGCCCCGCAAAAGCAGCGGCGGCGGCTGCGGTGGGAGGCGGAGCCACAGCGCTAGTAGCAGGCACGACGGCCAACAGCGATGGCCACCTGTTCTCGATGCCGGCACCGCCCACCCTGTACGCGGGAGCGGCCGTGGCGGTGGGTCTATGTCGCCCCTCAGCGCCGCCTCTGCCGTGTGGCGGCGCGGCCGCCAGGTGCTGATCCAAAAACGCGGCGGCCGGGGTGGTTGCGGCCGGCAGCGCTGCTGCTGCTGCTGCTGCTTCCGGTCGGCGCTGCTGCTGCTGGGAGCCTCCGCCGCCGGGATACATGTTGTTTGCACCTTGTCCCAGAGGGACCCAGTGGTTGGTCTTGCCGCTGCTTCCCGAGATGTTGACCTGCTGACGAAACCGTTCCTCGAGGTTGCATTCCTGCTGCTGGTGCTGCCGGTGATGCTGCGGCTGCTGCGGCTGCGGCTGCGGCTGCTGTTGCGGCTGGATTGACATCGGGGCTCCGTCGCCGCTGATGCTGCTGCTGCTGCTGCTGCCAGAAACGCTGCTGCCGCTGCTCCCGACTACCGGTGGTGTCGGCGCCGCCCATGTCCGCAGGTGTTCTGCGCCGGTATCACCTTCCGGTCCGCATGTCGCCGTTGTGTCAGGAGGTACCCGGTGCGGCCCCTCGTGGGAGACCATATACATCAAATACCGCTCTCCTCTTCCTGCCGACGGCGCGGGTCTGAGAACAACCAAGAGAGGAAAAGACAAACGGGGGTGTCCCAAAAAACGACATGTGTTCGTTATACTCTTCTGAGAACATTGACGAAAAATCAACGACAGCGCAGCGCGTCGGCGGTGAAAATGAGGGCGTTGTGCGGCAGTCAGCAGGTTCGTGTTGGATAGAGCATCTGGGATATTGCTCCGTCACAGACGGCTGCTGGCGGCAAAGGGGTGCGCCCTGAACACCAGCATGCTCTCGAAGAAGCCAGCTTGGTTTTTTCTTGAAGAAAATGAAAGCAACCAGAGTTTCTCGGTTATCATCGTGGAACCGCCGCAGTAGTTGAGTCCAGTGCGGCACGCGATAGCGCGGTTCCACCTGCTCAGGAGGGAGCGAAACACAAACTCGGTTTACTTTACAGGAGAAAAAGAGCAAAGCAGCCGCATGAAGGCAAGGCTTGCTTCAATAGCGAGGCGGTGTGCATGGCATGCGGCGCGCAAACAGGAAGCAAAAAAGTAAAGAAAAGGTGAGCGTTCATCATTGCGCCATATGACGCCCTGGCTCACATCTGGACATCAGACTTGTTTTCCCTCTCACGATCATTGAGCACAGGATCTCACCTTCCCGTGCTTGTCGCTGAACCTCTCACAACCCGCCCGTTTCGTGGCAACGCTCGCGCCCTGGGCTTCTTTCCCCCTCTCCCCCCCAAGCCCGCGCGGATTCGTCGCGACCTTCGGGGGCAAGGAGAGTTTTTTTTTTCCGAAAACACACGAACGAACACTCCCCAACCTTCTTTCTCTCCGAAATCTGAACGACAACACAGCAGTCGCGTTGTTCTCTGTTCTCTCTCCCTACTCCAGGTCCACCGGGCATGGAAGCCACGGGTACCGAACGCCGAGATAGACGCGGCCGGCAGCTGCTCTCCTCACAAGATCGTTTTCCGCGCCCCGCGCCTGTGTGCGCCAACCTCGTACTTTGCTCTCGCCGCCGTGTTCAATGTTTTTTTTTTTGGCGGGGATTATTTGGTATCATCCCCGGGGTTTGTATCGATAACGAGCTGTCCAGAAATTTGCCGCCATAAGAGGGAGGACATCACTGCGAAGCTACGAGTATAGCAGCAGCAGCGGGTCGCGCACTGACACCCATGCGCACACAGTAGTGGGACTTTGTCGCCGTTGAGCAGCGTGCGTACTATACATGTTTGGTGCATGCGCGTGAATTTTTTTTATTTTTGGTATGCATATGATATGCTCGCAAATGTCATGAGAGAGAGACTCCCCGCGTTCCGGGATGTTATTTTTTGGGTCATGAATATGTATCGTAGATTGTGACGTGTCAGGTGACCCGATCGGAGATCAATCTCCTTTACCCCGTCTGAAGCCGAAGGGATAGGGTGCGGTGCACACGCTGCTTCCGTCATGTATAAGCAAAGTTTGCGTGTTCGGCTGGGGACGGACATTAGGGGGGTGTTTGCCCCCGCTCCGCCCTGCGTCTTGGCAACCGACTTCGCCGTCCCAACCAGGAAAAAAGCGTGCAATAATGTGCGACGTCCTTGCGATGATGTTGGTGAATTGAATAGCGAATAGTTGCTATGTTCCCCCGTTAACCAGGTTATTGATCGTTCAAGGTTGGTTGTGCGGTCTCGTATGTTTCATCTGTCTCCCCTTCCTCTCGCTCGTGCCCGCTTCGTTTGACCGGTTCGGCGGGTGTACGGTACATGTGCTATTCGGCAGCGACCGAAAACAATTGGAGACAACAACAACAACAACAACTAACAACATGGCTGATACCTTCTCGGGATACAGAACACTCAACACGTGTGTGTGTATGTATTAGCATCGACCGCGCTAACTGGTGAACGAACTGAAAATACGTCAGTCTCAGAAGTAGTGCGGTGGAAGACACAAAATACTTGGTGAACGCCACAATCTGGGACCCTGTGACTAAGCGTCATGTGGGAGTCTACTCTACTACCGTGTGCGTGTTCGTCCCATCTATTGTGGCGCCGGGTTACACAGGCCTGCCTTTCGGCGTACTCGGAGTATGTAATACCAGACGTATCTGTGCTGCGCCAGAATAGATCCCATGCTGCCCCCCAAAACCTCTACGGTCGAGGCGCGGGAATGCGTGCCCTTCCCAACCCTATGCAATCCCGCATACATACATGCGTGGCAACACCGACAATAATGGCCGACACAGACACAGACAGCAGTACTGTAGTTACCACTAAATAGTAGTAGACTCCAATTAAATTCCGTTTCCTTCCATGGATGGGTGCACGCATCCACATGTACATCCGCCTGTTTTCCTTTTTGACTTGATGTGAGTATCAACGACAAAAAAAAACGGGCAATTTCACCCTCTGGACCTTCGCCCCGGTGGATCGACATGTTCAAGCCGATAGATAGTCTGTCCTCCCAATTGCTCTTTCGCAATTTCGCGTCAACCTTTGTATACTATGCAACGTCCAGCGACGAGTTCCATCCTAAATTGGAAGTTACAAGCACCACAGAGTGCACCACAGAGCACCACAGAGTGCACCACAGAGTGCTGCAGAAAACACGAACTCTGCCCAACAACACCCTCCCACGAAGAGAGCCAACACAACAGCAGTATGACATGTGCATCTCAGCGCAACCACCAAACCAACAGGTAGGTGCTCCTATTGTCTACACGCTGAGGCCCGGACAACCACTTCCTTCGCAACGACTTCACCGCCGCCTGGGGCAGTGGGTGCCCTCCCCGCCCCTCTCTGCGCGTTGTTACCGCCGCCGCCGCCGCCCGCTGAGGCGATGAATTTTAGAATGTGATTGGCGTCTACCGCAGGCTAGGGAGCTCGGTGCCCGTCAAGAACCTCGCCCAATTGCCAACAACACCTCGGGCAGAGACGAAACGGGCCGGCGGGGGGGCTCGCGGTTGGTGGGTTCCTCCTACAACTGCCGCGACTTCTGCTGCTGTTGCTGCTGCTGTTGCTGCTGCTGTTGCTGTTGACGATGACGGTGGTGGTGCAAGAGACGACCCCGGTGCGGGGGGGCGTCGGCCGCCCTGCCAAGACCGTGAATAGTCCGCGGAACGGCCCGCGGAACGGTCGGCGGAGCTGGTACCGCCTCTGTCGCGACGGGCGTGCGACAGAACTGGCGACTTGCGTGCCCTCCGCAGTTCAAGAGACGTCAAGCCGGCGCTCACGAGAAAAAATTGCTACCGAAGGGCAAGGGAGGGAAGCCACGAAGGGAAAACATACGAAGTAGTGGCTAAGGGACGGAAGATGAAGGTGCTCGATTACGACTTCCTTCCGCAAGCCTCTGGGAAGCAGCAATAAATCCCTTTCCAACTAGAATACCAGGTACACGACTGGTACGGAGAGATAGATAGGAGGTGGATGGAAACTAGCGAATGGACACGCTACCTCGAAGCATTCCAAACCTGAAAAGGATGAACCGGACTTCACCACGCCGCTTCCGCGCGAGGTGCACGTAAAATGTTCCTACAGCAGACGAGCCGTAGGATAGGAGTCATGCAACGGGAAACAATACCGCAAGAAAATACTGGCGTTTCGCGCGCACCTGCGCAGCGAGCGCCGTTGCGAGCAAGCCCGCCGTGAGCACGTAGATAGCCACCCCGACATCTTCGCCGCCGCGATTGGTCCGTAAAAGGTGGCGCAAGACGTGCGGCCACACGGCCTGAGAACGAACACCGATGGCGGAGATCGATCCGCGTCACGGAAAAGAGAAAAATGGAGTAGGACGATCAAGTTACCTCGCAGGGAAAAAGAGTGTGTCCAGCAAGCACCGCACCAACCGCAAACAAATAAGATAGTACACACATACACGTACAGCTGCGATCTGTCGAGTGTTTCTTCGGGTGGTCAGCAAACGGGGAACTGCTAATTCGGATTTGGGTGAGAAACCTCCCAAGATTGAGAAGGTTGAAGAGACAACGGTACCGAAACGATGACGGACATGTAGAAGCTCAATTCTCATTTTATACCCAGTGACACGTGCACCGCAAATACGGTCGATTGGGTTTATACGCACATCTTGGGTATATCGCACATCAAAACAAGGGCGTGCGTGCGTGCCATTCCATTCCTAGCTAGCCTAAACCGAAGCCAACCTTGAAACCGTCGTTTCTGCCACGGCGCGTGCCGGAGATACGTGTTTGCTGCGGCTACAGAGCACACATCATTTCTAAACCACACAACAACTGCAGCACTTCTCCCGTGTGACCTCGGCTGACACGTCAGAAAATGTGCACTGAAAAGGTGTGCAGACTGACGCCACAATAACTGGGACGAACGCACACACACACACACACATCACATCGAAAGGGCACTGAGAAGCTGACGTCAACTAATCGGCCAGCCGGCTAGCGCGGTCGGTCGATGCTCACAACAATAAAAACCACACACACACACATCACATCGAAAGGGCACTGAGAAGCTGACGTCAGCTAATCGGCCAGCCGGCTAGCGCGGTCGGTCGATGCTCACAACAATAAAAACCACGCACACACACACACGCACGCGCGTCTGCGGTTCGTTTTTCACCTGCTTGCATGCTCGTCCGTCGTCAGGGCAGGCACCCGTTTCCCCAGATGACAGAGCCATGACCTCCCTGCGGGAGAACCAAAACGACATTCCCGCCAGCAAGATGAGGAAACCCAAGAACGATCGCCGGTTCCGCTCGGCGACGCATTGCCCCACCCACACACAGTGGTGATCTCGCATCCGAAACGTGCACCTTTGGAGATCGGTGTGCGTTGCCGGCGACGGAAGCGCCGTGACCGAAAAAGAGACAAAAAAAGAAGCGGCAAGGCGTGAAGCAGGCATCAAGAGTGAGACAGAGAGTCAAGCCGCAGCCTAACGAAGCACACGATGAGGGATGCGCGAGCGTGGCTACGTAGCAGACGACAATCGGAATCCCATTCCGAAGACCATGCGGCAGGATCTCGTCGCGCAAAAACATGACACAGCAAGTGTGTCTATTGCCCCAACAAGAAGGTCAAACGGGAGCCTCCCCCTTCCCTTTTCCCCTTTCCTTTCCATCGCATACACAGCGTGCCGTCGGAGGACACTCCGAAACAAGTAAAGTAGGCCAATACACGTGAGACATACAAGGTTGCCCTCTCGAGTGGACTCATGAGAGCACGTTGTCATCGAAGGTGTGATGCAAGAGGAACAAGAAAGTTCGAAAGGCTGACTACCATCCCTGACGTTTTCCAACCTCGAACAACCCAAAAAGCCGATAGCGTTTGCACTCGAAGAGCCCGGCGACCCACACCGAACCAAAAAGAAAAATGGCGAACCTGAATGTACTGTCTAATATACCACAGCATGTCGACTCAGGCTACATAGACTCACGCTCCCTCGACAGCCAAGCAACCTGCAACGGTTCACCAAAACCACGCACAGGTTGGCCTGCACGCGTGCCCCGCAAGGCTGGCAGTAATCTAGGAGAGCGGACCGACACGGGGAGACACAGACACGCAATGTACACATCAACACCAGCGGCGGCATGGTTTTCGTCCAGTTTTTTCGGGCTGCGACGTCCATCGGAGATAACCCAGTTGTTCTGCTTGTTGTTCTTCTTCTCCTGTTTTCGGCAGGGAGTGATCTCTTTTTATCCACACTACCGTCGTTGTGCTTGGGGTTCCACAGTGCCTGCCCCTGTCCCCAGCTCCTCAAGCACGTTGAAACAACAAAACAAGACAGCACACGCGTAATATCTCCTTCAGCCTTCTGTCTCCCTCCCTCCCTCTTTGTCTCTGTCTTGTTAGTGTGTCTGTCTCTCTCTCCCC
>FN649743.1:2233991-2293084 GCA_000310025.1 Ectocarpus siliculosus | reverse complement strand
CCTCTGCCTCATCTTCCTCCTCCTCGCCTTCCACGCACACACTCGCACCACCCGCCCAAGCGTCTCGTCTTCTTCTGCTTGGCGCCGCCGTCGCCGCCGCCGTGGGTGCCAGGCGGCCTTCGCCGCTCGCAAGCTTGTCTCGTCCCGGGTCGGTGAAACAGCAGTGGCCGTAGCACGCGGCCTGGTGATGTTCGTGCACGCGAGGAGGGGGGAGAGGTTTCTGCCGGGGGGGGCGTGGAGGGGGTGGGGGCCACGTCTCTACCGCCCTTCTCTTGATTCGCAGGCGACGCCTCAGATGGAGGAGAGAGATGGTTCTCGTTTGGCAGTTACGGTCTCGGGGGGGACACCACCGGCTGACGTCATCGTGCACCAATATTAGTCGAGTGAGCTGCACCATATGTTAGTATAAGTAGCTGCTTTCGACCAGGCTGTTGATGGGACTGACGTGAGTGTAGCGGTGCTGCCCCACCGAGGAAGCCCTTTGCTTTCGACTTTCAACCAATGGGAAAAGAGAGAGACACCGGGAAATGACTCGTGACGTACACATCAAACGAAGGATTTGACGGTTTCAAACGAAGAGACCAATCGGACGCGCCCGCCGCCATCGTGCGTGTGAGCGCCACCGCACATGCCTGCCTCGCTAGAACGCCGCCGGCCGCAGTGTCCGAAAACACGGCGACAGAGCTTTTATGTTGTCACAATACTCCTCGTACCAGCGTGAAAGACAGTTGTGGAGGGCAGCACGGCCCGCTGGGTTCGAACACGAACGTATGGCTGCTCGCAGCCAGCGCGGGTCGGTCTTTCCCACACTCGCCTCTGCGTCCATACTTGGGTATGTGTATCTCTCTTTGCACTGAGAGTGCCAATGAAAAAGCGAACACGTGTGGGTATATTCGTGCGCTCATGTGTGTATCGCGCGCGCCGTCTCTCACCATGGCCAACAAGCACAAGTTGACGGCCACGTCTGCAGTCTTCGACGGCGGAGTGGGGTGTAACTCGGTGTTCACGTCGCCGCCGCGATATCGCGTAGAGTAAAGCCCCACCACGGAGAGAGAAAGCCAGGCCTGTTTGAGTCGTCGGTGCGGTAAGGTGGAGCGCGGAAAGAAAACAAAGAACGAAACCGTCGACAGCACGCACGCGCTGCGGCGCAAGGGGGTGTTTTCGTCTTGTTTTTTGGATTGTTATTTGGATTGTTCTCGGATGAAGCGGTGGTGGATGGGAGTGGCATCGTGCGGAGTCGCAGCTGGGTCGGCAGGGATGCCACCGGCGCAAAAACAACCCCCACTGCTCCTCTGCTTCCTTTGCTTCTTGGGGGGTGTACTACGCGCGCATGCGTCCGCAAACCAGCACATGTTTCACTGCACCCCCCCCCGAGATAGCTCATAAGCGGACGTACACGTTTGGTCAAGCTCACCACAAACTTTCACCTCTTAATAACTAGATATGCATACGTGTGACACATCCTCTCTTGGCCCGCTCAAATCAAAAGCATCATCTCCGGAGAGCTGCCTGCCTTCTCCGCGAACGCAAAGACGTCAGTCACCCTTGCTTTGGCAGAGCACAACAAAGTACCACCTTATTTTGACAGCCCTGCCACGACCCTACACCTCCGCGTGTCCTCGTTCTCGGCGGGGGACTAAAACCAAACTGACAGCTACCGCTAGACGGGCAGCAGCCATCCTGCTCCTCTTGGTGCGAGCACACGGCACTAACGTACACGCGCAACGCAAAAGCTAGAACAAAAAAATATTGTCGGCTCGCTTGTCGCGGGGAAAAAATACATAGGTATTTTACATCGCCACTCCTACTGTGCATACTCGCTGCATCGTACATAGCACACAAGGCGTATGTATCGGATCGAAAACTAGAATAAGAGGAAGGCTTGCCTATGATGAGAGACCGCAACAACTACAACAACAACTACAACAACAACGTTTACCTTGAAAGGCAGCAACAGCAACAATAACAAGCACAACAACAACAACAACAACAGCTCATTCGCTCACCACGTGGAACTGCGAGCGTGACCCCCGGCGGAGGGCTCTCAGGTGCGAGTAGCCAAGCCCTCCGAAGCATGCCGTCACAACAGCGACAGTCTGCGCGAGTGAGGTCGACCTTCTCGCCGCAAGTCGCACCTGCCGATACGATACGACCAACCGTTGCCGCCACGGAAAGTGACAAAAAATAAAAACGTCGTGCAAAGAGAACAAGCAACAACACCCTGCGGGGAGGCCGGGTAGGATGAGATTTCCGGTGTGTGTGCGCGGGGGAGGTGCGGATGGAATATCAGTTGCGGCGCTCAACATTCTCAACATGTTGCCAGTTATGGTAATTACGGCTGCACCGGCTGCACCGTACGGTTGGGAGCGACCAGGCCGCGGGGAGCGAGGTGGTCGCTCTGGTGCATAACTGACCAGGCATGTATGTTGTACTATTAAGCTGTCGCACCATTCCAGCCCTCTGTAAAAGCGCATGCCTAAAATACCATCTTTTAAGCATGCCCAACAACAGCTCTACACAAGCAGAGCTAATGTGTGCCAAGATAAATCCGATCTCACGACACACGCATAAATAGGAGCTCGGCGTAGGGGAGAGCAACACCTACTGCGCGCAGTCATATATCGTAGAGCACGCACGAGCCATAGGAGAGCTGCCGCGAGGAACCAGGCCAAGTCCACGCGCCTCGCACCCCCCGGCCACGGTACCCTGTCCGCACGAGGGTGCAACACAATCATGGAGACGACGGCGGCGGCGGCGGTGGTGGGGAGCCGGACAACGTCATCGATCTCGGTATGGCGACGGCATCAACCAATGGTCGTTGTGGTTAAAACAAAACAACAGCAACAGCAACAGCAACAGCAACAGCAACAGCAACAGCCACAAAACAACAACAGCAACAGCAACAGCAACAGCCACAAAACAACACCGATAACAACAACAACAACAACATCAACATCAACAACAACAACAACAACAACGGCAACACATGGTTTTGCCGTGGGTTGGTCCGGCATACGTTTCTTTTATGCATAGGGTGTTGCTGCTGTGCACCGTCAGGGGGGGCGGTGCGTTCATAACCACCAGCCGACTATGGCAACGATCACAAGCTCGGGGAGAAGAGAGGGCAGGAGGAACAACCACAGCATCAAAAGTTCAGAAGTGGTGAGCGCCTGGTCCGACACTTCCTTCCGACTTTTGCCATGGCAACAGAAAGCCCTATCGGAGCCTGGCTCCTAGTTGTGTGCTGAGGAGAGGACCGCTTGCTGCTGTACTTCAACAGCGACACCAAGAGGACTGGCTGTATCCGTCAACTTCTGCCCCTATCACCTCTTGTGTACCGCGCCAAGACATCAAATGCCAACCCGTAACGTTGAAGCGCTACGGCGTGCATGTAGTATCCATGTGCATCGGGATGGCCCCGCTGGTACCTCCGTAGCCCACGCTGTACGCCACAAAGGTTACATCCCAACAGAGGGTGGACAACCGCCAGCGGTACTGATTGACGAGACATGCCCGGACCAATGGTCTGTTGTATGTATGCATACCAGGAAAAATGCCGTCATCGAGGCAACAGCGAAAATATCGCCGCCCTTGCTGTTGTGTGTCTCACCGTGCGCGATCCTGGGCCACGTCGAGCACCCGCTTCCAGCCTGGAGGGCTAGCGGTCGTCGACGACATCGCTGATGATGCGGACACGAGGTTGGTGAAGGTTTCATCCAAGTCTTCGCATTCGCAGAAGAACTGCGCGTGATACCAATATAGTGGCAGATTGCGAGCAGCGACTCGTGGTTGGAGAGTGGCAGGCTGGCCCAATCGACGCGCGCGTTTGCGTTGCGAGACGCAAACAGCAGCTGTTTACTATCGGGGTCCTCCCGCACGCGTGTTGGAATCCGTGCCATTCGTTGGCACTCTCGTGTCCCCTACACTAGAGGTAAGGAGCCGACAGAGCCTACAACCACAGCCTGCTCCCTGCGGAGAGAGATACTTCAGATGATGGTCACACTTTTCCGTGAAGTTGTACAGCAGTAGTATTTCGCAGCGGAAGCCTGCAAGCAACGTGGCCAGGGCTGGAGCCTGCGTGGGATTTGACTTCTTCTACAGCTATTATATCAACACGTCAAAGTGACTGCTGTATTCAAACAGGTGTATCCCACTACATCACTTCCTTGACCAGGTTGCAGTTCTATTGACAGTGTGACCCGTGCCTGGAGGGTTTTAGCGAAGATTATCGGCGCGTTTGTGACTCTCTCTCCCGTGCGGGTATTGGCTGGACTGCCCGGTATGGTTGACGAGTCGGGTGTCGTTGTGCTAGCAAAAGGCCTACGCGTAATCGCACGTCGAATGTAGTCTGCACCACAGCGGAGCGTGACTCAAACTGCAGAACGGAGGACGGAGATCAACCGCCATATTCGTTGTATGTACTGCTGTAGATAGTAGATAGCGCGGCTCTTAGCCCTTGCTGCGCGTCAACCGCAATTTCAGTACAATGGGCTCCGTGCGTACTTTCTGTGCGTGAACCACACCGAACAGCAGTGGTGACAAATAGAGAGAGATGCCACAGCACCAGCAGCTCAGCAGTCAACGTACATGGTCGGCGGCTTGGTACTCTTGTGTACAGCACTTGAACAGAGTAAATCTATAGGCAATTATAAGAGCGAAGTCTTCGCTCTATATTGTCATCTTCAGTAGGAGTAGATTGCGACGCATACGATACCCAAACACAGATGGTACCTCTTTGTCTGGTTGATATGCCACTGTGAAACAAATCACCTGTAGGATGTTCCTGATCTCTCCATCCTGGGAGACATACTCGCACCAGTTCTCCATTGATTCGCACGCACGCTCGGTATCACGCGTTGGTACTGCTGTCTGGTGTGGCGGGTGCGGCGCAATCAAGCTTTTGGGGAGAGGCTCCGCAGAATAGATTTTCTCATTTTTTTCTGAACAACAGCCCATTGCTCGCTCGCACGACCTGACCGGTCAACTGGCCCTAGACAATCTTCCAGGCCGGACCCGACAGAGAGAGAGAGAGAGAGAGAGAGAGGGAGAGACAAAGCGGAGAGAGAGAGAGAGAGAGAGAGAGAGAGAGAGAGAGGCGAGAGAAAGGGGGGGGTCGGGCTCCATGTATCGCGTCAGCCGGGAGGGAAGGCGCGCGCACGACCACGACCCTGACAACAACGGCGGCGGCAGGTCTTCTCGGTACAACAAAGAACGCGTCGTCGATGCAGCGTCCTCCTCCGCCAGCTCGTCCTATGCCTACTCCGACGACAAGAGCAAGGCCTTTCCGGTCGCGGGGGGCGCAGCGGGCGTGCTCCGGACGCGCAACTCGAGGGCCTCGCTGTGCCTCAAGCTGACCGCTACGTCTGTTGGCCTCTTCTTGTTGCGGGGGGTGAGTACAGCAAGCAGTAGTGCATTGCCGTGTGCGTGTTTTGTGCCGCTGTGTCTGTGGCTGGCTCCACCGCTAGTCCGTGTGCCAACCTTTGCTATCTCTCTCCCTCTCTCCGCCTCGCAGCAAATGAAGCAGCATCGATTCTTTAGTCTCTAACTCAGCCGCGACGGCGGCGGCTGCACGCGTTCGCAGGCAGCAGCAGCAAAACCAGCCGCTGACTCTCTTTGTCACTGGTTCGGTGTAAAACAGGGGCAGGAGGCGCGAACCCTCTTACTTTCATACAACGCAATGTTCCGTAAGGAGTGCCAGCAAACGATCACCTGGGTAACTTTTCCCAGAAATATGCTTCTTTTCGAATCATCCTGGCCGTGCTTGCGTTTCGAACGACAGCTGTCCCTCACTTCCCTCTCCGCGGGCGGGGGTAACTGCGGTAAAAACCACGAGGGAAAAACAGTGCACGCACGTGCATGCATTTATTTCCTCGGCAGTCGGAACACCTCTCCTAAATTTCTAAAAAATTGAAAAATTTGAATCCGTGCGGAGTGCGGAGGAATCGCCCACCACCCGATAACGAACAACTCTTTTACTGCTGTGTAAAAGTCTGCTGTACGGCAGTGTATCCTTACCACAGCAGTCGAGAGGGACGTGTTGAAATGTCTTTGCAGCTAGTTTCAACGCGTCCCCTTCGACTACCACTGCGACAATTCTCTCAAACGGGTGGCTAGTGAATGTAGAGAGGCGTACTCTATCTCGCCGCAGCCGCGAGCCCTTGGTTACACTTTGATAGTAACTCTTTAGGACTAACCGATGTTGAACGTAGCAAGGCTAGGTTCGCGAGCAAGGCTAGGTTGCTCACCCCACATCTAACCCTAACCCTAACCCTCACCCACGGCCGAAGCACGGCCTAGCGGCTGGGCGGCACGCGGCTGCGCCGCGTGCTCGAAAATGCGGAACGGGAGAGGGCGCTGGAGAGGAATCGGCCGCCAGAACCAACCACGAACAACGCCCGACCAATCAGAACGCGTTAGTCCTAAAGATCTACTATCAATGTGTAAACATCACTGAGCTGCTGCCGTCGCCGCCGCTGCCGGGACGATTTATTTGAACATTGTACACATGCGTCGAAAAAACTCCTGCTGTCGTCACCACATGCCACTGGTTCTTTCATTTCCCCGGCATGAGTGTTACTTGGCACGGCGTGCTGACGCATCACAAGAGGCAGCGATGCAACCTTTCATATTTCATCCGCTTTCGCTTCATACAGCAGGACCGCACGATCCGCTTGGCACGAATGATTGTTCGCCTGCCGCGTGGTACAGATGTGCAATGCCGAAAGAGTTGCCGTTCGAGATGGAAAAAAGCGAAACAGCTGTTACCCACAAGGGAGAAACAGTATCGCTGTGTGCTGCTCTGCTGCTCGGGAAACCGTGGAAATACAGGTAGCTTTCTCTGACGCTATGATTTCATTGCAAGATCTATCTTAGACTCTTTTCTTAGACAAAGATGGATTCGTTGGGTCATATTCAGAAAAAAAAGATAAAAAAGCCCATTTGACGACAGGTGTTGGAGTCATTACAGAACAAGCAGTGGGTGTTGGGTGTTAAGGGCCTAGGGAAACCTGCTGGATTCTGGAATTTGATTCATGAAACCTACACCGTACGCGTGTGTGTCGCAGTGGGATGCAGTCTACAGCGGAACAGACTCTCACGAGGTTTATGAAGGTGCACTGCTGTAGTTGTCAGACTTTGGAGCGAGCTTCGATGCGTGCTTCACTAAATACCAAATACCAAGAGGGTGTCAATGCCGAATGACTGGGTGTTCGCAAAGATCTCAAAGATCTCCATTTGATTGATGAAACCTACATACACCGTGCGCGTGTGTAGCATTGGGATGTATTCTACAGCAGAACAGACAGCACGACGTTTGTGAAGGTGTAGTTGTCAGACTTTGGAGCGAGCGTTGATGCGTGCTTCGCTTTATTCCAAGAGGTTGTCAATGCCGAATGACTGGGTGTTCGCAACGATCTACATGAGATCTCATGAGTGCCGCCCCTTTCGGCCGGCACAAGCCAGCGCTGCACATCTGTGGAAAATCGGCCCACGAGAGTTTATGTCTTGCCTAAAACACAAATGCGTTCCAGAACATTGGAGCACATCTAGTTGGCAAGTCAAAATACCGTAAGCAAGAACACAAGACACACGCATACGTTCATTTCGCCCAAACATTGTAGGGATTTGGTAACTACAGGGCTCCTGTTGTCGTTCATACACCGTCCCGTTCCGGCATGTTGTGCATGCCTGTGTGGACCACATATGTACGGCCGTCGTCACGGGAATTCGGGGGAGGGAGGCACGCCCCCTGGGGTCTCTCTCGCTCCCCAATTGATTAGCCGTTGTCCGCCGTTTTGTCCCTTCCGTAAGGCCAACTCTACGGTAGGTCTGCATTTTGTTGAAAATCACAGAAGAATCAGGTGGAAGTTCCCAGGCCAAGAGGGAGCAGTTGCGAATTTTGAGATCAACTCTTATATTCGGGGAAGGAAAAACACGGGATTTGACTCGACAGACATCAACAGAGGCTACGCCGAAGGATCGGGAGGGATAAACACACACGTACCTGCCCTGTGTTGAGCAGCACCACATCATGAGCACACAAAACGCAAATACGCAATGGCCGGTTGTGTAGATACTTGTAAATGAGAGCATGCAGCTGCAGCGATACCATGATCTGCTACATACTACGGCTGTGCCTGTTTTGAGAAAAGGGTGTCCTCTTTGCCCTCTCTTCACTAAATGATCTCCACATAATCCTGGCTCGTGGACATGTTGTTGTCGATTGGTGGACGGTTGGTGTATTCAAGATCAGCAGAGAATCGAAAACACACGTCCAACATGTATAATCTGTGTCGTCACGATACATATGGCGACACCTACCTACACATCAACACACACGGGGGCACGGGTGCTGTGCAAACAAACGTGCAATTGGTGCCGCGCGCGCGTAACAACGCCTCCACAACGACCTCAAACCCAAATCCCAGCCAAAAATTCCCGCTGGGATTTGGCCCTCAAAGTGATGGTCAAAGGTCTCTCCTCTGGATAGTGGAGAGATCCGATGCGGGTTTGCACAGAGGATGTGCATATGCATAGATAGGTCCTCAGGCAATAAGTTGAAGATTTCGAGATTTTCCAATGCGAGGTCGCACAAAGAATGCAGGCCAGAGAAAATTTCGAACGTCTTCGCTTGTGTTTACACGCGTTGAAAGGAAATTCAACCCCACGTACCCCCCCCCCATGCTGGATGTCGTACTCTTCCTGTCTCTCGGTCTACCTACTACGTGCCCGGGGAACAGGTGCACAGGTCTATGTGCCCAGCGGGGGGGCCGAAGATGCTGACGACGGCGGAGATGGGGTCACGCGAGGCTGAGCTGCAAAGCCGGATTGCCTCCCTTGACCAGAGGCTGGAGGTCGAGGTCGGTGCAAACGGGGTGGGGTTATTGGGCACAACCGGGGGGGAGCTGGGGGGAACTCATGTGAACTCATGTAAACGCATGCCGTAGTCGTTAGACCATAAACCTCGCATCCCTACAACAATGTCGGGTGTTCGCCGGCCCAGGGAGGGGGGAGGGGGGGTATCGGTATTTTGTATTTTGTCAGTCACGCGTATGTACCGTCTGTGTGTGTTTCTCTGTTGGCATCCGCCGCTATAACCGGCTGAACACTTTTTTTTTAACCGGCTGAACATTAAATTCCGTCAGTGTGCTTGTGGATGTGTTTCGTGTGTGTTTCCGATCTGTTCGGTGGTGCTGTTCGCACGCAAGAAGCGAGAGTGAGAGATAGAGATGCCACGCATCCTGGACTAGTTGACGTGACGACCCCCGTTGATGTGATGCACGTCAGGTGCCTTGCGAGCACCAGCCTTATCCTCATCCTTTGGTGTTGATTATGGTGCTGGTGCTGGTTGTAGTGGTAGTGGTGGCGGCGAAGATGACACTAAGTGCGTTTTGGGCTATGGCATGCCAGACGAAGCAGAGTACGGATTCTAGGGAAGTTTGACCTGCCATACGTGTAGAGATATAAAAGTGATCCCTGATTGGGCTCATAAGAGCAGAGCAGTGACACCAAGGGATGATGCTAGATGAAAATATAACCAGGCAGCAGGACGAACTCACAGCTGACTGCTAGCTTAAGTGTGACTTTCCCCAAGCTCAGCAGCTGACGCAGCTGACGGTGTTTTTTGCTCGGACAGCCTAGCGAACCTCAACCAACCACAAAAAGAACATTTACAAATCCGTATACGGCAGTCTTACGTGGTTCAACTTCCTCGGCATGCAACTGTCTCTTAAAGATCGTAGTCGCCACTGCTGCATTCTAGCAGCAGTTGAGTAATGATCGTGTAGCACCGCAAGCACTATTTAGACTGCAATAAAGATCAACACGCCCGCGCAAAAATAAACAACAGAGAGCTTTGAGAAAGACGGCGGAAGATGCCATGGAGGACCTCAAGGCCAACGACCGCGGGCGGGCCGGAATGCCCGGTTCAGGGGGCTCCGACGAGCGGCAGCAGAGAGGGGCGGAGGAGGAGGCGGAGCAGGCGGGGCTTGAGGAACAAGCGGCCTCCCACGAGCCGGTTAGCAGTGTTGCTGTTGCTGTTGCTGTTGCTGTTGCTGTG
The DNA here is from genome assembly GCA_000310025.1 of Ectocarpus siliculosus. Taxonomy (NCBI): domain Eukaryota; class Phaeophyceae; order Ectocarpales; family Ectocarpaceae; genus Ectocarpus; species Ectocarpus siliculosus. Next base: position 2,283,027 of record FN649743.1, on the reverse strand, counting down.
TTGTTGTTATTGTGGTGGTGGCGGTTGCTGCTTGCAGCAGCAGCTGTTGTTGTTGTTGTTGTTGTTGTTGTTGTTGTTGTTTGTCGCTGTCTTTACGTTGAAGGTCGTCCCGGTCTCCGTTATGCTCCCTACTCCCTTTGCAACATCCGTACAAAACTGGTGCAACTGAAGCGAACTCCTTCCGTGGTCACAGGCCGACCTACCCCAAAAAAGGCACACATGCGGACCCCACAATCAACAAAATCGCTGATATGTACCATAATGGTATGCATAGCACAAAAGACGAAGGATTTTTAGCCCGTTTTTTTGCTCTTGTCCTTTGTATGCCCTCTCGCTCGCTGTGATGTTTCGTTTGATTGGCCGGCGGTATGGGTGGTTTCTGCACGTCAACAAGATTTCGAGGCTCAGTCCCCACGGGGTCGCGCACGGTCGCGTCGTTTATGATGTGTTCTTGTCTTGTTTTTTCTTCGAAAACACAACAATTTAGTCTCTTATCCACAACTGAAGAGTCCAGGATATGTATACTTGGGAGCTTTTTGCTAAGTGAGCTTTATCTGGTGAACAGGAGAAAGTATGTATGTATCACTCATGTCTTCTTTTGCGTCGATACGTGGCTGCTTTTCGACAAGGAGCCGCTGGTGCACGTGGCGGGGGAGGGTCAGCCGAACACCGTGGTGACCAAGAGCGACTACCAGACCCTCCTGCGGGAAACGTACGAGGACCTGGAGGAAAGAATACAGGAGCTGCAGATCCTGACGGCCAAGAACAAGGACCTCCAGGAGAAGGTGTGCGTCCCGCCCGCTAGTGCGCTGCTGCTGCTGCTGCTGCTGCTACTGCGGTCGTGGCGCGTGCGTTGAACGGAATGAGCATATGATCCGTAGAAGCAGAAATCTAGCTATTGTAGTCAGCGCTGAGTAGTAGTCTTTGGTACCTTTTATAGAAGCCGAAATCAAACCATTAAGACTAGACTGGTCAGCCGCTGACTAGAGCCGAAATCAAACCATTTAAGACTAGGCTAGTCAGCCGCTGACTAGGTCTATATTAGTCGTATGGTTTGATTTCGGCTTCTACAGGTCGCACTTGCGTGCATGTCAGTGACGTTTGGTCTGCTGTCCTTCCTTCTCAGCCGGGGCACCGCTACTACTACTACTACTACTACTACTACTACTACGGGGGTAGAGACTGCCCACGCTCCCGAAGGTTTTGGTGTCGATTTTGTGTTGCAGGGACGGAATGTGTGCGTGGTAGCGTCGACCGGGCTGACCAATGAAACGACTGTCAGTGCCAGCGGGCAAGTAAAACCGAGGTCGGTCCCTACAACGGGGCCGAAAAGATGCGCGATGCAGTAAATGCGAGTGCCAAAATGAATCTCTGTGCGTGTGTTTGTGGGTGTCGACGCACGGCGACGCTTGTGGTCGCCTTGGCTTCGGCTGCCCCGACGGCATGTTTGTGGCAGGCGCGACTGCGCTTTTGCGCTCGCTTCACGCCGACGGCCTCACAGGAACACGGTGGATACATGCTGTGCAAGATGAAATGACAAGCACGTGATCAGCCGTCCATCATCGTCCCAAATGTATAGAGTTGCCAGCCAAGAGAACAAGAATGCTTGGGAACGGAGCACACGCACATGCATCATCAAAAGGTACTACCCAAGGCTGTCATCATCCACCCCCCCCCCCCCCTTGCCCCCGATTTGACAACGTTTTCTTCTGCAACTCCAATGTACCAAGGTGGCGAGTCTCGAGGAGCAGGTCGAGTCGCGCCGGCAGCTGGCGCTAGGGGTACACGGGGCGGAGGGAGTGGGTGGTTCATACCACCAGCAACAGGAGCAGCAGCAGCAGCAGCAGCAGCAGCAATGGCCGGACGCTGAGAACGATTCAAACCTGGGGCTCGGCAAGCCGTCGACGGTGAAGCACCGCTTCGGCGCTGGCAACTTCCAGCACTCGGACATGACGATCTTCGCGAACGACGGCATCAGCAACAACAACAACAACAACAACAACAACGACAACGGAGGAGCTCGTGGCGGCACCGGCAAGCGCACGTTCTACGAGAACCCCGATGATGCGTACGAGGGACATCAGAGCAACGAGCCCGGCGTGCCCTTCGAGGTTGAGGGCTGGATCATTGAAGGGGACGAGGGGGACGGGGGGGGCGCAAGCGCCGGCTTCGACGCCGGGGGCTCGATGGACGGCAACAGCAACAGCGGGGGGGGAGGAGAGCACTCCGACCCTCTGGCGGACGTGGAAGTCGGCGTAAGTTTTCCTTTTTTTTCTGGTGTTGTCTTTTTTTCCGGCGTTGTTGTTGGTGTGGTCGCGGTTTTGTCCGTCTGCTTTTTTTTGCTTGTGTTGCATGAACGTTGGACACTGGAATGGTTTGCATGAACGTCGGACACTGGAATGGTTGGCAGCAGTTGGGAAGGGACACAACACCGTTGCGCATGCATGTTGAGATGGGCGTGCAATGATGCGTTTTTTTTTGTGATGTCTGCTCAGAAGCACACCGGTCGGCGGCATTGGCAACCCAGTGGCACCTACGATTGCGTGTGGACTTTCTGTTCTCGCCGGCCTCTTGCATGGGAAAGCCTCTGCCTTTGGAAGGCCTCTAGCACGCGTGTTTTTGAGACGCGAGATTACCCGAACGTGTGCTGCGCCTTTTGTCCCTGGGTCCAGTACCGGAAATTCAAGCTCTTCCGTAAAGAAAGTGTTATGCGTGAGAGAAGGCAGAGCGAGAGGTGGGCTGTTTGGTTTTTTGTTGTGCATGGTTCTTCGTTTCTGTAAACAACGCAAAGCAACACCCTGTCCTGCTCCAGCGGGAGAGAGAGAGAGAGACGCGGGGGTCATTGTTATCGGTCAAGTCATTGTATAAATCGAAAGCCAACCTCCTCCCATTCTCTTGTCTGGTTTGGTGTTCGTGTTTTACGTTATTTTTCCCCATCTACTATCATTTTTCAGGCAGTAACCACCAGCGATGGCGACATCCACGAGGTCCGAAACTTCGGCGCCGGCGGCGAGGACAGCGAGGAACCCCCCATAATCGTCGGAGGCCTCCGCGTTGGCGGCGCCGGCGGCGGGGTGGGGGTGGGGGGGGACGGTGTCGTCGGCGTGGGTGGCCTCGTCGGCGTTTCGGATTTCGGGGACGGCCTTCCCCTCAGTGACCTCGGCAACGCCCTGGGGAACGGGGCGGAGTTCGAGGTGGCGGAAGGCGTCGATTGGGCCAGGATCCGGGACCCCGGCAACGAGGACGGCCGCCGCGGGACCGCTTCCTGGGACCCCAAGGATGACGACGACGAGGAGGAGGAGGGCGGGGACAACAACAACGGGTGGACCGGCGGCGGCGGCGGGGAGAAGGAGGCGGGGAGGCGGGCCTGGCGGCCGACGCGCGCGGAGGGCCTCAGGGGGGAGGGGAAGCGATCGAAGGCGAAGGCGTTCCTGAGGGGGTCAAGGAAGAAGGAGGAAGGCAGGCACGGCGGCGGCGAGGAGGAGGAGGGGTTGCAGCGGGCGGAGGGAGCGGAGGGAGCGGGCGTGGGGCCGAACGGGCTCGCGCTCGGAGAGCTTGTCGACCAAGACTCCGAGGACCCCAGCAGCGAGGAGGAAGGATCGTCGGGTGGGGGAAAGGAGAGTTTTTCTGGGGAGGGCGATTGGCATGACGCCGGGAGCGGGAGAGAGACGCCGCCGCCGCTGCGGCCGCTGCCGCCGCCCGCCCCGGTTGTCGTCGATACCTCTGAGGAGGAAGGTGTGGTAATCGTGGGCGCAGTCCCCGGGCACAAGGCGGCGCTTAACGAGGACGATCTGCCGGTAGGGGGGCGGGAGGCACGGGACGATGTTGCCGGTGGGGTGCCCCCCGCTCCCCCCGCCGCCGCCGCCGGGCCGGCCGAGGCCAAGACGAGCGTCGAGCGCATGGAGCGCGAGAGCACCCACCTGACGGCCGCCCAGCAGGCCGAACGCGAGGAGTCCCTGCGGAGGACGGCGTCGGAGAACGCGGCTGTGGGACCGCTGGCGGCGGTGGTGGAGAGGGCCCAGGCCGAAGCGGCAGAGGCACTGGAGGCGGCGGGACAAGCTACCGTGCTTGCACCACCGCGCGGAGCCCCCCCCGAGACCACAACCGGCCAAGAGACGGAGCAGAGAGCCGTTGGCGAGGGAGAAGAGGAGCGGAGAGCCGTTGAGGAGAAGGAGCCGCCGGCGCCGGCGCCGGCGCCGCCAGCGGAAGGGGAAGGAGAAGGAGAAGTGAAGTCGGGCGTGGCAATTATGGAGGCGATCAAGAATCGAGCGATCGAGGAGGCGAGGAAGGCCGTGGAAGCGGCTCCCCTCGGCCGCGAGAGAGGTCGGGCTGAGTCGAAGGCCAAAGCTCAGTCGTTAGAGGAGAACGAGGAGGGGGGGGAGCCAGAGAGGGGTCGGCTGCAGAAGCAAAAGGCGCACGAGGAGGCGCTCGAGGAGGTGGAGAGGAAGGAAGCGCAGAGGCTTGCTCGGGAGAGGAAGGAGGACGAGAAGGAGGCCGCCGAGAGGCAAATGGCGCACGAACAGGACAGGGCGGCGCGCATGGGGGCCCAGCGGAAGGAGAGCGACAGGCTGGCTCGTGAGGAGGCGGAGAGGAAGGAAGAGCGAGAGCAGGAGCATGCGAGGAAGCAGGCCCAGAAGCAGGCGCGCCTAGAGGCCGAGCGTAGGGAGACGGAGAAGGAGCGCAAGGCGGCAGAGAAAGCGGCCCGCCGGGAAGAGGCCGAGCGGAAGAAGCGGGAGGCGGCGGCGGCGGCAGAAGAGGCCGCGGAGGAAGAGAGACAGGCCCGGGTGAAGGCGGCGTTCTCGGAGATGGTGATGGGGAGGCCCGAGGGCGGCGGCGGCGGAGGAGGAGGAGGAGGAGGAGGAGGAAGAGCGAACCATCACCACCGGGAGCAGCCCCCTCCCGCGGCGGAACGGCACCAGACGAAGCTCCGCCACGAGCAACGCTTCCCAGATCGCGGCGACGACGACGACGACGAGATGCGGGGCTCGTTTGCCGTCCGGGAAAGGCGGAACCCTCGCGACGACGAGGACGATGAGTTCCCCGACGATGACGATGGCGATGACGATGACCGTAGCAGCGGCGGCAGCAGAGTCAGGGACGATGACGACGAGCAGGATGATGATTTTGACGAGGAGGAGGAGGAGGAGGGCGGGCCGCTGCCGGGCCGTTGGCAAGACGGGCCGCGCGCCGTCTCCCCCTCGGAGGTGAAGAGGAGGGTCCAGGAGCGGCACTTGTAGTTGCGGCAGTGGTGATTGTCGTTTTTGCCGAGGTGAACAAGCGCAGTAGAGCGCAACGAGAGAGACAGAGAGAGGGGGGGAGGGAGGCCCGTGTATATGTAGAGGTGGATGCTTTTTTTTCGGCATGGTGTTTTTGTGGGGACTATTCCGCTCGGGTGTTTTTTCCTGCGAGCGCGTCCCGGTGGTGTATGTATGAGGTGAAAGGATAGTCGCGGAGTTGTACATTAGAAGACGCTCTGATAGGCTTTGCGTTGGTGTTGTTCGTTGGGTGGCAGAGCGAGTCGTTCTCGCCCCCCACACCCTCTCCCCTTTGTTTTCCCGGCGATCTTCTTGTGTTCCTGGCCGATAATTGTCTGGGTCTATTCTTACACCACCTGTTAATTTTTTTTTGCATGCTGCCCCTATTCTCGGCTGCGAGAACGAAAAATAAAAAGTGAAAGCTGCCAAGAAATTTGGATGGGGCGAGTGTGTGTGCGGTTGGGGTTCAAGCCATGCATGTGCGGGGACAGTTGAGCTGCGCTTCCCCTCCTGATCAATTTTACATTTTCAATCCTTGGATTTGTTTAGTAGTCGAGACGTCCGTATTGGTCGTGGTGTTTTTAGTGCGGGGGGCGCCGTTGAGCGCATGCTATTGTAGGACCGGCTATCTACGCCCGCCGCCATCGTGTAACCTGGAGAGTGCATCACGTACGTGCATATTTAGTTAGGTAGAGTAGGACAAAAAACTGCCACGCACCGCATGCGGTTGCGAAAAGGGTAGCCCTCTGTGTTGTCTCGGGAAGGGGGGGCGGGAGGTGAGGTACAGCAGTTTTCTTGTCATTCGTGCGAAGTGGCTGTGGGGGGTATGACGCTCCCTAACACGCTACCGTCACTACCTCTTGTTGTCCTTAACCCGTTGGTGCAAATAACGCGTGTTTTCGCATACGTTTAAGAAACAAAAAACATCTTACGAGAGGGGTAACGAATATTTGGCAAGACTTGCGGTGTTTTTTTTGTTTTTTTTCTCGAGAATCTCCTCGTGGCCCCCCAGCAGAGTTGCTCTCGACTATTATTCTTTTTTACAACATTCTTTTCGTCAACGGGGTTTGAGAATTTGAGAAATTTTGCGGGGGGGGGGTGCTGCTGCTGCTGCTGATTGCCCCTTGCTGGTGAGAGAGAAAAATAATGTATCGTGTTGTTTTCATGTGCACCGTCCACAGAATTATTTTTTATCGATGATTTGATGGGTGTCGACTAACGAACACAGCAGCGCTGGGTGGTAGTATCTGAAAAAGTGTGCGTCTGTCTGTTTTTGTTTGCTGTTGTTGCTGTTCTCTCTGCACAACAAGCAAGAATCTAATCTGAGTACGAGGCTTTTGACTTCTCGCCTACCACAGCCTTACGGCTTACGGCGAGACCCGCAAGCCGAGAGGGTGGCCCACAGACTGGAGAGTGATTGATTGATCAGCTGGCTAGCTTTGGCCATGCCACAGAATGAGACAGCATTTCAGTGAGCAACCGCAATCATCACAAGAAGTACGGACGTTTGGGGTGTCATCATCCAATTCGCCGGCCGCTTTTTGCATCTTACGTTCGATGGATGCCATCCCGGAAGGAAGTGAAATACATGCGCACTCGACTTTAGCGCGGTCGGTCGATGCTACATACGTGTAACGAGACGACACGGGCACTTAGGTAGATGACGCTGCACTGGTCAGCCAGCGAGCGCGGTCGACGCACGCGTGTTTGCGAATCGATTCAAGGCGGCACCAGAGGAGCAGAGAGGAGCAGAGAAAACTGCCTCTCTCTCTCTCTCTCTCTCTCTCTCTCTCTCTCTTTTCGACTAATGTATTGTAGCAGTTGGATGGATAAAAAAAAAAAAGATGAAGCATGCCACCAGAAAGAGGCGGAGAGACTGCCGATCTTCGCGATTGGTGGTGTAGACCCAAATTCTTGTGTCATCCTGGTTGGTGCGCGTCAACACAATGTTTTTGATATATACTGAAAGGTGTGGATTGGTGCCCATAACGGATGGGACGACAAAGAAAGAGAGAGAAAAACACGCTCAGCAAAGGCCGGTAATCTTATCTTGGGAAAAACGATCGCCAAAAAGAAGGAACCGTACAAAAGGACCTAAAAAAAAAAAACTCCGCTGGTTAGGCGACATGGGTGGGCCGTTGAATACGAACATGTTTCTATAATCTCGGATTCAATTGAGGTGCACAGCACGTGTACTATAAACTACCGTTACAAACAACATGCGTGTGCGGGTATGCGGCATACCATCACGCGTTCGTCGCGTGGAAAAAACAAACAAACCAAAGCCGAACAACCGCCGCCCTGCTTATACAGCAACAGCTAGCTGTAGCACATCGTGGGATATATCATTTCCACCAAGAAGGAAACAACTCGAGCAGACGGTTTACACGACCCCCACTTTCCCTTTCGCCTCCCGTTGCCTACCACAATGACACAAAACCTGCGACAGAGGGCTGCCATGGCGAACGTCAAGCTCATCTTAAGTCCTGAACGACTTTCACATTAGGAATATAGTCTAGTGAGATTTGTCTAGGAAGACAACCCCGCGCCATGTTCTTCCCCCATGCACAACGTGGACCAAAAAACAACTTCGTACATGTAGAATGTTAAAAACGGGTATACACAAGCAGTTTGTTTTTCCCTCGCTGCGTGGAAGAAGACTAAAAATCAAAGCCGACACGACAAAACAACAACAAAATGAGCTGTAATTAGATATATACCCCAAGAACATTTGTTAATCACCGTCGAGCGCCGCGGCGTCGGAAATCATCCCCCCATCACATCACGTGGTCTTGCTCTTCTTTCCGGCGTTCCGTCGGCCTCCCCCGTACGCGGGAGGTTTTCCGTTCTCAACGGCTTTCTTCTCGCTACCGTTGGCGGCAGCCTCCTCCTCCTCTTCGTTGTCGCTGCGAATGTCCTCCTCGACCCCGTGGAAGACGAACATGTACACCATACGCATGATAAGGTAGAACCTGCGGACCCCCCCCGCCCCCCCGCCCGCGGTCGCGCGCCATCATCATCGCGATCGGGTTGTTCCGAAGTGAAGCGGCGGACAGACGAAAAAACACACGTCGGCAAAAGCGATCGGTTTTGAGACCAACAGAAATGACTCGAGACCTTGCAACATGAAGAAACCTCCCACGTATCGTATGTAGAAAGCTAGCGACGGGTCGGACGGACGGAAACATCCACGAGCGCGCCGATCGATCACCATGTGTGTGGCCTGGACAATACTAGAAACGAACTATTTACTGCAGCTGTGTCACGGAGGAAATCTCAACCTCTTCTTGATCCCCGACGGTCAGATAGGGCGTTAAATCGTGTCCTACCCGACACACACGCAGTATTCTAAACGACCACGGCATGCGTTCACATGAGTACATCCCCCCCCCACCCCCCTCCTTCTCAGTGTTTCCCCCTTCAAAATGCTTCGTCCTCAGGAGGACACGTGGCCAATAGTCTAACCGCCAAGGCATGCATGCAAAAACACGAGCAACCTCCCTCCTCAGCCTCACCAGAACACGTGCAGCACGAGCAGCGTGCACAGCTGCCCGGTGAAGAAGTGCCTCATCACCTCGCTCAGGACGGCTGCCCGCCACACGCTCAGAACGAGGTACTTGGGGAAGATGTACAGCCTCGAGAACCCGAACACGCCGGCGAAGACGAAGAAAAAGCCATCGGCCGCCAGCTGTGTGTGTGTGTGTGTGTGGGTGTACACGCGCGTAATTTCATTGGCATCTATCATCGATCGCTCTTCAGTAACCGGCTGACCAATGAAAAGACGCCAGTCTCAATGCGGTTGAAAAACACTAAATGCTCCTCAAAGGCCATGACCTGGAACCCTGTGAGGGGGCGTCATGTGCGTGTGCTGTCACGACTTGAGTCGACCGTGGTGATAACGAGCTGACGAATGAAAAAAGACGTCAGTCTCAACGGATAAAAAAACGTGCATGTGATTCTGTATAAGCATCGACCGTGCTAACCGGCTGAACAATGCAAAAGACGCCGTGTGCGCGTGTGAGTGCTTATTTTTTTGTGAGTTTGTTGAAAGCAAGGAGGGAACGAGCGACTAACGAACATAGGAAACTAGGCAGGGTGAAGCGAAGAAAACGATAAAAAGAGAGCGACAGCGAGGTGGGGCAAGCGAGTGACAACAGCAACGGGTATGTAGCAGCATCGAACGGATAGGGCATACAACGGTACAGCAGCGCTCTGTTCGGTACACGCTATAATAGCTACACGGGTGCGCGGCATATAGACATACTTATGCCACTGTCCGCACGGTAACCCTGTTGCGTACGATACACCCACAACGCACAACGACGCAGAAACCATACACTCAAGTTGCCAAGTACCGTGTGGTTTAGCGTAAGCGTGAGACAAACGGACCCTGAGTACGGGCGTGTACGCATACTCACATGGCACCAGTGGTAGCGCTTTTGCGAGTAGTTGAAGAGCTTGGCGGTCTCCATGAAGATATCGGCCACGTCGTGGCAAAGCATGATCAGGGCGCCAATACGCACCAGACTTCTCGAACGGATGGCGGCCAAAAATACGGGAGGGTGCAAAGCACGAGAACATGTTTTTAGGCAGGGCACACGCGCGGGCAGTCAACCTCTTACACTCTAAACACGCTTTCTTTCTCGCCACAGGCGGCGCCAACAGAACGCGAAAAACAAAGGTGGCTTGTGGCATCTATGGCATCTACAACTTACGCGGTTTGATGCATGTGACTCTTGGGAATGATGAGCTGCGTGACACCGCGGTCATCGTACTGTGGTGTATTTTCTAACCCTGAACGAAAAACGCAGAACGCGATGTGTCTTACCGCCCCTCCGGTACACGCGCAGAAGAGAGACGCATCGCACGCCCGTAAGCCCTATCCTACAGAAAGCCACACGCCTCCACAGCATTATGTTTTTTTAAGTCGGTGGTGTGTGCCACCGTGGTGTGTGCCACCTTAAATCTCAAAATGACTTTCATTACTTGGTAGCATGTCCCACTAAATGGTCTGTGTTCCAAGTTGCAACATATGCATAGCCCGCGGGTAGGCTCGAAACGGGTCCGACCTTGACCACACACGGCTCTTACAAATGCCCGCCGCCGAATGTATGTTTCGGCCGCACCACGGCCGGGGGGGGCGGCAGCGTTACCCTCAGTTGAAAGCTACGGAAGAATATAAATGCCATGGAACGTTCCGTCTCCGTAGACGGTACCCCGGGAAATCCACAACGACTTTCTCCTATGTAGGCGGAGGCTAGGCTATGAATACCCCAAACCCAGTTGGTTGCCGTTGCAACCAGAAACGCCGCTATTTCCATTTCCTTCCGTACACCAAATCGATAGCCGGTAGAATATTCGAGCAGAGGGTGCGCAGTAACATGCGATGGTGGAGCAGAAACCAATAGCGTCAAAACCGGGCCGGAAAGAAGGATAGGGGAAGACAAGATACCTGAGCAGCCACGAGAAAGTGAGCAGGGAGATGGTGGCCACGTGGTGGACCAGCATCTGCGCGAAGTCAGACCGTCTCGTGTCCCAAAACTGCCCACACGTCAACAACGCACCGGCAGCAGCACCAAGTGTCGGACGTGGGAAAAAGAGCGAAAGAGAGGGAAATGGGATACGCGTAAGCGCGGGGAGTTAACCGCGGGGAATTGATCGACAAGCGCCTTTTTGCACCGTTTTGCCCTCGTGTGGAGGAGTCATACAACATTAACATTATGTGGAGAGTTTTTGAGGCACTATGCCGTGGGCATTTAGTAGAAATTATCGGCACCAGCGTTAGTAGTCTGCCGGTGGGTTGGTGTTGAAGAAGCGAGCGTCTACACCGAAAAGGTCTACAACTGTAGTTACTTTTGTAGGGCGCCATTACGCACATACAGAAGTCAAAAGAGAAAAACCAAAGCGCCGTACTACACGTTGGCACGCAGCCATCTCGGCGGAAAAGGTTACACTTGCGCACTCCCAATGCATAGCAAATACCGCAAGGCAGCGGTTCTCTGTGGGGACCGGTATGCGAAATCGTTTCATGCCCGTACTGTAGTCGCTCGAACAGAGACCTCCGCCTCTCGACAACGTCGGGGCATATCTCGCATGTCAAGCATACGCTTACCAGGCTCGAGACGCGCCTCTCTACAACCGTCCGTGCGTAGCATGTCAAAGAATACGCTGATCAGGCTCGAGTGTAACACAGTAGTACCAATCAAAAAATGGGTCAGAGAGTGTTGGGCAGTCGAATTGGAGCGTGGGCTGCATCCTACAAAAAACAGCGAAAGAAGCGGGCTTCGGCAGCTGGGGGGGGCACCCAGCAGAGCAACTCCTTTTTGTATCCCACCCCGACTCGGGGAGCTACAAGCTCGGACGCTGTCGCTAGGCGGGGCGCGCGCTTGTACTGAGCGCGAGGTGTGAGTTAGCCGTACATGCCAAGCCAAAAGAATTGGTGATTGTATGAAACAAGATAAAAAAATAAAATAAAATGTATGCGTAGTATAACCTGGAATATTATGAAGTGCCAGTACACCCCCATCGCCACGTGGTAGAACTGGTCCAGCCCATCCATGCCGTTCCCCAGCGGCCAGTCTTCCCTACGGAACGGCGGGAAAAAACAACAACGAACGAACGAACCAACGAAAAACATTAAACGGATGAAAAAAGAAGGAAGCTTGGGGGACGTTTTTTCTGGGTTGTAGCTGTGACCGGCTTACGGATTGTCGTCGTCCTCGTCCTCGTCCTCGCCATACCGTAAACGTTCTTCCTCGGCGTCTGTGTTTGGACGACTTCCCAGCGCTGACCACTCTTTCGTCTCATGTATCCTTTGGTGTGCTTGTGGCGGTATCCACGCGACGGGTCGTGTTGTCTACCGAAAGACCGTATCATACGTGGTACGGAAAGACCGTACAGTACGTGGTAGAGTACACGGTACGAGGAGTAGTGGGTCTGTCTCTTGTCTCTGTCTCTTCCTCTGTCTGCCCCCCCCCCCCCCCCTCTCTCTTACCATACGAGCTCTGGGTCCTTGAACCACGGCTTGCCGGAAGCAACCCGTAGCCCGTAGATAACCAGGGACATGTACACCACCAGCCGCCACGCCGCCTGGAGACAGAAAACAAACCGCGCACAAATAAAGGCTTCAATAAAAGGTACTTCGAGTCAAGGAAACCCACTCTTTGAGTCGCCTGCCTATTGTATTACCTTTACCGTCCAAACCACGGGGCCACCATGGAAGACACCAATAATTTCGACCATATGGATGGTGTGGGGAACGGGTGTCAGCCTGTCTCCATCAAGCCCCTCTTGGTCGCCTGACTAAATAGTGCAGTACACTCATCACCCCGTATTTTTCGAGGCCGAACAAGGTTTAACTGTTCTCCACTCCCCGCAGCACTTACACATGTTTCCCTCAGTAGCGAATGGTTTTGCTGCCATACTCTTTCATTCGCAAGGGGCTCGTGGGGTGGGGGGTCACGTGTTGTTGCTTCGCCTCCTTTAGCGATCCCCCATGTATGTCGCTCTCGAGAAAGCGAGGGCAGAGGGGGGATACGAGGCTTCAACCCAGCGTCGACGACGCTCGGAACGCCAACACGAGCGTACGGTCGATAAGTAACAGCTGGTTTCGGCAGAAGGCGTTTAGCGATCCACTCATGGAATAGCTCGAAGCTTAACATGGCAAGGGCAGAGTCGGCCAACACCCTCCTAAACAACAACACGTGCGGAGCAGCAATAGCAGCAGCAGCAGCAGCAGCAGCAGCAGCAGCAGCAGCGGCGGCGGCGGCGGGGGCGGCGGCGTCCGCTCTGCCTGTAGCTAGACACCGGACCAACAGGCCGCCCACGGCATGCTTCGCACGCATGTTCTGCAGCCTGTGCCTCATCACCCGCGCCTACCTACTCCTCCTACAGACGCACCTCCTTGAACTTGCCGACCTTCTTGTCTTCCAGGGCCGAGAGCCGTCGCCCCTTGGCGTAGGTCTTCACCTCCTCCTGGGAGAGACCGCTCGACGCCGACGCTTGCGCGACCTCTTCAGGCTACGTGACAGAAAAAACAACAGAAACGGGGGATGGGCATGGGGGTAACCGTGACCGACTGGCAGGGGGGGGGGGGGGGGAGGGCGTACTCGTGTTTCTCATGCCTTAGTTGTTAGACACGGAGGGGGAGGGGGAAGGAAGGAAGATGCGACTATCGCGTGTGGATTGAAAAAGATGAATATGTAAATATTGTAATATTGAACGAAAAAGACGGGTGCTGTTCAGTATCCGATTGACTGAAACAAGCACCATGACGTGCAAGTAAGGAGACGTGGCAACCCGTTCGCAGTTCGCGGAGATCGAGCCGAGCCAAGTAGCCTCCACACAAGGCATGCCAAAAATACGAACGATCGACGAAAAAAAAATGTCGCCAAAAATACATGAAAAACACCCGACGGGTACGTAGCTTAGAAGCGGCCGGCTAGATTGCCGCCCGCGCAGACAAGCTCGAACACAACAACAACCAGGGCTGACGCTCGTACGGCAAGAACCGTCGCACGGGTGTGGATTGAACGACCAAGGCTTACCGACAGTAGCTTGGACTTGGCACAGAGGTGGTCTAGGGCGGGTATGGCGCGGTTTTGCCTGCGAGGGAAGCCCAGGATACTCCTCGCCAGTGGCTTTTGTCACAGAAACAACACGGCGAACATGCATGCAGCGACGACCAAAGCAGAGCGACCAAACGCGAGGGGGTGGGGGGCGGGGGAAGAAGGGGGCGGTGTTCGTCAGCATTTGGGAGGGGGCTTTTGGACACCTTCTGCTGCCATCTGCTGCTGCTGCTGCTACCGCTGCTGCTGCTGTCTGTATGTTTGGTGACAAGATGCTCCTGGGAGCGGACGACACAGAAACAACATAAATCAACACAGGCCAGAAATAGGTGGTGTAGAGGATGGGGCGGGGTGTGTGCAGGGGGAAGGGGGACCAGATTGTCAAGAGAGAGGGCGAGGAGAGCTTGGTATGCTCCGTGAATTGACTGCTGACAGAAGAGAACGAGTCCTCCTCGCCGACAACGGCCAACAGGAAACACGCCGCAAAGGACGCACCCGGATACCGCTACTGCTAAGGCTGTTATTGCCAACTTCCTACAACCCTTCGAGTCCACACCCTTCCATGGGGTGTTGTTGTCCGACTACAGCAACGCCAGAGATTCGGCGTGCCACTGCTGAACACTGGAAGGCATTTGTATGCCGCTTTGGTGTACATGCCTCCTCCACGCACACCCCTTCCACCCTTCCAAGCCTGGAAGCGTGAAAAGTGGCTCACTACTACAACGCTGTCCTTCCCCCCGCCAAGACTTTCTCTGTCTCAAGTCCTGAGAGCGGAGGGAGTAACGGTGGTATTAAAAACGAAGACAACCAAAACAAGATGACTTCGATGGCCCAGCAGCAACCACGAAGAGATGGCAACAACGTCGTGTCGCAGTGTACGGCAGTAGTCTCAAAACGCGCTACAGGTTTGTGGCGCAAGTCACAAGGGGTGACGAATGAATGTGTCAACAAGGGGCGTGTCTACCGTACGCGGGCAAGCCCGCAGATGGGGGACGAAAAACTTGATTTCATAGTTTGTCAAGTTCCCAAAGGTTCGAAACAGTTTCCTTCGTGCCTTCGGTGCCTTCGGGGCGTGCGGTTCGCCTAATTTGCGCCAAGTCACGGGTGGCGATTGTAATTACGAGAAAGAGCGTGCATGTGCGCGAAGTAAAAGGTGGGGCGAACATTGAAACTTCCCAACGAACCATCTTGTTTCATTCCTTTCTTCCTTTCGGTGATTCGGTGGTTCCCGAATTGCTTGCTTGCCACAAATCAAGCCAACACCTACGCCGCACGTGTATCTTTTTTTTTTTTTTTCTTAATATGACACAACGAAACCTCTATCTTTTGAAAACTTGTTGGTGGAGTCTCGGGCACATGCTTGACACAGACTGGCTGTAGCCGTTGAGATTCTTCATCTTTGATCGGCAGTAGCTTATATATATCCCACCCGTCCTTGCCGCTACTGCTTTTGTACGCCTGCCCAACCAAGCACCAACTGCCAGTTAGTTGATGCCTACTGCCGAAATCCTCCCGCAGAACAATAGCGATGAGCTCGCCAACACAATGCCGGAAAATCAGGCTCGGCTGTCCCCATCCACACCACGCCAGGGGCCCAGGGTCTCACTCTACAACGCCTTCTCACCTTGAACACGATCATGTCCAGAGCGAGCCTAGCGCCAGTCAGGACCACGCCCATGGCCATGCCCAGCACGAGCGACGAGGGAGCGGGGAGCTTCCCCGCCTTTACGTACCCGGGCAGCAAATGCTGGTCGTCGAACATGAAAGAGTAGAAACACATGCCGACAGGAAGCTCCCCAGACCCCGACCCTTCTGCCGAGCCCACCATGATTCCTCACGCTTGGTGCTGCTGCACTGCTGCGCCGCCGTACGTGGTCTTACATCTACACCCCATGGCCAGCGGAACAGACTTCCTCTTTCATTTTCTTTTTTTTTCCGCCGCATGTGAGACATGCTTTACGAACCTTTTGAAACCCCCCGCTGCGGAGAAAATCCACCGACGGGCCGCAGCACTGCAGCACGCACCCCCCGACACACCGCGCCCGCGACCGCGCTGCAGCACAGCACACCCCTCACTGCACCACAGGACGTACCACAGACACACGGCATCGCACCAGAGAGAGGGGGGGCAAAGACAGCACTGTTGCCGCTGCAACACAGCCCATTAACAGCACCGAGCGGGCAAGAGTGCTGCTACCCAGCAGTACACACAGACACACCACGCGAGAGACAGGTGTATGGAGGGGACAACAAGCACAGCGACACGGCCCCGGCAGTATCGATGCACCATGTGGTATGCCCGTATATCTCCCCTCCACGTAGTCGCTGGTTTCATCTCTTCTTGGAGCGTGCGGGCTACCCTGGGAGGGTGAGCATTCTGTGGGCCGGCTCCGTCCCTGCGAAGCGACCCAAAGGCTTGATTGCTAGACTACAGGAGGAACAGACGCAAGGACTGGAGAACCCTTTCCGTGCTGCCGAGCCTGGCGCCAGCAGCTGCGATCAACGTGCTTCCAGGAGAGCTGCGATCAACGTGCTTCCAGGAGCTAGTGGGTATCATGGTGGTCTGCTGCTGTGCACCTATGCCATCTGGTCGAGGACTGCATGCCGGCGCTACTTGTGTGCATCTTGGCCCAGGGATGTGCCTTTGCTATCGCGCAGCAGTCTGCGTCAACACCGGGCTACATCCCGACGCTGTTAACGTTGCTATACCCACGGATATAACTGCTGTTGTCGTGGAAGCAACGCCATCACCCGTCCCCATGCCGAACTCCTACACCGAGCTTGGTTCTAAGCGAGGGTGTCCAATTTGCAGCACCGCCGAGGTGACAGCGTTGAAGACAGGGCCGAACGGGAAGACCGCCGCAACTGAAAACGCGACGAGCAACTCGGGGAACATCACCAGCATGTTTCTCGCTGTCCCGCGCTACCACCCCGTACCAATGTTCTACCTCAGCGGCGGGATGAAACATACAGCTGCAGCCGATGTCGTGAGGGCAGTCCGAGCAGTAGCATACGGTCGTGGGTCTACGAGGGCAACAGCAGGAACACCGCAACTGATACCGACTTCGTCTCGTCTGGAAGCAGCGGCGGAGCCGGCGGCGGCGACGACGGCGGCGGCGGCGGCAGTGGTGGCGACGGCGGTACCAGCAGGATGTCAACGAGGCTCCGATCCATCGACAAGATCGAGGGGGCGGTTGAATCAAGCGGGAAGCACGAGAACGGGAGAGCCGCGCGGATCTGTGAATCCCTTAGGATGACGGACGGACATTGCTTCCTCTGCCGTCGCTACAAAGGCCGGCGGTAAGCAAGAGTACAGTAGACTCGGGGTGGTAACGAAAGAGGGTGTTGTAGGATTTGAAAATTTTCCGCGGTGCAATCTGTCTGTAGTCCATACAGTGAGTGCTGCTGCTGTGTAGGTTTTGAGCAGGAACTTCTTGACAACAACACCATGATGAGACGATCGCCCGTTGTTGGTCGACAGCACCTATTATAGGTCCTTGACACTATCCGCAGAAGTAGAGCTTTGAGCAGTTTTTCCTGACTCTGTTACGGGTGAACCATCGGTGGAGTCCTTGGGGGTGTTCGTGCAGGTGCCAGGATAAATACATATAGGACGACATGGAGTACTTTCCTGTCCGCAGCGTGACGAGCGTGGGCAGCCGGATGGGTGGAACGCCGAGGAACTACGAGAAGATGTTTGCTATATGATCGGGTTCAGGTATGCCTACCCACATAGCCGTTGGACATTTGTGTTTGGAACGCGCCCAACTCTTCTCTTGACGTGTGTACGGCTGCAGGTTGCGGGAAATCGGAATTGCAAATGCCCCGACATACATACAATCCACGTTGAATCGTCTATCTTGGTAGGATGATGGGTGCGCGTGGACAAGTGAAGGTTTTCTGCATCGTCGACCTCAGTTGATGGACGACCGTCTGCTGGCGAGCGATGATTCTTACACCTAGTACGCCAAAGTCGGCTGCCTTCAGGGCTGGATGGGACGCATGCACACGGGATGCTTCAGATCGATACGACCAGTTGGGCTAGACCTTGCTGGTGGCATACGAGTATCGCATTGCCAAGCAATACAAGATCAAGAATCAAATCAACTAGTGCAGAATTATGTCTTGCTTGATTAGTATCGTCGATATTGTCTCACCTACAACGCCCACCATATGTCCCTCCTCGGTCTATTCCGCGTTCTTAATTTTTTTTTCGATTTTTCGAAGGCCATGACAACTGCATCGGTTCACGACCGGAAGAACGACCTCAAAATGACGTTTGTCTATCGCTTTTCCAGCCACGTCTTCGAATCCCAGGAATCCTTTTCATGTGTACGAAATGACGTTGGGTTGCACCGGTTGCCTGTCGTGAGGTTGAACACATGTTTGCATTTCTTGTGAAGTTTCATACCGATTGTGTTGCACATACATGCAAGCCTGGCATGCTTTCTTTGCCGCCAGTAAACCTGCTCCCCTATGTCGTTACACGGTTCTTGTTGCAGGCGAATCTCGTGAGAGATGGAGTAGGGACGCGGCAATCTGCTAGCGATTTCAGCGCCAATCTGTTTAGGCTCGCCGATCGGGTGGGGAGATCCACCAGCACTAGCGGGCAGTGACGTGGAACGAGCACTGTAATTGATGGAGTCTGGCCCGGCAGAGTGGGAAGCAATTATCGGAAATCTCCAAACACCTGCAGGTGTACTTGGAAATATAGAGACAACGCGGCATCGTTACGAACACGACTTTCCTATTTGTCAACCGCAGTCTGAGTTGCGATTCAGTGTGCGGGAGCCTCGAGGGGGCGTGGGGTTCGCTAAAAGTCAGTAGCGTAATAACCCCGGCTGTTCCACGAGGTCGTTCCAGGGCAGGGGAGGGCGCTTGTGACGGACGGGGTTGTGCACTTGAAAATGTAAACGGTGATGGAGATATGGTCGATATTGGGCGGCGGAGACACAGAGCTTAGTCCCGAACCAAGGAGAAAGAGGTGAAGGGCGCACCTCGAGCCCCCCGCAGAAGCACAATACGCGCGGCTACCGCAGGCAGCAAGGCGGGAAGGCGGGGGCGCCATCTCCCCTGTGAGAGAAGGGGCAGTGTTTCCCTTGCAAGATACCGGTCGAAGGGTACCGGTATGACGATTGAAGGACAGGAAAACTCTCAAGTCTGGTGTGGTTGTGTGACAAATGCACAACACGATGACCCCTCATGTTCCTTGAAATCGGGGGCGGCAGTAGTCAGTCACGTGTGTACATCCGTTTTGGTAAGTCGCGTCTACTTGGCTTTTTTCATCAAGTGCTTCTGTGCTATAGTTTGTTGGATGAGTAGAGGTCTTCCTCTATGAGAAACACTTCATCGCCACTATTAGTAATTGGATGTTGTGCGCTACACTGCATGCAAATGTGATGCATTATTTGCGTTCAGCTGCTTGATGGTGCAGCTGCTGCCGACCTATATATACTACTCCATATTTGAAACTGAAAATATTGTCAAGAAAAGGAACACAATCGCAGAATTCCGACGCAAAAAACCGCGATTCAATCGAGCATCATCTCGAAGAGCATGGAAGGCAAACATGA
Organism: Ectocarpus siliculosus; assembly: GCA_000310025.1. Taxonomy (NCBI): domain Eukaryota; class Phaeophyceae; order Ectocarpales; family Ectocarpaceae; genus Ectocarpus; species Ectocarpus siliculosus. The sequence continues at coordinate 2,263,632 of FN649743.1, read as the reverse complement.
CAAGCACACACCACAAAAAAAAACACCTAGGGAATACATGGTATGCCTCCTAAATTGTTTTTCGCGCATCATCCCTATCCATGAGATCTGAGCCACATGACGACCGAGTCGGGGGCTAATTTGGCCGATCTTGTGGGCCAGGGGCAGTGTTAGGGTGAAGGGTCAGGCTTGAATCGTGTGTGTTCGGCGGGAACTACATACCTGGATATCCAACCTGCTGAGTGCTAGACTGTAGACTAAATCTACGATCGCTTCTTCATTCGTGAGCCTGCTCGACGAATGGACGAACTGGCGCATGTTGCAGCTCTCTTTCTCCCTCCTCTGCAGCACAACTGAGAAAGCTCCCGATGCCAATGACGTCCCTACAGCCAGTCATGACCCCGGAACTGCCGGAACAGACTGCACGAGACGATCATCGATGGTCCCACCGCCGCAATAACAACCTGGAGATGTCGTTCTACAGTAGGAAGGTGGCGGTTGGCGGGGCTCCTCTCATCCTTCTCAGTACCAGCTGGAGAGACTACGCTAACCCTTCGTTAGAATCCTGCTGGCTAGGGAACCCGACGTCTCGCATGGACGACGTGATTTGACTGTTTTGCAGAAGTAGTCGTGCATACCATGGTATTCAGCTAGCTACGAACATCAACAGTAGTTGCTCCCAGTGGAAGCTTATGAAGGCCGGGGTGTGGGCGTTTTTCTCGCACTCGAGTGGCTCAGCACGTCCTGTTGCCGTCAAAGCCTGGACTCTTGTTGCTACGTCGCCGGTGGCTTCGGATTGTACGTATCAAAATTGCCCTGCTCTGCAGAGCTGCCTCCAATCCGAGGCCCGGTTTCCTTTGATCCTTTCGGAAACGGATTGGATTTCTCGTGTGACGGTGTGACGAAACGACGAAAAATAAATCCTAACGGGAAAAAATTAAATAGTGGCTTTGGATTGTATGTATCATTGGTCGTCAAACATCTTCTTTCTCCCGCCGGCACCCACGCAATTACATCTCCACAGCAGCCGGGCTAACTTTACCCCTAGCTACCCTGCAACTAATAGTAGTCCACTACCGTAGCTCGAGCGCTTCGACAGCACCACCCCATGCACACCCACGGCAACACCATAGCGAAATAGCCACGGTCGAGGTTGCACTCAACGTTGGCCGCGTGCTATTATATAGACTATTCCTCGAGTTTCTGCCCTGAACCACACACCACCACCACAGAGCGCAAGCCTAGATAGACATGGATGCACACCAACCACCAACTACCAAAAAACCGGACACACGCTCTATGTCGTTTGTGATTTACGCTTGGAAAGCCTCATGAACCACCTACGATCCGTGTGTGGGTGAGCACACCCATCGTGCACCTTCCCGGCTAAGTGAAATGGTCCAGTTCCGAACCACCTAGCAAAAAAGGAAGTGAGTTGTTTGGGTAGGTTGGAGCGCAACAATTGCACTCGACGATCACACCCAATCGTGAAAAGTACAGGGCTACCTACGTGTACCACGTTATTACCACCCTGCTACACAGATCAACACGAAAGAGGGAATTGACAAGCATCTCCAGCCCCCACGCATCGACTTGTCGCCTCAATGAACAAAAACTTCTTTACGAACGCCTTGGCCCGCAAGGCACGCTCCCCCCCACCCACCCACCCCCGTTCTTGCCGGTGGTTGAACCAACACCTAGGTTACGTCCAAGGCAGCAGCAGCTCATGCAACAACAGCAATAGTAATGCTGAGCAGTGCCCCGCCGCGCCTCCCGCTGTTGCCAAAATAAAACCTTCACACAGACCATTCGAGATCCCAGCAACACTACAAAAGGGGACGCAGGGAGCTGTCTCCTCAAACTCGTTGCTCGGCGGTTCGCGTGCGCGAGCAACAAGCTGCCCCGTGCTGGTGGGGGAGGGGGGGGGGGGTTGAAAGTGAATTCCTTATCGTCAACCACCTTCAAAGGTTAGGTCAAGGAAGATCGGCCTACAATATACCAGTTGGGTTTGGCGCTCCTAAGCCCCCTCTCTGACGAAGCTAAGCCTCCGCAGTCAAGCGCTTGGGAACAATCGAAGTACGACCGCAGTGCAAAAACGCTTGCACTGCTCCAACTCTCACCGAAGCGCGAAAGACATGAATAACACGGCCGGGGGGGGGGGGGTTCATAGCTAGCGCGAAGGTGTGAGCAAAACCAAAATCTTGCACTTTAAATTTACTGAGTATCGTTTTCCTGAGTAATGTCATATGTACGCACACACTCGAGTACTGTCAAGGTGGGGGAGTAGTAGGTGCGCACGATGCCACCCGGTCAAGCTGCCAGGCGCCAACAAGCAATATGGGAAGATGCAGGGGCATCCCGTCAACGCGCGATGATCGTCAAGCACCACGAAGAGCCAGAGGGACCCCGTGGGCAACAACAACAACAACAACAACAACGTACGGGAGAGAAGCGGCGCGGGGGGGGCGGGTTGAACATTCGCTTCTAAAAAATTTGTCCTCCAAGTCGCCACCTTCGAAGCCGGCGACTCGTTCGAAGCCGGCGAGATGCCCAAACCAAGAGTCGATTTCACCTCGGGGACTTCTGCCCAACAATAGTATCGGTCGCACTCTCACCCGTTACCCACCAAGAAGCACAAACCCTACAATATGCATGCGAACGACTAGAAGCATACGCTCTGGGAAAAAACAGAAAAAACTGCCTCCCGTCGCCAACATCAAAACAACAACGAGTACCAACAAAGGGGGGTGTTATCAATTGGTACAGTACAAAGCTCGGGACCCTGGTAAAAAAACAACTCGCATTCGACGCATCGTGGCGGGAACGGCGGTGTGCGAGCGCACCACGCGAAAATCACGTCAGGACGGCCGTGAACGGACTGATTCGACAACGTCTTTGCAACCGAGCGGAGCCACGCAATCACACTTGCGTGAGACCCAACCACACTTGCGTGAGACCCACCACACTTGCAGATGGCGACGGCGTGGGACACGCCACCACCGTGAGAAACGTTCTGATTTCGAGGGAACCCCTTTTTTGCTTGGAACAACAACGACAAAAGCAGCGGTGGCACGGAAAAAAAAAAAACTGCCACTCGCCGAAATCTCACCGTCTGGACATGATCGGGGTGCTAATTAGAGACGGCGGACGGAAGGCGTGCCCCTTGGAGACTGACGGAGTTCCAACGCCAGGCGTTTTTTTCTATCGGGGTCCGTCACGAGAGTCTTGCTCGGTATCACGAGCGACGAGGTAAGGCCGCACTCCGGGCACGCGTGGTTGTCGCTCTGGACAAAACGGCGAAGGAAGGCGGCCCGAGTGGCGGAAAGAGAAAAAAAAAGGCGAAAATACGAAGAAAAAAAGCAAAAAAAAAGAAGAGAGTGATGAATGAATTTTTCGATGTACTCGCCGCGTCGGAACGCGAATACTCCCCGTAGCGCTACCCTTGAGGGCGGTACACGTGCCATGTCATGCCATGCCATACGATATTGGGCTGTCAAGCACCCCCGCCCTGCACAACGTAAAAGTATGCCGAGCAAGGAACACCGTCTCGGGCCGGCTGAGGCTGGTACAAAAACTCCGATCGCTCAACAACAATCAGGCCGAGAATCGCGGAACGACCCGTCTCAATTCCAGCCTGTTGGGCACCGACAAGTTGCGTGCCGTGGAGGGAGGGATCAATCGGGCTTGGACAAAAACCCCGCAGCAGTGTGCGTGCTATCACGATGTCAAATATGATCGCCGATCTCAATGGAGTCACTAGCTAAGAACCAATAGAACGCACATCTACTGCTGTACTACTGCTGTACCTCACGCATATCGTTTTCCAGCAGACAGCGAGAACAACATCACCGTTCCGTGCAACACGATGCTACCCAGGCGGACAAAACGACTGGACGGCAGAATCGATTGACTCGTAAAAAAAGTACTCCGCAAACGGTTTTGTAATGTTGTACTGCTGCGTAGTAGCGCAACGGAAAATAAAAAAAACAAGAAGATAGTATCATTCATGCCCTGATGTACAACTGACTGAGATAACACACGTGCCCAACACAATCATCGGTCCCAGTGCAGCAGAATAATCATCACTTCAATCCTCGGACAAGGGCACACCCCTGCTCAAAGACGTGGATTGAGGGCCAGAAAGGGGCGAGGATAGGGGAAACGACAACTAACTGTGTACCTTGTCTCGCCACTCCCGAATGCAGCCGAGGCAGTAGACGTGCCTGCAGCTCACGAGGATGCCGAAGACCCTGTCCTTCACCTTCCCAAGCTTTCGCACCTTTTCGAGGCAGATGCCGCACTCCGCGCTTCGAGACTGCCCAGTCGTCATCCATCCGACAGAGACGGGGGGGGCGGGGGCGGGGGGCGTTGAACGACAGCCCAACACCGCGGTAGCAACATAATATCGTTCGTGATGGACCAAGCATAGCCGTAGTTGAGTTCAAAAACTCTCTATATATATAAACCAGAACGTTCACATAGAAAGGTTCGCCTTCCGGTTGACTTAACAATGTATCAGGAAGTGAAACCGATGCCGATGTGCAAACACGCAACGCCTCCGACGATGTTCACCCTTCCAACCATGAGTGCCTCAAAACAGGATCAAAACCTCCCGCGACGTCGATCGAACGTGTCGAGCACCCGCACCGATTGACGCGATTCATTTACCTGAATCTTCTCCGCCTCGTCGAGGGCCGCTTCCCTAGCGGCCACCTCGTCCTCGCCGAAGCCCTCGCTCTCGTGGGATGATGGCTCGCTCGCCACGCCCCTCTGCCGCACGACAAGACACAACATCCAACGCCAACGATGAACGGTGGGTCGATGACGGGCGGTTCGTGGCTACGGGAGGCAAAAACTTTCATGGTTGGCCACACCTCTTATGTCGGGCTAACTTGCAGATCCACGCCGCCGCCGAGAGAGCCGGTCAGGCTGTCACACATTTTCGTGATCCGCCGCATGTTTATTTGTACGGTCTGCTCGACAATGGCTTCCTCGTGCCCCAGAAGCAAGCCAGTTCAGCTGCGGTAGCAACAGCGGCAGTCATGTTGCGGCCTCGCAACTCTTCGCTTCATGTGTATGTGCCTCAATTTTGTTGTCACGGCCAAAGTAAACACTCCATCCTTACGCTTCACGGCCTAACCTTGCCGTGTATTGTCGCCTTCTTGTACCCAAAACCTTACCGTCTGTTATCTATTGCTTGCCCCCAACCGAACGTCTCTCCACATCACTGCTGCGAAAGCTGGTTAATCGTGAACGGGTCGGAGCGTGGCCACTATACCTTTTCCTTCCTCCCCGCAGAGCCGCCGCCGCCATGGCTTCCCCGCGCCCCCCCTCCTGCTGCCGGCGTTTCCTCGACGGCATCGTGGGAGAACCTGCAGCGGTCCCCGTACCTACACCGCCCGCGAGCGAAGAACACGCACGCCTGCTTCGCCTGCTTACCCTTCCCGTCGCTTTCGCCACTATCACTTCCTCCGGCGGGCTGCGTCCGACGCTGGTCCAACGGGGCGGCGGCGCCGGGCGCGGGAGCGGAGGTGTCCGCGGCGGCGGCGGCGGCGGCTGCTCGAGCGGTGTTTCTATCTCTCTTGTCGGCCGCGTTCGCAGCCAACTTACGCCGGGCCGGCGCGATGGGTTCTTCGGCGTCATTGTCGTTCTCCTCGCTACTGCTTCCGCTCTCGGTGATGGCGGTGCTGGCGGGGCTCGCGGTGCCGCCACCGGCGTCCATCGGGACATCCTCTGCATAAAACGCGTAACGTGGAATGTAGGTGGGGGTATGGGGCGTTGTCGGTGAGCCGGGGGGGGGGGGTCGCCGTGCAGCATCCGTCGATACTGCCTGCTGCCAAGAATTACGCACGTGGCTCCGTTGTTGGTGGCAGAGGAGGGGGCGGGGGGGGCTACACGGGTGCAGCAAGACTATTCCCGTGATGATTCGCAGCCCGCGGAACTGTAACAACGCATCATAGTAACCACAGCTTCGTACTCAACAGCGCGGTTCGGTAAACATGCTCTACTTCCTTCCCGGAAAAGAAATACCGAAGCCACGTAACCTACCGTAACTAAGAGGCGGAGAGATCGCACCCTCCCCCTAGAGCGACTTTCAAAGGTCGATTGCACCACAACCAATGGGGGTGTTGAAAGAGCCCGATACCTTTACGGAACGCCCTCCACGAGATTTTTCAAAAACCACTACAGTATTGTTTTAGATTTTTCAAAAACGCTCTTGGTTGTGGAGCAATCGAGATTTGAAATTTGGTCTAGGGGGGGGGGTGCCGTCTCTCCGTCTCTTTTGCGGTACTAAAGAGGGAGATAACTGCGGTAGTCTACCACCCAAATCGCGAAACCACTCCGTCGCTTCCGGCTCCGCAAAGAAAAACAAGAGGAGGTCCGAGAGCACAGCAGCGTCATACTAGACTGCGCAACCACAAACACGAGCATGTACCGCTTGTTCGTTCGCCGAAGAAGCACTCACTGGTGACGATGTCGGTCCACGACCGCTGCAGTCTCCTGGCCACCTCGTCGCCACCGCTGCTACCACCACTCCTTTTCGACGAGGAACACCCGGCATAACCCCGCTTCACGCAAACGCCTTCCGGCCTCACCCGCGAGTCTCCAGCAACCGCAGCGGCGGGGGCGGAGGAGGGCTTACGGCCGGGCGAAGGGCAAGGACGAGCCGGGCGTTTCGCGGTGGTCACAGTCCGTCCTCTGTCCTCGTCCCCCTCTGCGCAGCCACCGTTGGGGGTGGCCTTGCCGCTGCTGCTGCGAGGGCGGCGGCCCGTTTCGTCTCCATCGCCCGCGGCGGCAGGGGAGGAGTCGTCTGAGCCGGTGGCGGAGTGAAGGAAACGGCAGCTGGCGCCCCTGACGCATTTGCCTGCGACGGCGTGCGGTTCACGTCGTTTCGGACGGGCGGGGGATGTGGATACACAACGGTAGCCGTTGTTGGTAATGTGGGGTGGGAAGGGGGCGACGCGGGTGAGGTGGAAGCGTGTGGCGGGTGTAGGGGGGTTAAAAAAAAAGAACTTACTTCGACACCTCTATCGGCTCGAACACTGCTGTGAATTAGACACGGTGTATGCATGGTTGGCCGGCTCTCGGAGCCCCGTACCTATTTAATTGGTACGAAGGTCTTACCTTTCGCGAAGAACCTGCACGGTTCCTTGGAGCTCGTCGAAGCCGTCGGTCTCGCTTGTCTTGGCGTTTGTGTCTCGCCAGCGGCACCATCCGCTCTTAGCTCACGGCTGTCTGAGGTGCCGTGGGTGAAGCGGCAGCTGGCTCCGTATCTGCAAGACCCCTGTACGACAAATGCGTTGCACACGTTGTACGAACGGCGCCGCGCCAATGAAGGTGTTGTATGTGGTCAAGTACGTAATGTGCGCACGAAAGGCAGCAATACCTTGCATACCATGATACCGTACGTGCACGGCAAATAATACTCTGCAAGTTCGACGATTCATCGAACAACCTGGTTCCTCTCCTTTGATGAAGTCGATCTTTCATCTTTTTGGCTCGCAGATGGTTCGATCTGAAATGTATCGCGTTAAGAACGTAAACGTGAAATCGCGCTGCTCAAGGCTTGTGTGCTTTTGCGAAGGGCTAGAATACGAGTGACAGGCTTGCAACTTGACAGACAAGATGAACAAGTTGTTGATACATAAAATCCGTTGTGTGATTTTGTTCGCAGAGATGATGAGCAGGCCTGTAGCGTGAGCGTTGGAAGCGTTCCGGATGCCATTTTGCTCGAGCTCCGTACCATCAGTGGAGTCCCACTACTGCTGTTCACCGCATGCGAGCGCCTCAGGTCGTGACTACAAATGACGCCGCTGGTTCACGCAGGGAAGGTCGGTCAGTGATCTGCGGTGGCCCTGGATAGACTCGGAAAAGTGTAGAGCGTCCTTGGATGATTTTCGCCTCTGCCCGTTGCACACAAACTGCGTTGGGCAATGTGAATTGTAGCCTGGTAATCATCTAACTCGAACGTGGATTGCGGTTGCGAAACTGCATAGCCCAGTGTGGGCTGCTGGTCTCATCCTGCTGTGGGCGTGGGATGATCACTGGTTGCACCTCCCCGGCTGGCGGTGGAGCGGCGGTTTTCGTTGCGTGCCCTCGAAAGGGGCGTGCGTTTTTGTCAACTCAAAAACTAGAAAGTTGAGCCAGACGCCACGTAGGCGCCAAGCGGAATAAAGACAGCCAATTGGCGGACGCCGCCCGCGTAAACATCTGTCCCGTCACAATTTTCGTTCGCCCGTGCGATGCTCGCACAAACTCCACAGGGGTGTCGGATCATCTCGTTCCATTTCCACAAAACGGCCCCAGGCGAAATCCGGCTCCCATATTCAATCCCGTGATGTTTGCCCAAAGCCAAAAAGTCAACACTTTTATTATAGAAGCCGAAATCAAACCATTAGACTGGTCAACAGACTACTCAGCGCCGACTAGTCTAAATAATGGTTTGATTTCGGCTTCTACACGTAAACACGTCGCGCCGCGAAGGTTGTGCCAGCTGGGCTCTGCGCAAAAGTAGGCACATTGTGCCGTTTGGACGCAACGATGAAGCGGGGCAAGCCTTGCACACTTGCACACCACCGTCACGGCCACCGTGCGCTCACAAGAGGCTACCATGCGTGCTGGTGCCGATGGGGTGGGTGCTACAGCTGCAGGGAAGTAGGCAACAAGTACTTGACACCTCATTAAAATATTCATACGTATTTAGATGGAGAGCCGGTCGCCCCGGTGGTCTAGTTGGTGTCCTCGAAACCTTGTAGAGGTCAGGTCAGGGATTCGAATCCCGGCGTAAGCGAGCTTTTCTTAAAAAGCGAGTTTTTCTCTCGCTTCCGCTCCTGGCCGAGTGGATAGCGCTAGTTCTTGTGTGCACAGAGGGAAGAGAGTGCTGAACTCTTCTCGCGTTAAAAATCGAAGGCAGCGTACAGCAGGAGGGGAGGGGAGAGAGGAGTCCTTCTGTGTGACCACGGGTTGGAGTAAAAGGCACTACAGGTAGTGCTGTGAGCGCTGACTTGAAGTGAAGACCAAAAAAAAAAAATGGTGCACACAAGGCCGTGTGCGAGTGTCGCAAGAGGCTGCTGCTGTTGTACCATACGATATGTGTGGGATAACACACGTGTCATGTACTTGTGCGTACGAAATACGTTGCCCTACACACTGATGTACAGGAAGGTAGGCCAGAGAGCGCCACTTTCTTGAACGCTGGAGACCACATCAACATGGCGACTCAATAAAGAACGCATCGGCAGAGAGAACAAACGGGTTCTCTTCGCTCGTTGGGTCTCTCCGTTCTCCGTTCTCTGTGCAGTACATAGTTCTCTATCATAACTCACATAAAACGCGGGAAAACAATGATCAAGACCCTTAGAGAAACTACATGGTCGTAAGAGTCCATACGACGTCCGACGGTACGCTGCGACTACACAGCTGTGCTCGCGAACACGGTGTTGTTGTCTGCCCTTCATGACGCTCTCCCTCTTATATTTCCTGGACGCATGTTTGGTCTTCAGGTTTTACCCGCACATGGCACACCATACCTTCTCGTAGAAAGTACAAAGAGTCCGACTCTGTCGTCCCGAAGAAGGGGCCGCCATGGGGGCGTTGTCTCTCCCTATGGTTTGGTTTGCGGCCGGGCTCAAGCAGCTGGCCTGGTTGTGTGGTGGGGCCCAAGACTGAAAAAAAAAACGCGGTGAAACAAGTAAAGTTCGCGACCCCCCTTCTGCTGGCTCTCTCCCACATCGCCACCTGTCCACCTCTGTTTGCCCACAACAGAGAGAGTGGACTGCTGTGCGCGCGCTCGAAGGAAACAAGAGGAATCGACGGCTGCTGCAAGGACCGTGCTGCGCACGGGTTCCTCCACGCGATTCGGGCGCGCTCTGCGATTTGCGGCTTGGTGGAGAGCGCGCTTGTTTTGCGCGGATCCAAACTGTCATGAGCCCGAGATCCAGCGCGAAGTCCAGGCGGCAACACAGGGCCAAAGGGAACACGGAAAGGGACACGGGGGAGGTGCCGGGCGAAGCGCCCCCTCCTCCGGCGAATGAGGCATCTTGCTCGTCAACTTGGGCCTGGGTCTGGAAACGCCGTGCGATCTGCACCGTCGCGGCGGTCGCATTTGTTGGAGCATGTGCTGGTGAGTTTGGTTGTGGGCCGTGGCGGAGGTGTAAATATAGATTGCACCGCACTCGTGGACCTGCACAGATCACGGACGCCGTGGCCCGAGGCATATTTGATCGGTGTGTAGCGCCAGAGGTTGGATGCCTCGACGTGCTGTGGAGCGTGCCAGACCTTGCCGTTGCGGAAGTAATCCTAGCGCCCACATATGTGAAGGTTGCACTCCCGCCCCCCCTCTTTTTACCCGTTGTTGTTGTACCCGTTGTTGGGAGCGTTGAGAAAAACAGGACAGGCATCTCTCTGAGAAAAACAAGATACGGCCGTAGACGGTCGTAGACGGCATCATAGCTACCACATATCTGTGCTCTATCCCCCTCTATCGTGCACTACTCTCCTCTGCTCGTACCTGGCACCCCGTGTCTCGCACATGACCGAAGAAGCACCAGAGAGATAGCGTACCTGCACAGACCTGGTACTTGCGCCTTAAAGTCACAACTCCTGGGAAACAAGACCCGTGGTGAAGCACAAAAGAAAAAAGGGTCAACCGGCTGGGACAGCAGGCCCCATCCAACCTCCAGTACAAAGCCAAGATTTAATGACCGGAAACCCCGCCGGAGAGTACCGCGCAGGAGAATACAAAACTAATACGGGGAACTACCGCAGAAGTCGTAGCTTTTCTCACCTACCGAGTCTTACATTGGTCTGGATATACCCTGTGCCTTGCACCCCGTTTCATCCAACCTCGTCGTCGATCATGTCGCATGTTTTAGTTCGCTTTGGAAAGGTTCACCAACGTGTGGGCGAATCACAGCACCAGCAGTGCCGAGAAGTATAGTCCCAACTGCTGTGCTGTGCCCCGTCTCGCATACTTCAACCACTACAATTTGCTCGATTTGGAAGAAGGAACAAGATGGCACCAACGGCCGTACAAAATCACTTCGTGCTAACTAGACAGAGCCCCCCCCCCCTACACACACACGCGCACACAACAGGCCTGTTCAGCATCATGCAGAGACTAGGCCGGACTGTAGACGAGGGCTCGTGCATCGCTCCGTGTGGTTTCGACTCTGGCGACGACGACGCGAAGACAGACTTCAGCGCCACGCTGGCCGAGGAAGAGGGAGAATTTCCGGTAGACGAATCAACGACAACGTGTAGCACCATCGGCACGGAGTACTGGCACACTTCTAGAGACGAGCAAGCTGGCCAACCACCAGTGGGAGAGGTCGAGGAAAGCACATCATCATCAGCTGTGGAGCTACAAATCGCCGAGCCGTCGAGCCGAGGGCACCAACCTGTGGAAGCGGTGATGCTACCGCGGGGAGGTAGAAACGGCACAGGTTTGTGCTCGGCGTCATTCCTGGATGTTCCTCCCTCGACACATGAACTGCTCGACACGACCGCAGCTTCTTGGCTTTCTGCAGGCATCCTGGGAAAGCCAACAGTAGGAGTCGGAGCGTGCAACCATGAGGCGCTCCTTGAAGTCCCGCTGTCCCGTCCGGTCAAGGGCGCACCTGCTAGCGACGTTCACGTTCTGGACGCTGGAGCGGCAGGGAAGTCGCTATCGCTGTCGCTACTGCACGAACCCGGACATGAGACGCAACCGTTGTGTAAAACGCATAGTTTTTGGTGGTCGCTCCAAGCATCCCCACTCCTCGAGGCGCCAATGCTGGACACCACCACCACGGCCGGACCAACAACCTCCCTCTGGGTAGAGCCCGAGAAGGAGGTGCCTCCTGATGAGCTACCACTTTGTCCGACGGCTCGTCCTCCGGCGATCTTCAGTCAAGCGAGGACTGAGTCAACGTGTGCCTATGACCCAGCTGGGGGAGAAGCACCGCCGTTGGTTAGGTTTGGGGATGGCGGCCAGTGTCTACCGAGCGACGGCAGAGTGTGTCCTGCAGTATCGTGGGAGAGAATGATCGCGGAGCCCGGTCCTGAGGATCAAGACGTCACACCCTTGCCATCCTTTCGCAAGGACGGGTCAACGGTGACCGCTGCGGCGAAAATGGACTTGGGGTTAGAAACATGCTCAATCCGCCCTGCAGCCTTAACCCTAGGGGCGTTGTGCATGGCTGACGCCAAAGCTCCGAAGGTAGCGGGAGCGTCGTCTCAACCCGAATCGGGAGACGATTTCGTTGCAGCGATCACGAGGGAAACTGCTGGCGAAGCAGCGCTCTGCATGTCTCCGCCTGCCCCACCTTTGACATTGGAGAGCACCATCACGGTAGACACTGGAAGTCCGAAGACGGTTTTACGACTTGCACCTCCTCCAGCACAGCATGGCCCCAAAACGGCGGCACCTGCGCTACCGTCCTGTCCACGCGCGCTTCCGAGGGAGGTCTTCACATACGCCGAGAAGCAGGCACCAACATGTTCATCTCCGCCCGCGCCAAAGGCGTTGTCGGCGGTAGTAGCAGCGCACGCGAAAGGAGGGCCTCCGACAAGAGCGATGCTTCCGTTCTTCGCGCTTCCAGCTCCTGATGTTTGCAAAGAGAAGGAAGAGTCCCAGACGGCCGAAGCAATACCGTCAACGACATCTAGCGCATCGTCCGCCGTCGACCGGAGCACTGACGTTGTGGCTCTCACAGACCGGGAACCTATCGGACCGCTGCCATCGGCACCCTCCGAGGAGGATGAGGACGAGAAACCCTCTGCGGAACAATCGTCCACGGATGTTTGCCCCGTGCCAGCGGATTTACGCGGCGATTGGTGGCGTGGTTCCGCGGCGGGAGCCCATCCGAAGGGGGCTGAGGCCGGTGAAGGCACAACCGCAAGCTTTCCGCCTCGCTCGGCCGTCAACGACGACGACCGTCACGACACCTGCACAGTGCCCGCCTCCTCGAAGCCACTGCTGTTGCTCGGGTACGGCGATGGATCATCGCGGCAGCAGGAGGAAATCTGCTTGCTATCGCCTGAGGGCGATGGTGGTAAGACGAGGGAGGAAGGCGATACGGTGGCAGGGAGGTATGGTAAGAACGTCGAGGGCGGCGGAGACATGGGAGGCGATGGCGGGAGGTCCGAGGAGGCTGCCAGCTGCGAAGCTCTCACCGCGCTCGAGGTTTTGGAGGCCGCCGAAGGGTTTCTCCCGCACAAGGCGACTTGCCCTGCCGAGCTCCCCGTTGACAAGGCGCGACTCGCTACGCCGACAACACGGCCCCTCGCGACGATGCCGATGACGTCTTGCTTACCGGCTGCCGAAGAAGATTTATTTCCGAGACCGTCCGGGCAGGTGTGCCACGCAAAGGAGGACGAGCAAGCGACTGGGGGCGACGGGAACAGGGGAGACTTCGACGCCAACAGCGATGACGATGACCACAGGGCCGAGAACAAGGATGACCGCAGCACCGGCTTGAAGGCCCTCGTGCGAGAGTTCAACGCTTGGACGAGGACGGTGGACTTCCCGATTCGAAAGGTTGAGGCAGGGCTGATCGGGAACGGCATGCGTCTGGGTTTGGTGGCGACGGAGGCGATCCCCCAAGGGCAGACGTACCTCTCCGTCCCCGGATCGATCATTTTGGATGCGTCGAAGGTGAGACTGTGCCCTGGTGTATTGGTGCGTGCAGCGCTTCAGTGACTCGCGCGCATGTGGGAGAAGGGCCGCGGGGGTGGGGGGCGTATTCTGTGCAACACGGTATGCTTCCAGTCATTGGCCGTCCCAGTGCCGTTCGGTGACAGCCAAGCAAGAGGTTCAATGGCCTTTTCATTGCACAAAACGTTGGCCAAACGGTGGTGTGTTTTGAGTTGTGGTCGTGTGTGCATGTTTCAGGTATACTAGAGCATGCACGACTGGGGTAACTTGTCGATCAAAAAAACTTGTTGAGGCTGGCCTGACCGAGAATGATGCCCGAGCGCTCTACTACCTTGGCCTTCTTAGCGAGAATGACAATTTTTTCCGATTGGTCAACCGGACAGCGGTCGGGTAGACCTTATGCAATCTTCACGGAAAAAAAAACAATATTTTCAATGTGAATCACGCAATCCCTCCCCGAGTCTGGTTCAACAGCACGAAAATCAATGCCCCACTCCTATGCCCGATGTGTGGTTCCGTCTATCTTCAGTCCAACGTGAGTGCGAAAGTTGTTCTTCCCTTACTCATGCGCCTGGCTGGTTGCAGGCGCGCGGGAGCATACGCCTTTATCACTCTTTCTTTCGATCTACCCCCATGCTTGTGTCCGCCGTCTCATCGAAAATGTTCAAGGCGAGGACCGACCCCGAGCTGGGCCCGCCGCTCGCCAGGCTAGAAGCATCGCTTGGCCCCCTGGGCTTGTGGGACCAGGATACAGACAGCCTACGGGTTTTGCTCATCGCCGAGACCTTCGTTCGGGTGAGGGAAGCAGCGCTAGCGAGGCACCGCCCCCCACGAGAAATAGTCAACATTTTTGAGTCTCCGGGGACACGGCGAGAGTCGTATGTGCAGAGGGGCTCGTACGAAGAGGGTTGTAGGGTTGTATAACCGCATATACGATAGGTTTTAATTGCATTTTTATTTTTCGGTGTAAGGTACGTGTGGCGGCAATATTTCCTTCGTTAGGGGCGTGCAATACGACCCAGTGCCAGGTTATTTGCGCCCTGTCGAGCGATCAAGACCCGCGGATCCGGTAACTGCAGAATGATGCATCTTCGGACAACGGCGTCATGTGCTCGTTGAACAAGTCTCTCCCCGCGAATACTTACTTGGCAATCAATAGACCCGTCGGTCTGGCGTTTTCCTCGTCTCAAGTCGCCAAGGGACACATGAACACCCACACGCAAACGAACGTGTTCAGTGCTCGTGGTGGGCACCACAAATGATCTTTGCAGACGTGGGCCATTTTCCCGACACACCGCGTTTTTGTCCTCTACCGGCCTGATAAATATCAGGCGGACCTCTCCCCCTGGGCGCCATATCTTCGTCTTCTGCCGACGCTGAGCGAAATGGAAGCATACCACCCACTGTTCTTCGACAACGCGACGATCGCCTCCTTCGAGGGCTCGGACGTCCAGGCCTCCTTGAGGGAGCGCCGCGATTCGGAGATGGCCGGCTTCACGACAAAGTTCGCCGTCGAGGGGTCCGCCGGCCGAGAGTTACAGGTACCTAGGACCTACATCCCTCGTGGTACAACACAGGCCTCCGCAAGTAGGTTCCGTAACCATTCTGATTCTGGGACCGAATAACAGGTAGCTGGTACGACCCAGAAAATAACACTTATGCACGCCTCCTGGTAAAGACCGAAACAGCCCGCCCTTGAGTCGGTCCGGAAAAATTACCGGAAAAAAACTGTTTGCGGCAGTGTGACGTCGTCGTTGAGATCTTCTCCTACTCTTATTTGCCGCTGTCGGCCACCAGGACGTGCTCGGTGTGGGGTGGATAACCCTGGAGCGTTACCT
Source organism: Ectocarpus siliculosus (assembly GCA_000310025.1). NCBI lineage: Eukaryota > Phaeophyceae > Ectocarpales > Ectocarpaceae > Ectocarpus > Ectocarpus siliculosus. Next base: position 2,248,179 of record FN649743.1, on the reverse strand, counting down.
TTGGGCCGCCGCGATCGTGGACAGCCGCTGCATCTGGTGGGGTGGACGGAAGCACCTAGTGCCCTTGCTAGATCTCGTGAGTTTGCTTTGTTTCTCTTCGATGGAGCACAACACTTCTTCAAGTTATTTCGCAACCAGGCACCATGTTCATGTGCACGGGAGCGCCGGAAACGTAGAAAAACGATTCCCGCAGCAGAAGCCGCTTGGGTATTCATGAGTGAATATATAATAGGTACACCACACATATCACAATATTCTTAGAAAATGCCCCCGGGCAACGAGAACCCCCCCCCCCCCCCGGAAATCACCGCCGGAAAGCTCAACAACTTTGAGGGCGCTCCGGGCCTATCGTAAGTTTTGCCCCGTCACATGGGCACTTCCTCCAGGGTGTTTGGTTTTTCGTTTCGGCAAGGCGTTCCAAAAAAACCGTAGTTGTCGTCGTTCTTGCCGTCGTCGTTGTCGTTCTCAGTTGTCGTTGCCGGTGTCACATGAATACACCTTTCCATTTTATTGAAACCGGGGCACCACCCTGGCACCTCGGTACTCTTGAGGCTAAACATACAACAAGTTGCTCTGTCTCAGGTCTCCCGGTGCAAAAGGCGGCAAAAGTGTTTGCTTGTGTTGTGTCTGGGGGGTGCCGCGAAAAGCAGCAAAGGCCAACATCCTGGAGACTCATTCGCCCCAACGTTGCTATATGTGTTGCTGAAGGACCCTGTTCTACCTCTGACGATGCCGGCGTGTTCTTTTCCAATGATTGTGTTTGGGTGTCCCTCGGGGGGCGTTCTTGCAGGGTGTTTGAGGTGTGGAGCTACGGTAGGGGAAGCAAGTCTGCTCCCCCTAGTTATAGGCGAAACTGGCTGAGGTCTCTCACGAAATTATATGGATACAATCTATGGAAGCGCTTACACAGCTTGAGAGGGGTATCTGCAAATCATGACAGCACGAAATGCAAACAACGTTCTTATTTCGACCCTATCGGGATCTCTGGTGCTTCGGAACTTTCTCTGCCTCACCGCAGGTGAACGACGCCCGGGACAGTCCGTTGGATTTCGTCCACGAAACTCTCCAAGACTCCGATGGAAGCGCCGTTACAGCGGCTGCGAGAAACGTCGACAAAGGCGACCAGGTTCCGTTGTTGTTGTTGTTGTTGTTGTGGGTGATCTTGTTCTAGTTATTGTTCTTCTTTCACTTGGCGTTGCCGTCGCTGCCCTCGTTTCTTTGCAGTCTAATTTTCGCTGCGTACAAGCATGCTTGTTGTTCGGATCGGAGCCATGAGTATCTCACAGATGAGGTGTGCAAGGACGGAGAACTTTCCCCAAAGTAGGTGATGATCGGCAATCCTCACAACCACGGCACACAGATTCCCAGCGTATGCAACTTGCGACGCCTTCTCCGATGAACAACCTAGTTCCAATCCGGTCCTTTGTCGTAACTTTGTGCCATTGTCACATTTTCTCAACCTACTCGCACCCATCACTAGGTTTCGACAGTGAGTGATAATTTGTCCACGCCGCCTACTTTGGGTCGTACTGGAGGTATCCAGAAACTCTTACATCCTGATTTCTTATTCGGTTCGCGTGGGTTTAGGTCGCACTTGAGGTTCCTGGGTGAACGGGTGTCTGAACGAGTGTTATCTGCGCTCTTTGCGTCCCCATGCTTATTGTAGGTGATGGAGGACTACGGCCACCCGAACCACGTTCTCATTTTCGAGCACGGTTTTTCCTTCGGCCGAGAGAACCGCCACGACTGCGTGAGGATCGACGCACAGCGGCCGCCCCGGCATGGTGCCGACTACCGGGAGACGTTGAGGAGAGTGCTGGAGGTGAGTCGTTGTGGCCTCTCTCGTAAACACGCCGTTTGTTCGCCCGGTCATGTATGTTGGTCGCCCATTCAAACGCTTTTAGAAATGGAGCAGTAGGCTATGAGGGGCGGTTCAGACCGTGCCGCGGCACCACCAGGATTTCTAAACGGTGTTCGGTGGGCATGTCAGGTATTGACAGGAGGGAATTGAAGCTTGTCATCTGCTCGGCACACTTGACGAAACGGCACAAGGGCACGGACCTTGACATAGGTTCCGTCCGCATTTTCCTCTTTCATGACCAACGCGAACAAATCTTGTTCTGTCGATAGTCCCCTAAATGCATTCGCTGCCTCGTTCACTGGCCCTGCCGCACGTTCGTGTGCGCCGCCATTGGCAAAAAGTTGATTTTGCCCCGCTGCCTACCCCTCGCTAACGCTCAAGGGTTTCACCTCATGGTACTGCTGTTGTCCTACGAACATCGAACGTATCCATCCCCTGTCCAGGCGTTCCCTATGGGCAGGCCTATGTTCTGCATCTCTCTCCGCAGCAACGGGCCCTTCGACTTCGTCCCTTACGTCCGCATCATGGCGGGCCTTCCCGCTGTCGCCGATCAACAACGCCTCGTTCCAAACGACTACGACCGCGGTAGCTGTTCGTCTTCTATCGGCTTCGCTTCGGCCGACACCGACTACGGCGAAGACAGTCACTTCCCTTTCATGCCCGTGACACGAATGGACTACGATGAAGAACCCCGCGCCCGTTCGTCAAAAACAGAGGAAACGTGGCCTGGCCGGGCTCCGTCGGATGGTGGTTCTGGTGTTCACGAGCGCTGGCAATCCCTCTCCAATGACGCGGAAGGCCTGAGGGCAGTCGTCCATGCGTTGAAGCTTCGGTTGTCAGGTTATCCGACGGCGGTTCCGCTCGGCCTCGCTGATGACGGGGGCGAAGTGGTGATCGGCAGTGGTGGGGACGCCGAAGAGAGTGTAGGCCGCGCGGCGTCCGATCCCAGCCACGGCAAGGTTCCTTCCTGTACGACGGAGGTGAAAGAGACGATAAGAGCGAGTGAGCCAAAGATATTATTGACTTTACCTCGAACCAGCGATTTGTCACGTCCCTCCTGGACGGGTCTGGGGAGGCACTGACCGGGAACCTTCCACGGCGCACCAAGAAGAAGTGCAGCGCCAAGAATGGCCAAGCAGCCAGTGGGAATCTTAAGGTTGCTACACATGTTATGCCTAGCCCACATCACCCTGTCTACACCAGAAACAACCGAAGAACCGACAGTAGATCTCTACTTTTTCGCAAAATGGTGACGACAGAACATGTCTCCATCTCGGAAGGGGCGCACGGTCGAGTTGCGACGACTTACAACCTTCAGATCCCTCTGGTATTTATTCCTAGATGGATGACAGGTCGAATCGACTGTGCGGACCAGGAACAACTCTCAACAACATTTAAGGGTAATCAAGGCAGAAGACTTGTCCCCTAACTACGGGACCTTTACACATAGGGGTCGAACCTGACTCCGACAGTCGGGGTGTTTTCATGTTGTGGGACCGTACTTTCTGTCTGGGGTCGGCTAGTTCCAATCTGATCCGGGTTCAGACTGGCTGCCGAAGCCCCTCGACACACCCACCCGGATCCCATTGTCCACGACACGGTATTCCAGGTGTTTTTGGACAGCGAGAAGTACCTGCTGGGGGAGCTCCACGACTACCTCGCGGCGTTTCTTCCTCCCACCGTTGACGTCTTGGCCGCACCCCACGGAGGCGTTACCCAAAACAATGATAGCAGGAGCGATGGCAAGACCCCCAACATCAAGTCGTCAGCTGAAACTGGAACGGGAAAACACGGCTGCGTGTCGAGGAAGGGCGACGCCGATGCATGCGTTTAAGGCACCGACAACGGCAACGCCGGCCACGGCCAAGCCGATCTGGCATCGAACTCGTGATGCGGAGGAGCTTGTACGGACGGTCGAGCGAAGGGCGACTATATAGCCGCTGGTGCACGGTTGCCCCACAAAGTCAAACGAAAGGGGCTGACACCGATATCAAGCTGCTTAGTTATGCTGCTGCTCGTAGCGAGCATCCCGCACTTAATGGTGGGATATGCTGTGGACAGCTACCATCTACAGCTTCCCGCGAAGTGTTGCTCCGTTGCAATTGTTTTGGCTTCGTTTTCGATGTCAACGATTCGCCGCGACGACATTGAGGCTTTCGAGAGGTGCCAATCTTGTCGAGGATGAGGGGAAAGGGGGATTGATGAGCTTTGCTCTGTTCGTTGGTCCATGTGGGAGGCGAGACAGCATGTGTTTGATTTGTGTTGTGATTTTAGAGTTTGATTCAGAAAGGAGACGAGATACGGAAAATAGACCAATGGCTGCAACTTTTGTTCACCCTAGCTATGTAGCTACGCGTGAGCTACGTCTTACAGCGTTTTATGTGCTTCTTCAAATGTTCCTTCTTGTCGTAATAGTACGTGCGTTGCGAGAAAAATATGTGGTATGTCTTTTTCATGAACTGATGAGCTTAAAGGCTTGCGCTCAGCGTTTTGTATTGCGTGTCATGCACCAACGCTATATGTTGTCGGGCTGTCTACCAATCAATGGGAACGAACAATAGAGAGGCGCATAGGGTAACTTTCCCTCGTCAGGATGTGCTATTAGTACTTTACTGCAGTCTGCGGGAATGAGTGTAACGAAAACATCAACATTTCGTAGGTTTCGTACCGAAGCACTTTTTTTCCGGAGGCGGCATCTGTGCGGAGTGTATAGTCGCCCCCCCATCCTTCGTGTTTCCCTTAAAGCTTGGTGGTGAGCTTTGCAACGCGGTGGTATAACAGTTTTTTTTATGTTGATGGTTGGGCCAGCTGCGTGCTTGCTTTTTCGCGTGCGCGTGGAGGCAAATTTTGTTGTTGTCGTTTGTCGTGTGTATGGCACTCAGCATAATTTATCTTTGGGCATACTCCGCGCGCCCTATTTCCCACACCGTGTGCACTTTTCCTCCGTGGACATTCTGTACGACGTTGCCTCCATGCCGGACCCCGAACAATCCACCTGCAGCATGATGGGCAAAACACCGTTTGTCCCAATCAATCAAAGGGCTACCTTCGTTCTTCGACGTTGTCTCAAGAATACGACTTGAACAACCCCAACCCCCCCCCCCAACAATCTGCATGTCTCCAACCTTGCATGAGGGTCCGAGGTTTCCATTTTGCCAACCATTCGGGTTGCGAGAGGCTTGCACAATGATGTTGAGCACGACCAGACATCAGTTGGACGGTCTGAGTTATAAGCTGTGTGCAACCAAACGGGCGAACATCGCACCATCACCGTTTCGACAACCCACCCCTCAATGTTGTCAGTCCAAACGCATTTACGCCGGTTTCTTCGTGGATCCTGGGCTATTCGCACGCGTACGTGGTTTCGATTGCACATTTTCCCGCCCAGGAGAGTAGTCTATGGATTTATCCAAATACTCGAATATTCCTCCATGCACTAAGTAGCCCAAAACCTGATTTTGTTTGTGATTGACACTACATGTATATACAGAATTATGAACGAACAGAGTAAAAATTCGGCTTCACCATGCATATTTGCTGCGCAAAAGATGGTACGGGACTTCGCTGTAACAGCGCGAGCCCGTCAATTTCGCGTCCAGGCTCAATTTCTTATTTTGTCGCCACCGCCGAGCACGTTAACGTTAGTGCACAATCCACCAAATCTGTGCGCTGGCTGTGATTGTTAAGTTTTTGTGTGGACAAAATTGAGCCCGTTCTGCATCCATTCACAAAATAGTGACGCAATCCAACCCCTTGAAAGGGTACCCGAGAGCACGAAAAAGAAACAGGAGCTGGAAATGATCAAAACCGCAAGACATTTTGATGAAATAGGGCACAGTGTGGGACTCACCCGGCCACTCACTCACTAACTTGGGGCATATGCTCTGCTTCAAACTCACTCAAAAGTAAAAAACTTCGATTTTTCGATTTTTTTTTTCCTCCCTTGGGTAGTGACAAGTGACATGCATGCATGTGAGGCAGCAGATCGCCCCCGCCCACCCCAGACCAATACCAACGGCCTCAAAGGGACGAAGGCCTCGCTTGTGGGATGGCACGCCAGCTATGAGGCGTTGCACCGCATTGAGGTGACCCAACGAGCAGCGGCTACCTGCCAACGAGAGCCAAAGTCAAAACAGCTTGCCTGGGGTGGTAAGGGTTCAAATAATCAAATGATAGTATCGAGGAGGCACACCGCCAAGAACCCCCTCTAATATTCAGGCAAGAGTGTGCTAATAGGGGTCGGTGCCAACACAGGTGTATGTGCTGTTCGTTGAGGTGTGATTCCAGCTCTTGCTTGCTCTCCGGCCACAGGGACCAAAACAGACAAAAAATCCAAGCCCATGTGCTACATGTACACTGCAGTTGTGTGTGCGAGTTGCAACGAAAACGTCGCTAATATGCATAAATAGCCTCTCATCAGTCGCGCTGTCCTGTCTCCGATCGGCAAGGCAAGAAGTGATCCCAGAACGTTGTCCGTCATGGACAACAGGGAGTCGGGGAGGTCTCCACCGTCTCCAAGGCTCTTCATTTGGTCTAGAAAGTTCAACCTATCCCCAACACCTGTTGTTGATTACAGCTTGCAGTCTCGCCTCTCACTAAAACACAATAATTCGGAGCTAAAGGCGCGTGCGGGGGACAGGTCAAAACGGGTCGCTATTCTCCCAGCCCGCTGCTCCACCCCCCGTCAAAGCCGTACTGCCCGGCGAGGTAGAAGATCGGCGCGAAAGGCTTCTTGGGCAGAAGGGAGCACCAGTTCCATGCAGAGGTGAGCCGTCCGTCGATGCAAGACCCCCCATCGTCCCCGGAGCCATCCCATCCGTGCTGTTGAGGGAAACACACACACAAAAACATGCGAACGCGAGACCAAATCGGCAGCAAGGGCATTCGGTAGCAGCGCGGTGGTTAGGGTGTGAAAACAATGAGGGTACTAGGAGAACGGTTTGGATCTTTCTCATTCATCTCAAGAGAAAAGAGGAAAAACACAAGTCGAACGTGGTGTTCGGGGAGTTTGAAGACATTCGGACGTTGAGGATTGTTGTTCGATACGCCTGTGATTTGTCAGCACAAGGAAGGACCTCCGGACAAGCACTCGTCAGGGCAGAGTGCAACTACGAGGGGAAAACAACAAAACCCGATGGCCGGTTCGACGGCTTACGCGAGAAACACGACCGTTGTTGGAGCGCCCATGAGCTTTGAGAGCACGATCAACAAAGTGAAAGAACACTTTACGCCGCTTCATCTACATATTGATCGTCAATGAGAACAAACCCACTTCAAAAAAGAGTGAGCTAAGCTTGTCTTTGCAAGAGCGGTTGTCCATCCCAACAACTTCATGCTTCACGAGGGAGTCCACGTTTCGTACCGCACTAAAAAAACACGCCCATTTGCTCACCTTGAAAAAGTCCGACAGGATGGCCATCTTGGCGTTTTGGACGCCGCCCCAGCCTACGTCCACGTAGTGGCCGAGGACCGGGTCATGAGCCATCTCTTCCAGCGATCGCACCGCCTCAGCCACGGGGTTGAGGATCCGAGGGATCTGGCAGGAGAAACGGAAACCGAAGTCGGCGTGACGGGGGGGGGGGGGCTGGATCGGACCGTCCAAATCATTTCTTGCTCGCCTCGAGTCATTTGGCCGTTTGGCCGCCCATCTCCTGACGAGATGAGTAAAGTACCGTGTTGATCCCTAATGGCAACACCTCTGACAATGGGGTTCTCTGAGATCGGCGTGGAGCGCGGGGGGGGGGTAAACAGGGCTTTGCCAGTAGACGCAACAACTAAAATGTCGTTCCTGCAACAGCACCAACCCTTTCCTTCACGCCCACTGGCAAACAACTTGATAGCCTGCTTTTGTCCTATCCGCGTGCATAGACTACACTGCCATGCCCCATCTGAACAACACGCAACAGAGAACAGGCACGTTGACAACCAGCACCAACCTGAGTGTACTTATCGATGAAAACGAGAGCGTTGGGGACGTCGCGGTCCCCCAGGTGCACCACGCTCAGGCCGACCCACGGCCCGCACGTCGACTGCACTACTCTCAGGATTCGTCGCATTTCCTGGCTCACCGAAGGGCACTGCTGGACCCTTTTTTAAACACCAGACCAGCGAAAAAGGTGATGTTTAATAGGCAGCAGACCAAGCAAGTCAAGACATTCGTTCCGTCAGATGGTGATGATAACTCCGAACTGGCACTAATACACCGCCTCAGCGTCTTTCGCTCAGACTGCCGTACGTAAGCGTAAGGTACCACACCCCCTCGACCGATTTTCAGACCTCGAATACTCCGCGACAAAGAGCACGCAAAAGCTAGAGGATACATTTTAGGAAAGCTCTCGACGAGTCGAGGGGGTGCCAACGCCTCCCGCCATTTCCGTTACCACCGCTGCTGTTTGTGCTGCAGAATTATCGGGCTTTGACAATCGGCCCAGGGGGTAAACTATCTTACGCAACCTCCGGTGGCACATTCGCCGGGTCGTGCTCAAGTGCCGAGCCCACGCCCCTGCCTAAAGCAGGATGATGGCATGGTTAACGTCCTCCCTTGCCTCTTCCTCAACACCCACAAAAGCGAACAGACACGAAACAACAGGAGCAAACAGCGCTCGGCACATGCTCAACAGCTCAACACAGACGATGAGAAGGCGTACCTGTTGAGCCCTTGTCCCGTGTTCTGCAGCCGGTAGGAGGCCTTCCCCGAGAGCAAATCGCTGTCCGCGAAGTACCACAGCCTGACAAACGAGAGGAGAGGAGAGGAGGGAGGGGAATGGGCGGTCGACCCCTTTGAGATGCAAAAAAAACACGTGGTTCCAAGCCAATACAAGTTCGATTGGTTGGAGGTGTCGCTAATGCGCACGTCGCGGACATCTCTGGGGACAAGAAAAACAAATGCAACACAACAGGGCAAAGGTCTCTTGCTCATCGCTGCTCGCTCACGGAAACCCGCTTTTTAGAAAAGTGTCACTCAAAGTCCAACAGACGAAAAACCCTAGGCAACATACAAGAGAGAATCGCAATCGCCGAGGTATGCGCAAGACTATTTCAGTGTTTGCTTCCGATCGACGGCAGAAGCAGCGTCAGAGCACATCGACGTTGGCATGCAGCGAGAGATCGCTTGGTATCGGCATCTGCACAGCAGTGTTTTTCTTACCGGTACATGCTTCTCATGGCCTCGCTCCACAGCAGTAGGCTTTGCCACACGAAGGTGTATTGCGTGCGGTGGTCGTGCGACAGCTGCGCCGACGAGGAAGAGCCGAACATGGACGAGATCCCGTACCCTCCCCTGTATAGTGCACGCCAGAACGGTCACGGCGAACGGTTACAGTACACAAGAGGGGAGGGGAGAGGGTGCCGTTCGACAAAACAGACAAAACCATCACGCTCAGACGTTCAAGATCCCGCCAAGTCTACTCTGAATCGACTATACATTACACGATAAAGAAACGGCGAATCATCCGGTGGGCTTTCATGGTTTGAAAATCAAGGTTGTTGCATCATCCAACGTGCAAGTCGTATCATCCGACGACCACGTCATTCGATGGACTAGACGGCATCACGGCAAGTGGCCAGCAAACCGACAAGAGAAGTAGCAACACGACAGCCAAGCCAGCAACAGCAACAGCCAGCAGCCAGCACTCACCCATACCCGGAGCTGAACGAGCTGCCGTAACTACTGTACATGGATGACGACGACGAGAATCTGGTTTCGTCGGAAACGGGCGGGAGGGAGGCAAAACGGGCACAAGAGTGTGTTGATTGAGAACCGCTTGGCAAGGGCGCACTTTCGGCAGCATTCTCACCGTGGTCTCCTGTTTCAGACGCCGGCGTTCACGCCCATCCCAAGGAGTGCCATCAAATATCAAACACAACATGAGCCTGAATGACGTACGAAATGCTTCCCGAGAGATCAGCAACGCACACAAAGCTGTGAATGTGGGCCGTTTACGCGTACGAGCTAATACACCAACGTTACCTCCCGCGCGCTTAATACTCCGCCTCGACACACACAACCGCCCACCTACCCCGCCCACAGACCCACACAAACGCACAGATCCACCCACCCATCTATCCACATACAGTACCAACCCACGTACCGTTTTCTTCCTCCGCTAGCACTAAGCTTGAGGCTCCACTCTCCCTCGGGCTTGTCGGGATGAAAGTTATCCTGCAGGAGGCTGATCGTTCTGTAGTGGACAACAAGCAAGCAAGCAGTGACAACAAGAACAAGAAAGAGGGAGGGACAAGACCCGACATTTGAACGACAACAACCGAGTCAAGCAGTTGGGACAACAGCAGTCTTTCTTCCCTCAGTATTCTCCAGGTATTGCTGCTGCTACTGCTGCTGCTGCCTACTGCTCTCTGTCTCTCCATCTTCTGTTTCTCTCTCTCTCTCTCTCTCTCTCTCTCTCTCTCTCTCTCTCTCTCTCTCTCTCTCTCTGTATCCCCTCCCTCCCCCCCTCTCCTACCTCTCAACAGGAGCCACGTTGAAGGCGATGTAGTTGTTCGCGTCCGCGATGGAATCCAGCACTCTCTCCACCTCCTCCTTGGGGAACGAATCCGACACGTAGTCCTTCAGCAGCCCCGCCCTCGCCTTGTTTTTGGCAGCAACCTGGAAACTAACCTGCTCACCGAGCGACGCAAGGGGGTGCACACCAGGAAAAAACCCGAGCGTATACATCGGGCCGATGCTGCTGGTGTTGCCGCTGTGTGGTTGTAGTTTGTCACGACGGCTGCTGCTAGAGCTGCTAGAACGTCATCTTCGAGGGGGCAAATACTATGTTCCAAGCCACCTCGGTTCGGCGGGTGACGTCATTCAGTATTTCGACCAAACAAATCAAGGCATGCACGACAATGCAGCAGAGGGATTTTTCTGTGTGTGTGAGCGTGGGTCGCAGTCAAACAGACGCATCGTACCGTACCTTAGGCGTAAAAGTGCGAGCGATCGAGAAAAAAGTGGGAAAGAAACCAACGTCCCTATGCTTGGAGTCATGCCCGTCCCATTTCGTCCCATCTCTCATCTCTGCCTCACCGATGGCACACATGCACGTCGATTCCCATAATCTCTTATCGAAACACGTTCTGTGGCTCACCTCTGCTTTGCTCATGGAGATGCCCGAAATGTCCGCCGTGGCCGCCACGACTCGCTCGTCCTGCAGCATCTCCAAGCCTCCTCGATCCTCCACCAAATCATACACCATCTGTTGCGGGCAAAACGGCGCGTCAACAAAAAACAAGGATACGCTCTTTCCTTTTCTCACGAGTGCTCCGAATCCGGAGGCAGGAATTCCCCGTCCAAGCTTCCCTCGCGCATCCCCACCCGCCGCGGACTACAAACAAACCTTGTTGAGTTTTTGTGTCCGGCGGCGAAACTGACATATGTGATTGGTCAGCACGGTCGCGCGGTGAATGCCAGTGAACACACAAACACATCAACAGCGACACGTTTTTCTGTCTTGAATCCATAAAAATCCGCAGAATAGTCTATCTGGCCTCCCCCATGACCCTCCCTCACGGGTTCCCATAACTTGGCCTTTAGAAGGGTCTCCCCTTGGTAGCCTCGCTGAGGCTGGCTTCTTTCCATTGGCCAATCGGTTACAGAACGCGCCCCCACTTGAGAATCCGAGAAAAATTGAGCAATAAAAAAAATCAAAACTTATGAACTTGAGCACCATTTGTGAGCTCGGTTAAAGAAGAATCCTTACACCAAAAACCTATTTAGCGGCCATTCGGAGCATGATGACCCCGGACACATAGATAACGAATCTCAGCCTCGGCCGAAACTATAGAGGTTCTTAAGCGCGGGCACGTTCTGTAGCGCGGTCGATGCTACCCATAAAAAGGCACACACCTGAATGTCCTTCACTAGTTCCAACCCCACTCGCCCCTGCGCCTGCGCGTCCTGCAGCATGTACATCATCTTGCCGTAGAAGTCCCTGAACTTCTCCGGGTTGGTGATCTTGTATCGTCGCCCGACCTTGCCCGTCAAGATAAACAAGAGGTACAGGTGTCGAGGCCCAGGAAGGAACCAGGCCGAGAAAACGCGTACGGTCGGGCAAGCGGCGCGTGAAACAAACGTAGGAAGACCAAAAATACACACGTTAAATAACGTCCATGATGGGCTGCTTGCTGCACTCGAATGGGGGTATCCATGACGCACGCGGGTACGCCTACAGCGCACGGCACGGCGCGCTGAAAGGCGTTGTTGGTTTACATCGGCGGGAGGCATGTATCAAGTCAAAAGCAGACAGCACCCGATTTTTTCACACCTTCGACACGGCAGTACAGAACATAGTCTTCAACATTGTAAGGGCACCCGTAGTTCTCCGTGAAATAAATAAGAGGGGATCCATAAAGCGCGTTGGAAGTGCCCAAAAAACTAACCCCCCCTCGTATTTTTATAGTTCTACCGGGCACCATGCTTCTGAAAAAAGCGTTTTTCAAAGTGTGTGGGGGAGGAGTGTCCTGAAGCGGGAGGTGTCCTCTACGACGGGGAAAAACTGCTGTACTGCACCCAGTAGTCTACGCAGCAAAATGGATTAAGCAAGATATATGGGATAAAGTATTCAATCCGTGCTAGGGTTAGGGTCATAGGGTTAGGGATACGGTCTGCGTGCCCCCTCCCTATTATTTTTCTAGGTACTCTTGAAATCCTGCGTAGGCGGTCCACTGCACCTCGAAGATCTCGGCGAACGCGTCCTGGTTGTCGTCCAACGAGTCGAGGAGGGCCGCGTTCTTCTGCCCCCAGTTAAGTTCTCCTGCCCGTGTTGTTTTCGTTGCGTACGGACGGCGCATGCACACACGCGGCGGGACGGGGGGGGCGAGTCGGTTCATCGTGCATTTTTCGTTGAGGAGCAGGAGACCCGCTCCTATTCCTTAAACGATTGACTCCTCTACAACGTCACCAAGGGCGAAAGAGAGATAGATGCCGTCGATCACGCGAAGCCCTCCGGGAGCCGACTCAAAATCGCAAGTATGCAAAACGAGCAAGTTTTTTGCTACGTAAGGGACGTCTCTCCGTAGATTATTGTCGTTGTTGTTGTCGCTGCTGCTGCTGCTGCTGCTGCTGCTGCTGCCGCTGCAGCACTCTTCACATCTAAAAAACGCTTTGACGATTAGTCTCTGCCAGGAAATCGTTGCGACCTCCCATTCGGCCTGCGCCCCGGCGGCGGTCGAAACTGGTCCAGCCTGGACTGATAGAACGCACCTCCTACGGCAACGGAACTCCCCATCGCAACCACAAGGAAACCTGCCGCAGATGTACGTACGACACAAAGGAAGAAAAAAAAAAAAAAAACGCCCCTGCTCGTCCCTCGAACAACTCTGGTTACTGACGCAAGGTTGAGTGTCCGAAAGAAAAAAAACACACAAACGAGTGGAGGCAGAAAACACGTCGCGATACAAGTCCCGACCACGAGACCATCACGCATTGCACATCATGCGGTATCTCAGGCAGAAAATTGCTCGCGTGAGAGAGGCTACGTCACGAAGAACCCATTCGCGACTACACAGACGCGCATAGCGGGAAAAACATTAAAAAATGCTTCGAAAAACCGCCAAGTCGACGGAATGCCCTCCGGATGCTGGCAACACACAGGAGGGACGAACGACACGGCAGCCGCCGTCACCGGGTGCGGAAAATTCGAAGAATGTTCTCCGATTTCTTGGACCGAGCGCACGCGCGGGGGGTCAATTTTTCTGGTGAAAATTAAGTCGCACACGAGCTAAAAACAAACTTCTTGGCCTCCACTCCGCAGCGAGCGCTGTGTCGGCTGGGGAAGCCAACAAAAATACGACAACAGCTCACCCGCGACCATCATGCCCGAAAGCGCTGCGAGGGTCATCCGAAGCTCCTCGTTGATGGTCCTGGCCTTGGAGCTCCACCTACCGGAGTACACGTCCACTCTGCATAGAACGATACATAGGACGACAACGTCGCCACACGCACGCGATGTAGAGCGCGCACATGGTGGTGAAAGCAAGGGGGATGACGGTGATTGCACTCCAAAACGAACCCGTGTGCAAGGTATACACGTGCAGTCTTCCTCTGTTGCTAGATACCGTTTCTATCTTTAATCCGGAGAATTGCGTAGCCTCCCACTTGCCGCCCCCTTACGGGGTCCCAGTTCATGGCCTTTAGAAGTGTTTTGTGTTTGCAACCGCACTGAGACTGACGTCTTTTCATTGGTCAGCCGTTTAGAGCGGTCGATGCAAATAAAAAAGACGCACAAACACACCCGGGCGAGCTCGGCGCATCACACAAAAACACGCGGTTGGGCAAGGACGTGGTACAGGTTGGGGAGAGGTGGTGTGCGTTCCCCCCCCCCCCCGTGA
>FN649743.1:2208803-2233524 GCA_000310025.1 Ectocarpus siliculosus | reverse complement strand
AAAACGCAGCAGCAGCGAGCCGACTGCACGGGACAACGAACTCCACAGGAGCTTAAGACTGAAGCAGCAGTGCAGTGCCTCAACTGCTGCGAAAAAACTGGCATATGTTCAAATACGTTGGACATCTGCCAGTTTGTTCGTAGCAGTTGAGGCACTGCACTGCTGCTTCAGTCTTAGGCTCCTGTGGAGTTAGTTGTACCGTGCAGTCGGCTCGCTGCTGCTGCGTTTTTTTCCTCGCGAGACGTCTCCCACAGATGGCGTGGGCTCTCGTGGAGCCGGCCGGGTCCAGCAGTCCTCTGCAGCGCGTCGCAAGTCACAGCAACCACTTCGTGAAAACAGTTGGGGTGCGTGCGTGTTGTACTACAATCATAACGAGAGCGGCAACCAAACAGCGAGAATAGCGGTCGTGCACGGCGGTTGTGTTGTTCGGGTACTGTGCCCGGCACTCCATACTGATCTGTTGGGGGTTACGTGGCGTAGGGCGGTAGAGCGACGGGCCCCCCGGCAGGGCATCACGCTCTCCTCTCCTCTCTCTCAACAAACAGCAGTCAAGAAAGTCCTTCGGGTGGAACTTTTCCATGCGCTCCTGGCAACAAACAAGCTGTCTGCCTAAACAGGGTGGAACGCTCGATACGCACGGTGGCAAAACTCGATACTCTGCAAACTGAGCAACGCAGGTCTCGCTTTGAAATCGAGCAACAACAACAACAGCACAGACAACGGCAGCATCAATACCGGTAACCACAACAACAGCAACAACAGCATCGGCAACAACAACAACAACAGGAACAGCGACAACAACAAAAGCATCAACAATAACGTTAGCAGCAGCAACAACAACAACAACAACAACAACAACAACAACAACAACAACAACAACAACAACAACAACGTTAGCAGCAACTTGGGAACTATACCTGTCCGGTGTACTCCGAGACGTTCAGCGCCCCTTTCAGCATCGCCAGGAGGCCTCGCTCTCTCGCGTCCAGCCTCAGCGGGATGAACCGGCACTCCTCCAGCACACTCGACCCGTGCATCCCCACGGCGAGCCTGCCCCACGGGCTCTCCCCGCGCTGCGCACGGGGTTCTCCCTGACCCCGTGCACCAAACGCAGCCGGGGGGGGGGGGGGGGCGTACTCTTAGGTCTTGCATGCCTTAGCGGTTAGACCATTGACCACGCGTCCTCGAAAGGACGGAGCAACCGAGAGGGGGGGGCTTGGAAAAAACGCCACACCCGTGTACGTGTCCACTCATTCGCGATTAATCAGCAGGCATTCATTCCGTTGTATTGGTGCGTCAATACGCGCTGAAGAACAGCGAAACTGACGCCTGCATTCCTTCTCCCTGCGATGGGTCAATGCGCTGAAGGAGACCAACAAAACCGGCGCCGCAGCGCTCACTCTGCACACAGACCGAGGAGAACAATGCCATCTGAGCAAGCCGCACCACCAGCGCAAACAACTGGCAACGTCGCTTTCACTTCGTGAATCAAGCACTGCTGTGGCCGGGGAGGGTGCGATCGTTTCCCCCTCCCCGAGAGGCAACCTCGACGACAGGGTGGGGGCTCGGGAGGGAATAGATCTTCTTACTTTCTAGACGCAACGAAGATAGCACAGGGTGCAAGGGTAACAACCGTGTCGCAGACGCGGTTGGCGTTGATAGACTGAGGGGTAAAGCAATCGGGAGAACTGGCAACGATGAGAGAAAGGGGGAGAGAGAGAGAGACAACAAAACGTAAGATTCAGGTTGGATCTTGCATGCTGTGAAACTGGCGGTTGTCCAGAAAAACCTAACTGCCAGATAGAGGGGGAGTTGTTGGCCGTTCCCTTCTACCCCGGCTGTAGTTTGCACATGCTAAAAGGCACACGAGTTACGTCCTGGAAACTCATGCACATGTTGGTTGTTCGTTTGAGGGTTGCTCGACAACAAGCCGCCATCACCAGAACAGCCCACCACACACAACATTGCTGTTCTGAAGCGCCCTTGAGAGGAGCATACGTGTGACGCATGCACGTGGTGCTCGCAAAAAAATGCCGCTGTGCACCGCAGCGGTCGACACAGCAGTAGCGGTCGCAGCAAGGGCATACGTAGCGCACGATCCTCTACTTCTCACGAACCTACGCGGAAAACACCTGCACTATGCATAACCGATAGTACGGCCTAACTCAGACTTTGCACGCCTACATCATCAATAATACTCTCGCATTGTCGCGTTGGCAACTCCCCCCCCTCATCACTTACCCTTCTTCTTGTGACCCCCGCCGCCACCGCCCGCTTGCCCCAACCCACCCTCGATTGCGTCGCCCCCGCCATGCCCGTCATCGCGATCCCCATCACCGTCACATGCGCTCCCTTCGCTGTCGGACTGCTCGCTGCCGCCGTCTACATCGTCGTCGTGCCCGACCGTTTCGGGCAGTGGGGGGGTGGGGGGCTCCGTGGATGAGGTGGGGGCCGTCGGTGCGGGCATCACCTCGCCGAGGATGGCCCGGGTCACGTGTTCCGCGCGCTTGCCTTGGCTGCACATAAGACAAAAAAAGCCAAAAAATGGTGGGAGATCGAGAGGAGGATAAGGAGACTCGTGGGTGTGCAACAACAACGCGGTGGTGCATACCGACATCAGTGCAATCAATCATCACTTGGCTTGACGGCAGACACAGGGTTTGAGATATTGTACGTGCGATGGGGCGGCAGGACGAAGCGTCTGGGAATGGGTTGGGCGTACTAAGAGCCCTTGTCTTCCACCAACACTTGGCGAAGATTCTGGCGACACACACAACAGGTTGGGATGGATGGATGTGTACCTCGGTGTCACGGTTGGGATTAATGCTGCACCAACTGGAGCATTGTTGCGGTTGTCTAGCTCCGTCTTCTACCATTTCGTGTTCGATAGAGCGCGGTGGCGTGTAGGGTGTGCACAAATAGAGACGCCTCAAGCACGACACTCAAGCGCTCGGATCGTTGGCTACAACACGAGCGCCAAGCACTTTCGGCAAGAAGGAATAGCTTCAAAAACGCGACACGCTCCACCGGCGACACTCGATCCCTTTGCACCCTCCAAAGGCTGCCAACCTCAACCTCGGTGTTGGTGCCTTCCCATGTTTTGACGGCAGCGGGCAACAAGCAAAGACGATCGTTTGCGAGGGAGACCCCGGCGATGCATGCTGGTTTACTGGCTCACCGGTGTAGGGAGCCCCAGCAAGGTCGACAAAACGGCTCCTCGCAGGACAGACACACAAGCTCCGCGTGCTGGTCCTCGCACTCGATGCAAGTCTCCACCTCTCGGGACCCTGCTCCCTCCTCCTCCTCTTCCATCGCGGTGCTATCGCCGTCCGGCATTGGGTCTTCCCCTGAAGAGGCTAAGAGGTTCTGGGCATCACGAAGACGTTCGTCCGCAGTCGGGAACAACGCAAACCATCAGGGGAGCGTATTGGGGGCGGTGGATGGAGCCAGACTTTTGCTTGTTCTTGGTTCAATGTGCATAGCTAGACGTACGTCGGGAACTAGACAAGCAAAAACGCCAAACAACTCCATTAGCCAGCTACATGCCGCAGCAAGCTGTGGCAGTCTTCACGTATCCCCATTGTAGGCTGGGCGTCCATCGGGTCTTCAACGATTGTTCAGTTAGACCAACGAGGGCTCGCCATTCGCATGACCTCTTCATCACGTGCTTACAGCGGTACCAAGACCAGCCGCGTGTGTCACAAAATGTTGATGTCAACGCTTCCCGCACGGATGAGTTGTGGATGAGTTGTGGATGAGTTGTGGCTCACCGGCGTTCGACACAAATGTGCTGGAACCACACAGCCACCACATGGGTGCGTAGCCTACGGGATATAAAGAGGGTGCTGTGGATTTTTTTCAATTCCCGGTCGACACTACTATCAACGGGACAAATGCGGTGGAGTATCGCGTTATGTAGCTTTCTGTGTATCGGCCACGAGCCTGCTGTATGGATTGTAGAACCTCCGATGCTATGCATATGATACGGGACTTCACGCAGAGAGGGTGCAACCGGTAGAGTCAACCGCCGACATCGACCCTCTTTACAGCCAATCGAGCGGGGGGGAAAGAAGAGGGTATTGAACTAGGCGAGACCGTCGTACCATGTGGAAAGCAGGTATATGACATGTTGCAAGTGTGGTTGGCAAAGGTGTACGCATTTGTCGGCAAAAGGAGAGACGCGGTACTGCTGTACGTACAAGGCTCTCACATGCTCACCTCGCACAGCTACGGCTATTACTGAACGTGCATCACACAGCACACCCACCACGTGCAGCAAGAGGAAATATCTGAATAGCCTGTGTTGATAAGACCTGTGCACTCCACACGATAGGGGGAGTTGCGCTTGAACGGGACGTGCCAATACCACCGAGCTTCATCAGGCCAAAGGCAAGCCTGCTGCTGCCGCATTTGTTCCGGACACAAATCGGACATAGGACACGTACAGCAGAGGAGACGCCCGGAGCTTCGTATCGATTCTCACCATGACTTTGCCTGCGTTCTCCCTCCTCAGATCGGACACCTTTCGTCGCAATGATTCAGCAAATTTGTTCTGTTCCATAGCCAAGGGCACCCAGACTCTCCGTCACAGAAGGAGGTAACAACGAGGGCAACGACGAACGAGTCTGGTCTGATCTGTTTTTTTTTCCTGGGGCGAGACCCGTGGGGCGCCTCTCTCGCTCGATATGCCGCCTCCCGAACCTTTATCAAACCCGCCAAAAGGAACAAAATGTCTTGATACCACAACACCGAACCTTCGGGAGAACCAGAACTCGTGTTGTGTGTTGAACGCCCCGTGCCCCGTGCCCCGTGTGTTGTGTAGCTGTGTGCTGTTGTTTGTTGTGTTGGGGTTGTTGGGGTTGTTGGGGTGGAGTGGTGGTCCATTGCTTGTTGTGGTTGGGTTGTGGGTTGTAGGTTGTGAGTTGTGAGAGCAGCTGGTTGTGAGGTTGAGCTGTGGGCGTTGTGCGTGGTGGCAGTAACCATAACGGTTGGCTGCATGGACAGCTTGCACGGGAGAGACAGTGTTGGGCGAGGTGTTCTCCGGGAGGCAGTTCTTTTATTCAACGCCTCCTATTTTAGCTCTTCTGCCCACAAGGCCATGTCTCTTTCAGCCAACACCGCCTACTAAAGCTCTACTTGCCCACAAGGCCATCCTTTTCCGCACAGCAGTGGGCAGGAATCTCGAACAATTTGCAGTCGCGAGGTCTCCGCCCGCACGGGGCAGTGGGCGGTGGACACTGCAGTGCCGGACCCAGCCGAAGAAGAACTCTGGGCAAGTTGGCAATTGCATCACATGTTTGAAACCACGACCACAACAGTACATGTATACGATGCAAATGCTTTCCTCGAATTACTGTACTGCTGTATGCATACAAAAACTCGAGGAAATCCTAACCGAAAAGAGCTGGGGAGACGCGCTAAATAGACGAAGGCACCAAAATCGCACGACAAGAACGCCTACACAACATAGCGCACTGACGACACTTGACAAAAGAAGTTTCTCGGTTTCAATGTAATGTACGCATGAAACACCGCCATGCGGACCTGCCTTGTTCGTGTACTACTCCACGCCAACAAACGCCACAACCGGTTGCCATAAAATCAAGACACACCGGAAACGAAAACCTCATTCTCACCGCGGCCGACCTACAAGCCATACGACGCCAAACGAGACTTGGAAACCCCCGCAACGACCGCACTCTTTTTTCTGTTCTTCTGCCCGGGACTCTTCCCACCACCCTGACCCCCCTCCTTCCGATCGCCTCTTCCTCCGCCCCCTGTGCGCGGTTTCTTGGCGGTACCACCGCCCCCGCCCTCTCCGCCGTCGATCTTGGCCACCGCCGGTCGGCCCGTCTTACCCCCCCCGTCCTCCTTCGGGTTCCCGCCGTTCCGCGCGCCCTCTCCCTCCGCCGCCCCTCCTCCTTCCGACGCCCGGCGCCGCCTTTTCTTCTTCTTGCCATCGCCGCCGCCGCCGGCGATGCTGCTACTGGTGGTGGTGGTTCCGTTGTCCCCGGCTTGAGCGCCGTGATTTTGCCGGGGGGACGGCGACGGCGCCGGCGCCGGTGGCGCCTCCACGGCCACCACGCGCGGCACGAGTTCCGCCTCCGCTTGCGCGTCCACGCCCTCGCCGCCGCCGCCTCCGCCCGCCTTGGCGCGCTGCTTCTTCTGCCCCTTCTTTCTCCGCCGTCGCTTGCCTCCGGCCGGCTCCGTCACCGCCTCCCCCGCCGGCACCGAACGAGGCTCGCCGCTCTCGCCGTCCGCTTCCTGTGCCACCGGTGCCGCTGCCGCTGCCGCTGCCGCCGCCTCGTCGCCCACGGCGGTCTGGCCTCCGCTGCTCTTCTTCTTGCCGCGGCGCCTCTTCTTCGACCTCTGCGCCAGCATCTCTTTCTCTGCCGCCGCCTCTCTTTCCTTCACCTCTTCCCGGAGCTTACGGCGGCGGCGGGCGTCCAGCTTAGGCTCGTCCTTCCGGTAGGGGGCAAGCTTCTTCAGGGGAACGTACTTGTTCAATTCCTAAAAAGAAAAAAACATGAGGCGTTTTTACGTAGAGAGGACAGGTTTTACGTAGAGAGGACAGGGCAAGTAAAATTAAGTGACAGGGTGTGTGGGAAAGAACCAATGTGCGTATAACATGCCCGTATTCAAAAGGAATTGGAAAATTTTCAAGGGCTGAGGTAGGATGCCTATAGTTTCCAAGTAAGCTTCACAAAAGGGACGGAATGCTGAAAACAAGAGTCCCGGGTGGGAGCGTGGGGAGGGGAGAAAGGGCTGATTGCCGGCCACATGCACTATACAGCAGGTGGACACGGCACCACACATGGAGGCGGTCAAGCAAATTCGCCCGACCGACACGAAAGCCATATCTAGCGGTCATGCCATTAGTTGAATCTATCGATGCTGGAGACAAAACACTACCACACCACTGATTGCAATATCGATCACGGTTTCTTGGCGGAATATCGATGGTTCATTTCTGTGCATAAAGTTACCTTGTCATCGGCCAGGAGAATCTCCTCCGCGCTCAGCCCGAAGTCGTTCGACTTCACTTTCGTGTACTTGAACCTGCGGATGGTGTCGGCGACGGAAACAAAGAAAAAAAATAAAATCCACCATGACTGACTGCAGACAAGCGCAGTACCCTCCGACAGCACCCATCTGAGGAGAAGGCAACAAACACGTACTGCTGCGTACCCCAGGCGTGAGAACACCGACAGGCCTTGACGGACGACTCCTGCAAAGGTCAAGCAAAACCAACACCGGCACGCCGTGCATTCATGCTCGTAGTTGTACTCGTGCAGGAGGCGCGTCCCGTGCTCCCGTCCGCACCAACACCCCCAACACACCAAAATATACGGTTAGGGTTGAAATAACCATAGCCATAGCCCAGCCCGCAAATAACGAGGCGATTAACCCGGCGCCTAACCGAAGATGGACATGAAAAAACACGCGCACGACATGAGGTGAGGGGAAGCATGAGCTCGGAGGAGTGGCGGGCGAGCCAGCCGCGGGAGTCATGAAGGGACATAAAGAAGGGAGGGGGCGACAGGTCCGTGTGCTACAAAAAAGGGCACACACGGGGTCATCGCGGAAGCAGATGGCCCCGACCATCGACACGAAACCAGCAGGAAAAACGCCTGTCGACTGTTGAAAAGATCACAGACACCTATTTACCTGCAAGGGATGTCCCCGACGATGTCCTCGTAGTCTAGCTTGTACAGCTCGTCCAAGAGCCGCTCTTTCTGCGCCCCCATCCCCGCAAACTCCTCCTCCTCCTCGCCCCCCCCCTCTCCTTCGTCCCACTCTCCCTCTTCACCTTCCCACCCCCCGTCTTCACCTTCCCACCCACCCCCCACCTCCTCCTCCTCCTCCTCCCCATCGGCGGCGCCCCCGGCTGCCATTCCATCGTTGCTGTCGGTCTCGGCGGCAGCAGGTTCGGCGGCGTTGTACTGATCTAGGTCACCGAGGCCCTCGAGTGGATCATCACCGGGTTTCCAGCCGTCGTCGGCGTCTTCGGCTTCGTAGTAGCCGTCCCCGAACGCCTTCCCTGTCACGTCGTCCCACCTTTTGCGACAAGCCGGAAAAACCAAAACCAAGAAGAAAAGCGCGGGAGGGGGGGGTCAAAATCTATGTGTAGTGCTCATCCCCAACCCCTGGCTCCTGAGCCTACGAAAAGGGTACCTCAAACAAACTGGAACAACAACAACAACGACACCACCACCACAACATAACAACCACACAACAACGATGAGCTTACTGTTGTGGGTCGAAGTCCCCCTCGATCAGGGCCTCCGCGTCCACTCCCCCTCCAGCTGCCCCCCGCCGCCCTCCCCCCCTCCTTCCCCCCTCCTCCTCCCCCTCCTCCTCCAGAAGGGCGCCGCCGCTCATGTCCTGGATGGCTTGCAGGCGCTTCCTGATCTCCTCGCGCTTGAGGTTCTTCAGGCGCCGCAGCTCGGCTTCTTTCCGCTGCCTCTCCTCGGCTTTGCGTACCCTGGCATGACAAGAACAAAGATGAGCTGCATATTCAGCTGGAAGCAACAATTTGTAGCGTACAACAAATACTATCGAAACAGGCTAAATTGTCCCATCCCCTCCTCGTCTTGCGCTTGCCGTTTACACCAGACTTCAAACGGCCGTAGCCGTTGCGAGTGAAACCACTTGTTAGGCACATGCCGATTCCACAGCTCGCTGGTGTACGCAGTCACCAAAAGCCAAAACCGTACCCCGTGGGACCGCCAACGCCCTATGTTTGTGTCAGTGTCATCCTAAACGTTCCAGACGTCGATTTGAACACCCCTTTCGGTTTGTGGACATACTGCTTGCTGCAACTCACTTGCGGTTTTCCCTCTCTCGCTTTCTTCGGTCGTCCTTCCTCCGCATCGACCCTTTCACGTCCCGCGAGTGCATCGCGATCTCCCCACCTCCTTCCTGCAAAACGGGAAGTGATATCGATGTAGGATAGATAGGCTAAGGAAAAACATTTTTGGGACACCTTTGGCGAAGTAGGAAGGAACGGTTGGCCATCGGTGATCGATCCTGTGGGAATAATGGCCCGCTCTCTCGAGGACGCGTGGCAGATGGTCTAAGGCATGCAAAACATGAGTACGCCCTTCCTGCAAAACGCCGCTGTTACTGTTGTTGAGAACAACAAAGGCAGCGATCGGCCCAGGCTGTGAACTTTCCTTCTTGTGTGTGTACGCCATAGTCACGCCACTATTTCACAACGCACCTCTTACTGTACGGGGCGGGGTGAGAACGGGTCTTAGAAGTGGCACCCCACAACCTTGTGTGTCTCAATCGCCACAAGAAAACTAAATAGGTATGTTCCACGTCTACAATCAAAAGCCCCCTTTCGAGCACGTATAAGTAGCTCGCACCACTCACGTCATCTGTACTTACTCGGCACCTGGCGCTACATTTACATGCCAGTGGAACTTGTGTTGTTGAACTTTCGAGTAGTCAATACGGCGCGGAAAATACGGAATGTTTCGGCCGAGCGGTCGGCCGAAACAGGGCTAGGTGGGTCTCTGACCAACGGTATTGCTTCGATACGCGGGGGGTAAATACTTGCACAACAACACAATGTTCCGGGTACACCGTTTCCTCCCCCCTTCCTCCCCGATCAGATACAACAGCACAGAGGGGTTCCTGCACGAAGAGAGGAGCGTGGGAGAGTACACTCCGAAGAAAACCACTCTTTTTGCAATGCAGGCGTAAGGACATCACCGCACCTCCTCGAACCTAAAGTTGTACTTGCTCTCGAAGTCGTCGGCCTTGTCGATGTCCTCCTCGTCCTCGCTGTCTTCCACGCGAGGAGCGTTAAGGATCTCGTCGTAGCTACTCCGACACACACAGACACAGACAGCGCGCGACCATACGGCACACCAATCCCAGATGTAAGCATCATACCGTGAAAAGGAGGTGGAGATCAGGAAAACGTTAGCCTCGTGTATGGCACGGAAAAAAAAACATTGCTGGTGTTGCGTTGGATGGACGGTGGCGGCCTACCAAGCAAAGATGGACCAGGCGCCTCTCATACACGTATCCAGAGGGCGGATCTCATCGACAACAGCAGTAACGCAAGCTTCGTCTCTGGCCGACTTAACCCACTCCCGAAGAATTTCCCAACCAATCAGAATTCAACGGCCTGGCGCGCTGACCAAACAGGAAAACTGCTCACCTTGGGGTTTCTTTGGAGTGTGGGTCGAGCCAGCGGCGGTTTCCCACAAAGTCCTGTAGAAAGGCGTCTTCTTCGCCCCCGTCCCCCTGGCTGGCCATCTTGTCGGCCTCCTTCTTGAGCAACTCCTCCTCCTCGGCTACTTCCGCCGCGGTTTTTTTCCGAACCTGCAACAGGAGCGACGTCGCCCGATAGGGATAAGAAAATTACGACATTTGTCAACGGGAGAACAGAAAAAGAGCGCGCATGATGCAACAACACAAAGGGACGTAAGTCTCTCGGGTGGGCGGTACATCCATCGGGTTTCTCCGCACGGTAACCCGAAAAAGTGGTAGCCCCCAACCACACGGGTGGGCTTCCAGAGCGGTCGACAACACGAAACAGAAAAGCACCATGTCGTGCAACAAAACTTGACACACATGTGGACCACGCACCCACACACCTTGAGCAGACCTCCCCCGTCCTCGTCACTGTCCTCTTCTTCCTCCCCGCCGTCGCCGTCGTCGCTTCCGCCTCCCCCGTCGTGCTCCGCTATGGAACCCAACAGGCCTCGCCGGAGCTGCTCCTGCTCCTCGTCGTACGCCAGGCCGCGCCGGCCCTCGCCCCCGTTGTCGTTTCGTTTCCGTCGGCTGTTGCTGCCCCTGTTGTCTTCGTCGTCGTTGCTGTCCTCGTCGGAGCTGATGGCGTCCTCGGCGTTCTCCGCGTGGAGGATCTGCTCGCGGAGCACGTCCTTGTAGCGCATCCGTTTCTCGGCCTTCTTGTTACTGCTGCTGCCGTCTGTTTCGTGTTTATTTTTGTTGGGAGGGCGGCGGGGTGGGTGTTGGGGGGGTGGGGGGTGGAATGGAGTTTAGTTTTGAGCACGAACAAAGCTGGCACCAAGCGAAGTTTCTACCGATAACAGTTGAGTCACGAGAGAGCGGCGGTAATGCCAGGTTCGAGAAGATGATGGAAGACGTTGACGTACCATTGATATCGTCACATACTTGTCATTACGTTAAGGCGAAGTTGCGGTAAGCCTTCGTATGTCTCGTGTTCCTCATCTTGAGAGGCGTCATCTGGCGAACAAACAAACGGCGTGGACAGGCACGCCACATATTGCAAGCATCGATGTCGTGGAAGCTGACTACGTAGAGAGCTCCGGGAATTCTTCTTTCTCTCCGCCTACCCGAAGCGATTCAACCAGCGCGTTGGCGTTCCATTTGAACCACTACGTTACGACCACGAACCCTGTTGGCCTCTTCCATCGGACAGGTCAGGTTTGGCGAGTCATCCTTGCTGCAAGTCCAATATCGTATATTGCCGGAAGAGGCTGAGAGAAGGAGGGGAAAAACGAAGAGCAAATGTACGCCCGACTGGCGCGGACGGTGGCCACAGACAATGAATGCGAGAGCAGAAAATGAAAAGCACGGGCTACTCGGGAATCAGCTTGTGAAAGCAGCGCCTTACGGCCAAGCCAGCTGCTGGGTGCGTCATCCTAACTCCGGGAGGTAAAGTTACTGTCTGGTTGCTCACCAGCGCTCCCGCCGCCGGCCTTGGATTCTCCGGGCTTGAACCACTCTTTCTTCGCGTCGTAGATGTCGGGATCTTTGCTCCTGATCTTGTTGATCGTCTTCATGATCTGCAGCAGGGAACGGCGATGTGGCCACGGGAAAAAAGCACGACAATCTTTCTGAGGATAAAAGTTATGCGCGTGTGGGGATGTGTCCACCACTCGCTAAAGCCGGGAAACGTCCTTGCATCACCCCTACCCCAGAGTCTCAGCGGAGCAGCGCCGTGGCTGTACGTCCTGCTGAGAACGAGCCACACACGGAATTCGTGGGCAGGTGAGAGTCTCCACGGCACCCCTTTGTCAAAGGTAACTCTCAATATACAGAGGCACGTCAGACACACCTTCCTTGTGGGAAACGACTCCTAGTGTCAAGTACTTCGTACTCCTATGTAGCAACATGGACTAGACTGCTATCGCACCTGAAGGTCCAAGGCAGGGGTGAGCATCTCGGCGTCCTCGTCCTCCGTCTCGCTGTCCGACTCCGACCCTTCCTCGTCGTCAGACCCCAAGTCGAGGTGCTTGGCGGCCTGCAGATCCTGCTCACGCTTCTTCTTCTCGAACCTGGTGGGGGAGGGTTACAACACCAACAGGTGAGGCACACCATGGAGGGCGCGCGGGTTCAAAATACTTCGAGTTTGGGGAGGATTTAGACGTGACAACGAAGGTGTACCAAGAGATGAAGCACATCATTGAGGGCGTGGGCGTCATATGAGTCTCCCGAGAGGAGCTTGAGGTCAAGGGTAGGCGCCACAGCCGTCGTGCACATGTGCACATCACCAGGACACAAGGGCTGCGAACGAAGCCCAGAGCGAACGTTGAAAAGCGCTTGTCGAGGGACGGTTCGATTCTCGTTTGAAACGGCCTATTCGTTCCATTACGTCCGAACCTACCCTAAGACACCCTATCACTGCGAGTGCTGCTGTCGCTGCTGCCACTGCTGTCGCTGATGCTGACGTTGGCATGTTTAATTCTACGTCGTTGTGTGTCAGGTTGTCAAAGAACTTTTTTAGCGGACAGCATTGTCAGGACTTGCGCTCTTTGCATGTCCTTCACCACACGACTGCTGCTGTTTCCGTCTCTGGCTGTAGAGCGAGCGGTAAGGAGACCGCGAAGATGGCGTAGAGCCGAAGCCACCGCAACTCCCAACAAAAAGTTGTGCACTCCACAAGCCATGCCAACTTGGGGCCTAGTCGACATCCGTTCACACGCCACAACCACCCATATCAACAGCGAATACACTGCGGTCGGCCTCCCTCTCGTCCGCAACTCTGGGGAAGGTGTCCCTGCTATGTATTATTGTACCTGCTGCCTTGTCAACACGGCAGCATGAACAGCAGCAGCTTGGGCGGCGTCCGCTTAGGTTGTCTCACGTTTTGGCGAAGCTTTCGTTGACCCGGAGCCTTTCGCCATCCCCTTCTCGAGAGCCGGACCCCAACCTCTTGCTTGTGGGCGCTTGGGCTCCTCCCTCTCCCTCGCTGCCACTGCTGCCGCCGCTGTCATCCAGGAAACTCATGGCGCCACCAGTTTGTTTGGGCGGACGGGCCATCCACGCAGATGTCCCGGAACTTGTGTGGAACTCGTCGTCTAGCACCCTCGTGATAGTGATGGTGGACTCTTTGGAGACGTACGAGAGCTAAGCTGCAAGTCAGAGCACGGAGGTGTAGCAGTTTGTCAAAGGTCAAAGGTAGAAGCGCCGGTAGAAACCAGCAGCGACACAAGAGGCAACGTGCGGCGCAATCAACATCAAAGGATGCCACACGGTTGGGAATCACCCCAACCGCCTGTCGCCTTTTGGAGAACTAAAAAACTCTCCACAGGCACCACTCCGCCTGCTGCATCGCACTCTGTACAAAGTCTAAGCCTCCCCTTCGCCTCCGAGGGGGGGTACCTCTGCAGCGCGAAGATGGAAAACAGCGGTAAGATTGTGCAACAGCAGTAGTTTGTGTAGAAAAAAGAAGGTTGTCGATCCTCTGAGCAGACACATATTTTTTCCTGCATGTTCTCCGTTTCGGGCATCCCAGATACATAAAAGTGATGGTGTAGTCTATGCAGGCATGCAGCGTCTGGAGCACACACATCTTCGTGTAGGAACATGAATTGCTTACAGTGGCTGACCCGTCTTCCACTCGGCATCATGACGCGATGAGTGACGCAGTCGAAACAACTTTGTTTCACTGGGCAGCTCTCCCGACTTGGGCCGACTGGTCACAATCGCTCTGGCGACTAAAGTTGAGACTCAAACATTAACATTGACTAATTTGGAGCTGTCGCCTACTCTGTAGGCTTCGACTTGTTGTAAAATCAGCATTAAGCAGCATCTGCCTTCACTGAACGCCCACAAACCAGCCCAGCAATTGACCTCCGACCCCTCCTCCCTTCCCCACACGCTCTTGCAACACATACGAACAACCGGGGCGGTGTGGAGTTGTAGCTATGAATACGAGACCGAGAACTCGTGGGGCCGTGGCGCGGGAAGCGGCAGCGGCAACGGAGGCAGCAGCCCCGAGGACTCGGAGCAAGGCGGCGCGGGCGGCAGCGGCGGCGGCGGCGGCAGCAGCAGCAGCAGCTAACCTCTCGCGGGGAAAGATCCACCGTTCGCCATTACACCGAACAACAAGTTCGCGCAGCAGCAGCAGCAGCAGCAGCAGCAGGGGCGCGGAGCGGGCAAGAAGAGCGGCACGACAACGGGGGGCTTCGGCGAGGCAACCAGCAGCAACGCGTTCTCGGTCTTCCGCCGCCGCTCCCAGTACAAGCTCTCGTCAGAGCCGATCGACAACAGCAACAGCAGCAGCATGGGCCCCGTCCGCTCTCCAGTCGGCCGCCACGCCGCGTCCTCGGTCAAGGGCTTCCGCCGCCGCCGGCGGCGTTGCGAGAAGTGCTGCCGACGCCGCCACGGCCGTTGCCGCCGCCGCGGCTGCTGCGACGACTAATCCGCCTTCAGCAGCAGCGCCGACAATCCTTTCCCCGATACCGCGAACACCGACGCCAGGCAGAGCCGGGAGCCCCGGCAACAGCGAGCAGAGCGGCGAGGGAGAGGAGGTCAAGACAACCGCGGGGTGCTGGGAGGGAGACTGCGTTATTTGTCTTTGCCCGTTGAGGAGTTCTAGCCAGCAGCCGCAGGAGGAGCAGCAGCAGCAGGAAGTGTACCAGATCCAAGCGTGTGGGGTGAGAAGCAGGCCGGGGTAACTACACCAAGGGTGCATGTAGTGTTGCAGTAGTTTACGTTTTGGCAAATCGGTGGATACCGGTCGCACGTGTCGCAGATGATGCAGATTAGCAGCAAGCTGGTACGCGCATGGCACACTCTAGCTTGTTGGACACGAGCAGATATCATGTGCGCGCACGTGCTGCTGCTGCGCCACAGGCTGTCGGACATTTCTTGATGGTGCCACTACCCTTTTTTGGCGAGGGAAGGAAGTATTTTTTAATGCTCCACAGCGGTAGTTGCATGTGTGTGTGCTCTGCTGCTACTCACGTCAAGAGATGGCGTGAGCATTCCGCAATGTTGTCGGCCCTATTCGTCCATTTAGAGCTGTGACTTTGTGGTTGGCGGGCCTATACTGTAGCACGTGCATCTCCGAAGTCTCAGCTCTCTTCGACGTTCTCTCAACATAACCTCCACATGCTGCTTCGCGAGAAACAATGTAAAATAGACGAGGCCTAGGTCGATGTCTGCCCCCGCAATTCTGTCGCGGTACAGCAGTCCCGTCGCGTTTGCTTTCCTGGTCGAATGACCTGTTGCGACGAGCACGTGCTGTGCAGAGAAGTCAACAAGTGTCTGCGACAAACATGCGACCCACAACAATGCCACACAGACGTGCTTTTCCTCAAGCGCCACAACGGTCTTATCTCTCGTTCCATTGATGAAAAACCAAGTTCGTTTGTTGTTGCGCATTCGAACCCTACACTCTCACGAGCACCGGCCACACGCATCTAAGTACGCGCGTTGCTCACCCAACTCCTCTCCCCCCCCCTTCCTGTCCTCCAACCTTCCTGTGCCACAGCACAAGTTCCACCGAGCGTGCCTCGCCGAGAACCGCAGGGCGGGGAACATCGGCTGCCCCTGCTGCCGGGGCCCCCTAGAGAGGGGGCTGACGCCCACGCCCACCGCGGCGGAGAGGAGAGCGACCGCCGACCGGCAGGCGCTCTCGGAAGCCCGGGGGGCGACCCTGGACTCGGCGCTGGTGGCGATGGTGGCCGTGCGCGAGGCGCTGACGGTGATCTCGAACGCGGGCCCGGCCCCGGCGGTGGTGGCGGCGGCCGAGCCGGCGACGCTCGCGGCGAGGTCGACGCAGGAGGCCGTGTCGACGGTGCTGGCGGTGGTGCGGTCGACCGCGCCGTCGGTGACCATGTACGCGGCGGCCTCGGTGAGGCTGGAGGCCTCGCGGGTGGAGCTCGTGAGGACGGTGGCGGCCTTGACGGCCGCGGTGGCCCAGGCGGTTGGGGGAGGCGGCAGCAGCAGCAGCAGCAGCAGCAGCAGCAGCAGCAGCGAAAGCCCCGTGATGCTCTGACGACGACCGCCTCACTTTTCGCAAGCCTGAATAAAAATCTGACACGTTTGCGAGGTTTTTGGGTCACCCCCTCACTCTCGTAGGCCCAAAGTCTGGCACGCGTTGCGATGGTTTGTGGAGGGCTCGTGCGGCGGCTCGTGCACGCATGCGTCCGTTTGTTGAGGAAGATTGATATGTCCTGCCGTGCGGCTTCGTGGTGGAGAAGCAGCAGCGTTAAGAAGAAGGAGTGATCCGCCCTGTACTCGTGGTGTTTTTCATTCCATGCTGGAGTTTTCATGGGTACCCACCGGCTGGTTGCTTCCAAGCAGGCACCGAAAAGGTCGAGACTGGCGCCCTGAATAGATTTGGAAAATAATCACTCAAGCGGTGGAAGAGTCTTGAGGAAGGAGCGTGCGCGTGGTCAGATCTTTTTATTCAGTTTTCTCCCCACGCTGACGTGCGCACTGGGTGCGGCAATTTGCGCCGGTTTGACATGATAAGGATCAACGTGCTGCACACGCCCGCGACACTTCGACCTTCTTCGGGTGAACCCCAAAATGGTGCCTCGACTTAAGCCAAGGTCCCGTGATGTGGTGGTTTAGTCTGCCACGGGCGGGGTCTCGTTTTCCTACCTTGCGATACAGCGAGGAAGGCCGAGCCGGTACCAGATCAACCATCTGAGGTGTCTGGATGCGGAGAGCGAGCGCGCGTTCATGGGCAGTCTTTCGCGTCCAGTATTCCAGTCGCATCTTCGCGGCATACTTCGGATCGCACTGCAGCCATCCTCGTCACGTTAGATAGCCCAGCTGGTCTCTACCAGCAGTCATTTCGCGGTTTGTTGGGTGTGTCTCTCTGTAGATCAGCTGACACACGCCTATGACTTGGGCTTCACGGCTGCATGTAATATCTTGGGAAGGAGGGATGCAAGTGTAGGACACGGCTTATGCACCAATGCCGATTCGTGCGACGTACGGCGGTACGTACAAGCTTGGATGATAAGCACGAGGTGGAAAAACGCCCTGGTGATGGAGTGTGTTTCGGGGTCGGGGATCAAGTCTTCTGTGGAAGCGTGTTGTCGGTTCTGTTTTTCCGACGTTCCATCCCCTCGACATTTTTCCTGAGAACCCTTTTTTTTTTACCCTTGCGTGTGTGTGTGTTTTTTTTGTTGAGACCAGAGTTGTAGGCGGGCGTGGCACCTTAACTATTAGACTCTACTTCCCGTACAATGACATGTATCGAGTTAAACAGTCGCTTAGTACACGAGGACTTGTTTTTGGTACCGTTAACCGGGCTCTACCACTTGTCTGTTGCAGATTTTCGGCGTGACGCGAAGGACCGTGCTTGTGGTGGGTGAACGAGCGGTGTACACACACTGCGTTCCCGTAACTTGTAGGTGTATCAGGCTTGAGGGCCCGAGGACGCCGTTCTCGTACTCTACGGCGTGAGTGTTCAGGGTTGGGCCGTGCTCTTCGAAATGTACCATGTGGTCTAGTTGGTATCCGCGAAACCTTCTAGAGGTCAGGTCAGGGGTTCGAATGCCGGCGTAAGCGACCTTTTCTTGCAAAGTGAGTTTTTCTCTCGCTTCCGCTCCTGGTCTAGTGGATAGCGCAAGTTCGTGTGTACACAGAGGGAAGAGAGTGCTGAACTCTTCTCGCATTCAAAATCGAAGGCAAAGTACCGCAGGAGGGGAGGGTAGAGAGAAGCTCTTCTGTGTGACCACGGGTTGGAGTAAACGGCACTAGTGCTGTGAGCGCTGATTTAAAGTGAAGACAAAAAAAAAAAAAAAATGTTGATGACCGATGTGTCACAGTCGTATAGCCCTTCGGAGCACGGTGCTATGGCAAGGAGCGCGGCAAGCCGACGAACAACCCAAAGACCTCTGCCCTAGCTGGCCGTGTCTTGTCTTGTCAAAGCCAGTTTTCCTACAAACCGAACAACCTGAAACGACACAGCAATCATGGCTTACCCGTTCAGTGGTTCACGCGTACAGAGTGAAGCCGATGGAGTATTCAGTGCGAAGCAAAGGTTTTGACGGACGCCGAAAAAGACAAGGCGATGAAGGACAAAACGAGTGCAATTCCTGTGACAAAAAGACGCACCCCTTCTACACACAGCATGCGTCAGAGACCGACCTGCGCATAGCCGCGCCCCGCCATACGATGCTCCTCCACCTCCAGAAAGTAAGCACTGCGGGCGGCGAATGACACGGTTCAATTTAGGCAGGAGGCTCCAACAGCCTCGTGGTGGGGTACAAACCCCACAATAGTTTACACGCACGCAATCTTCTTCAGAACTTTGACACTTCAGCGGACACCTCCGCCGCTAGTATGCTCAGCGCGAGTTGCGCCACCTTTGCCTCGGGAGTCACCGCAGGTAGCACAAACACCGTCTCGCAGTGCGGGCAAGCGCTGTCCTCTGTACCGTAGATGCTGGTCCCGGAAACGATACCGTTGCAGGGGGGGATTGAGGAAAAACAACACGAGCGGCGCGAGTGTACGTGTTTATTTCGCGAGCATGCAGCATTACCCTTTCGATTAGAACTCTATTAAGATAAAGGCCAAACCATTAGACCACTCAGTCAGCTGACCTGACTGAGTGGTCTAATGGTTTGGCCTTTATCTAGTGAACTCAATTACGCTTTGTTTGGTACATCGTACTCACCTACGAAGTCTTTGTTTGGCACATCGTATTCCCCTACGAAGCTTACATACATACATGCAGGTATAAATCGTGAGCCGACGTACCTGAGATCTTTCACGAAAATCTTCCGGCACGTCTTGCACGCGAACGCCTGTCTCGATGCCGGGGATGTGTGCGTGGGACGAAAGCTGGAGCGAGAGATAGCACATGCAAAGAGTTGTTCCCTAAATATTCTCCACTGCCGGACTTGTCTATCTGAAACGTTGGTCGTGCAGCCAATGATGACTCTCACATTGAGCTGGAATAATGCTACCGACAGCTTCGTCGTGTATTTCGACATCAATATAGCTCCGAGTAGACGCCACCCTGCCAGCCGCACCCCATTCTTTTTAATAGTCACTCCCTACGGTGCGTGGTAGAAATTTCCAGAACATGCCCAATCATCTTCTACCCACTCGTAACATTGCACAATAATAATAATAATAGTGTGCATATCTCACCACGTTTTTTGTACTTATACGTTGGGGGTGATTCTCACGCTCGTCGTGACACTCCGGGCACTCGTACCATCTCTTACAACACGGGAATTGGATGCTGACCTGGCCGGGGACAAGCATGAGCTTTTATTGCGATCGCTGGGCTTGCAAGTCGGTATAACGCATGTGCGACTCCTTGTAACACGGCGGCGGTGCCTGTGCAGACAAGTAGCCCGCTCGAACCACAACGAACGCTACGCGATCGTCAAGAAATTGCCGGTATCTACTGTAGGCTGCGCTACGACTCTACGATACATCTTGGACTTCTACCGCCAAGAATTCTCCCAGACGTGACCTCTTCTCCACGGACGGACATGCATGTCCTACGCATCTCGGGGAGATATACTATTTCACTGACGATGGGGTGGCCTCCTTCGTGACCTACCTCCGTCTGCGTAGTTGCGAATGAACTCCCTGTCTGTCCGTCCGTGGCTTGATCTGTGTCTGTCTTGCCCGTAAAGAGATTTTTTGTAGACTGCACACAGATATACTACCGCCGTCGCAGTCCACATAGTCTACCACCTTTGGTAAACTTCTTCTCCGGTGTTGCGACACAGCAGTGCGATCACACACAAAAGAGAAAGGTCTACTTGTATAGGCTTAAAGAACGTACCGTATATGACACAAGATAACACACCCCCTGGACCGATTTTCAAAGCTCGATTACTCCACGACGAAGAGGATGCATAAATAAAACAATACGTTTTCGAACAGCTCTCGACGAGACGGTTCCAACGCCGCCGTTTTCGGCGCTGTGACTCTTCCTGCTGTTGAGAAATCGAGCTTTGAAAATCGGTCAAGGGGGTGTGTTATCTTGTGTCATATACGGTAGATACATACGTAAAGAGATACACAAGCGGTCTATGTCGACTTTTTTCAAAAAAAGTGTATGCGCTTGTACATATGCATTACTTGCGTTGTAGTACTCCACTACAATCCGGCGTACCTTCGCGTTGATGATGTGCTTACACATGTGTAGATGATCTTCTATCGGTGTCTCCTCGATGTGGTCGATTATTAGCGGATTCTCTCGTGCCTTGGCCCCCGTTGTATGCTGCACTGGCTCTCTCTCTGTGTGTCGTTCTCTCTCTCTCGCTCTCTCTCTCACACACCTATATCATCTCCCCCTCACTCTCTGCCACCTCTCCCTGTACTCTCACCACCCTCCCTAGAAATTTCCCCGCGATGGTCCCCTTTGCCCGCTCTTAGTGAAGGTTGCCTCGTTGTGTATTCTGCACTCAGCTGAGGTTATCTGTGCACACAACACTTGCTCGCGAACGCTTTCGTTCCGGGAGAAAAACGGCTGCTGCTGTGGACTTGCTGGACTTGCTCCTGCGGCCGAACAAAGCACGCCCTGACTGCGGGCCGGGTAAACAGGGAAACGATCAGCCACGCCTTGACTCCGAAACCATTACCACCCGTGCAGGTCGTTGCATACGTAAGCATGAGACGAGAGAGAGAGAAAGAGAGAGAGAGACCCGCGAGTCGAGATCGAGGGACCGAGAGATTGAGAGATCGAGAGATCGAGAGAGAACATGTTTTGTTGTGCCGCAATCTCCGTAGATGTATTCGACCGTTGTGAATTATTTTTGCGCGAAAAAAAAAAACAGCACCAGGAAAAAAGCCCGCGCGGCAGGCAGCAGCGGAAGAAGCATACCCACACCAACCCGCAGGCGTCGTACGCACCTCACCCAGCAGGGGCCGATTACAGTACACCGAACCAAGACCCAGCAGCAGTCAGCACAGCAAGCCGCGAGGAATAGCAGACTTGGACAAAGGCGAGTGGCCACCGCCGCGACCCAAGAGGAAGGAAAGTCTCTCGCGAGAAGAGAAGAAGCACGACCAGCAGCACAGCCTCTGCGCGCGCCGGAACAGCACCGCAACGGCAACTTGCAAATCTAGGGCACATGATGGCGGTGTCTTGGGCACAATCCAAGGTCGACCGCTTCGAGGAGAAGATCACGGGATCTAACCTCGGGCCCGGAGACTATGACCCCTGCCTGCCGAGGTCTCAGGGGATGGCCGGTGCCGTCAGCCTCGGCTTCACGTCCACGAAGGGCATGACGCTGGATCGCGAGCAAAACAACCCGGTAACGACGGAGGAAGTTCTCAGCCTGCCGGCGCCGACTTCCAAGCAGCCCACGACTACGTGCGGCTTCGGGCGCCCTCGCCCGGCCCTGAACGTCGGTGCGTCGAGGCTAGAGAAGGTCAAAGCGGAGCAGCAGGAGAAGCAGCTGGTGCGGTTGGAGATGGAAAGAGAGAAGCTCCAAGACGAGGTCAAGACACTTCGGTCTCTGCAGGTATCTAAACAGCAGTAGACTAGTAGGTGGGGCGCGCGCTTGAGACGACTGAGGGATAAAAAGGAGAGAAAGCCAGATGGATGGAGGAAGACGTGCCTCTCGCATGGGATGTCGGACATCGCGTGCTTGAGGCTTGCATACTGGGTGGCTCGTTGGTTTTGAAGTGCGTCATGCCTATCTGGCGGTGTGGGTTGTCATGTTCCGGGGGTGGCATGCTTCCCGCCATTTCGTAATGATGTTCGAGGCAAGATGGAAAGCATGCACACTACACCTGCCCTGGGTGGAGAAGGGTGACGTGAAAACGGCAATCGATTTCTCTTGCGCACGCCTGGCCTTACGAGACGCTGACACAGCAGCTGTGTGCTTTGTGTACGGTTTGCGTCGACAACTCTATCCCAAGGTGTAGCCCTCATCTCGGCGAAGCAGCCCAACTCACATGTATCCACTTGTACCAGTTGTTTTACTTCTTACTGATGTCGGAAGGAAGAGGAGGATCTTTGCTAGCAACCAGCGTATTTCGTATTTTATTGTATTTTTCCGAAGTGTCATTTTTATTATTCTCGACGTCGCGACTCCTCCCGCCCAGCGGTAGTGGCCTCCGCCCCGTCGGAAAAGACGAAAAGACGACAACACTAGCTCCCGGAACAGAATGTCCTAAACCAGCAGCTGGCAGTGTTGTCCAATCGTACGTCTAGCAGTCCCTGTGCTCCAGCACTGCTGATGCTTCAACGTGATCGGGCGCAAACGGAATCTCCTGCGAGCAGCTTCCTTATCTCGGCGCGCATGCCTCCTCTCCTGCAAGCACGCAGACATACTCTTTGCCATATAATATAAATGCCCACTTCTTCTATCAACTCCAATAAACACCAATTTCAGACTCCTCCCCCCTTTGGTAGGATCCATCTGAAATATTCGCGTTATTTCATGATCCCGTTCGAGTCAGAACGTATATCTGCTGTCAGGATGCGCTGCCCTGTCGGTCAAAATAGTGCAGCAAGTGTAAACTAGTGACAATTAAATAGACAGGACAACCGAGAAGCCATCCCCTTTTTCGAAGGCAACGCCACCGCGGATCATGTCTCTCCTGCCATGCACGTCACGCCTGTTGGCGGTAGGTGCACCATGTGTGCCGTTGACTATTTTAGCGCCTACATGTATCTACGTGTACGATAGTCTACATGGTGTCTCTCATTGGCTCGAACGCAGACACGCCCGCTAAAGTCTACGGTCATGCCGTGTTGGCTCGGCGGCGGGTCTGCTTGTCGGTCTAGCCTAGGCGGGGAGAACATTTAACTACTGCGATGTTGTATCCGGTGGTTCGCATCATCAATGGACTCTAAAAGCTTCATCTGGAAGCCAAGAAAATACTGACACCATGTTTTGTCATCATTTCGGATCTCTGTTTGCTAACCCTTGGGCTCAACTACGATATCTCACGTCAACAAAGTCGTGTTCTTTCCACAGCTGCCAAGGTGCCTCGTTAACAAACTTTGTACTACGTCGTAGCTGCGTAAGCTTCGCGTGCCACACCCCCGCCCCACCGAACAAAAATCGTGCTCGCAGCGATTGTGACCGATGCCACCCCCTCCGTAGCCGTTGATCCTGCCTTTGCACAAACCTACACACAACAACACGCAGGGAGCGCTGGCGAAGAGCGAGAGGCATGCGCGAGCCGAGTCGGCAAAGGTGGTCAAGCGCGCCCAGGCCGCCGAGCGCAAGGCCGCAACGGTCATCGCCGACGCCGGCCGTCTCGAGGAAGCCGAGGCGACGGCGTCCCGGCTGGCCGCGGAGGTAACCGCGGCCGCTCTCGAGGCGGAGCGGACGGAAGCCGACCGCGACGACCTCCAGCAGCGGAAGGAGGAGCTCGCCTCTCACGCGAAGGACCTGGAGGACAGGATCGATGAGGTGTGGTTGTGGTATCAATTGATAGCCTCCACGCGACGGATGTGTTGAGCTTGGTTGTAGTAGGGGGTACGGGGTGGGAACAGGGATATTGGGATAGGGATACGAAACCCCCCTGCCTGTTTTCTAAGATTAATGATTTCATTCTCGCGAAGGCGATTCTGTGATATGTGTTGGTGCTTGTGCTTGACCGTTTCTGGCACTCTGGGTTTTGTCCCGACGACCAACTGTTTTTTTTTGCGGGGGGGGGTGAGGGGTCATGTCGGTGCCGCTGCGGCGGCTGCCGGTTTTCCGATTCAAAGCTCTTTCGTGCTGAAACTGTTTTTTCGTTAGGCCGGTGGTGGTGGCGGCACCCACAGCAGTAGCGACTGGTTGTCGAAAATCTGTCCTCCATAGGCCTGCTGCGGTATGCGACCTTCTCTCTCGTTGGATGACGGCTGCTTGTTAGTTACTAGTCGTGGTTCGTTTTCTGCCGACGACAAAAACACTGAAAATAAACAAATAAATAAGCCCTCTGCCTCTTGCTTGGTAGCCTTGGGAGGTCAATCAGCCTGCGTGAGTGCCTCGATCTTGCCTCCGTCCCCAGTGCCCACCGAAACTCGATGCACCTATCCACCTCAACCGCCGCCCCTTCTTGATGGTCAAAAACAAACAGCTCGTCAAGGCGAAGGCGGAGATCGAGTTCCAGGCGAGCGAGGCGCAGAAGCGCGAGGAGGCGCTGCTGCGGGACAAGGACGGCCTGCGTGCCGCAAACGACGCCAGCGAGGCCCGGCTCCGGGAAGCGAAAGCCGCCTCCGAGGCGAGCTTCGCCGCGGCGGAGGAGGCCGCCCGGAGGGCCGAGTCGGCGGGCGTCGAGCTCGCCGCCGCCAGGGAAAGGGCGGGCGAGCTGACGGCGCTGTCGGCCCGGCTGGAGGCCGAGCTCGTCGGCCGCGGGGAAGAGCTGCGCGAGAGCGAGGACGGCAACGCCGCGCTCCGCCGGGAGGCGGCCGCGCTGCGCGGGGAGGGCGAGGCTCTCGCGGCCCGCGCGCAGGGGCTGGAGGCCGAGCTCGCCGGCGCGAGGCGTGGGCTCGAGGGCGCCGCCCAGGAGGCCGAGGCGAAGGCGGCGGAGCTGTCCGAGGCCGAGGCGAAGCTCG
>FN649743.1:2170514-2185916 GCA_000310025.1 Ectocarpus siliculosus | reverse complement strand
AAAGGGGGGGGGGGGGGGGGGGGTGTTTAGTTGTTAGACCATTAACCACGCGTCTTCGAGAGGAGGACGGACAATTGTTCGTTGACCGATCACCGATGGTCAATCGTTCCCGGGGGGGGGGGGTCGTTGTTTCGTCTAGCCTAGAGAGGCATATATATATGGAGGGGGTGGATGGATGTCAGGCATGCCCTTATTGAGGCAGAGAGGCAGAGAGGCAGCAGAACAAGCGAGAGGGAACAAAGCTTGGTACACACGGACCATACCGTGCGCCGTCTCGTTCTTATCAAGCACTTTCTTCCTAAATATATAGGTGCCTCTTCGTTCGTATGCTGCCACGCACCTTTTCTGGGCTCATGGTCGAAGATCCCGCCCCCTCCCGCGAAGGTGTACTCGCGTCCGTCTACCTCCAGCCCGCTGTGGAACACCCCCAGCCCGATCGGGTGCCCGAACTCGTTGACGGGGCTCAGGTCGTACACGTTCAACGTGACCTTGTTTGACAAAAGAGAAACGCGCGCAATAAGAAACGAAAGATTAGCACCAGCTGGCGTCACAGATAATAGGTCCATGTATGGGCTTAAAATAGACTCAAACAATAAGCCCAGCATCCCGCCGGCTCTTCTCCCACTCACTGCAGAGACTTCCAACACATCCTTGATTTGTTTTGTTTTTGTGGCTGGCCTCGTGGGTGTCCAGTGGGAGCAGGTGTAGGCTCTGTGCATCGATCGCCAATTCTCGATCGATTTCCCTTGTCCATCCGGCATGTCACCTGCGTGCTGCGAGTCTGACCGAGGCTGGGCCTTTGCCATTTTCTTGTTCACACCCCGACCCCGAGCTAGAACAGCATGATCCACGGAACTCTCGCCTTGGTTGGTTGAAATGACGCCAAGACCGTAACCCTAAAACACCAACCCCAACTTAGGCGATTCTATACTTCATCCGGTATGCTTGCTAACTTGGAAAACCTGCGTACAATATTGTGCTGCTTTTTCTTTTACGTTGTGTTCCAGCAAGCTGAACTCGGGGTCAGGATAGCGGACTCAGACTGATCACTATCAAACGGCCCCCTCGATTATCGAGAGGCCATTTGACAGCCAACTGCTGTAGGGCTTGTGGGAAAGAGACGACCCAGAGATGGGGAGTAGCTTTGCCCTTGCACCCAGGGCTGGGACTGTTCGCATCATCCAATCCGTCCATTTTCAGGAAATTATGTGCGTCTTATTGTAAAGGGGTTAAAGACGTTCAGACCCACGGCCTGATTGCTGGACCTGGTCGCTAAATAGCGAGTCTTCGTTGCCTGTTGTTTTCACTCTGCTGTACCTTTTCTCTGATATGGACTGCTGTGCTGTGAAGGGTGTACTGCTGAAGTCTACCTTTTTCAGAAGTTGTCCTCGTCAGTTGGGCCAATACGGATGTCAGAAGTTGAAGGCAGCGTCTTTACGTAATTAATGTCACGACAACACACAACAACACGACAACCAACAGCAGCAGCAGCCAGCATAGGTTGAACTACAGCATGTACAAGCGGGGTTGCTGCCGCGGTACCGGAAGAACTCCGCAGACAAGGCACCAGCAGCACATCCTATCCCAATAAGTGCCTGGGTCAGTCAGCCGAACGCGGACGACCGTCACCCTGCTCACGGCTAACACTCGCAAGCCGAGTACATGGTACCCTCAGCCCACTACACATCGCGACAGCAGCAGCACAGAGAGCAGCAACTTGCACCTCATGACGGAAGGGGGGTGTACAGTATTTTGGAGAAGCCGCCTGCCGCTGATCATTGCGCTACAATGTACAGAGTATTTTGCGCAACGATGGGGTTGGTGGGAACGAGCATCGCACACACGGAATCTCTGTGCGTCAACCCACCTCTGTCGGAATTCCTTTCCGGCCGTACATGGTGATGCTGCGTAGGCCGTGGCAGCAAAGGAGAGTGTCTGAGAGCAGAGGGCACTCACTGTGCTCAACAGCAGAGGGCAGAGGGGGCCGAGAAGGGGGTACGCCAAATGGTATATATTGTGTTGCAGTCTGCGACATCCCCTTGACAATGAAAGCGAGCCAGCCAGCCGCCGGCCTGCAGCACACGCACCACCTGCCAGCACAGAGTGCATGCTGCATAGAGCTACCCGGAGGACCACGCACTACCATGCCTGCTGAAATTGGGTTCTATGATGCACCGCCGGTGTCGGACTTGGTTGCCAAGGATCGAGCTAAACGAGCAGAGGAAAACATGGTGAGTTTGTACCTTGTGTACTGCTGTACCTGCTGTGAGCAAACGTGGCACAGGAAGCCTACGTTGCAATCCAGCCAGCCGCTCTCCTGTCCCATGGCATGGCCCGGCCGCACCCCAGCCCTCTGATCATGGGTTTTCTTAATTGGTTGAACTGCAACGAACTCCTGTGGTAGCAATAAGTGCCATCGACGAGGTCATGATCCATCAGGAACAGCACCCTTTTCAGCAACAGCTGTCCACAGTTTGAAAAATCAAACTTTCTTAGCATACTGCTGTACAGAAGAGACACCGAGAATGACAGGAGGTACATTTACGGTGAGGCTGTGAGGCTACGGGGGGATGTCCAGAGTGGAAATGTCGCGCTGCTGGTCAGATATCGCCAAGAATGAGCTGCTGTAGCGAATCCTTTCCTACACGTGCTATGCGAGCTCCTCCCACGTGATGCATACGATGGAGTATGTAACATGTGCCGACTTGCGGTCCGCGGTCCGCCACGAGCAACAAGAGGTTGGTCCGCGCTGGCGCCATGTGTGCTGCTCCTATTTGTTTGCATACAGCGGTACTATTATCGGGGAGACATAAGGTAGTGTTGGGGTACACGACGTTGTCCAATAGCCATTCTGTGGATCACCTTTTGGGGTACGGATCGCTGTGTACATAAGTTTGCGTTAGTAATGGGGTGGGGGGGGGGCTAACGGATCCTGGGTACTGCTGTATTCCGGCGGGGGTTATTTCGTGGCCGACTTGTCACCGAAATGGGAAATCCATGTACACACGCGACAGCAGTACATGTAACATGCTTTGCAAGCGCATGTACATGTAGCGTGGTGGGTTTCGTTGACATGTTGAGAGTACCAAACGCGCTTGCCAAACGTTGCCCAGCACGCTACATACCCCATCTATACCTTCCGCCCCTTTTCACGGCACGGCACACACGCGCCGACAAACGCAATGCGCACAGCAGGCACGAAGTAACCCGTTCAGGCCAACTCTCCGCGTTACTTTCTTCCGAAGCAGCAGATAACCATCTCCCAGAAACCGAGTCCTCCCTGCTCCCCACCCGCGGCGTGCAATCTGTAGTCTGATGAAACACACGCAAACACCAAACGAACGACGATCAACGTCCGCGCGCGAGACACCAGGCCACCTTCACCGCCGACAAGGCGTCGTGGGAGGGCAAGAGCGTGGTCTCGGTGTCGCAGTTCTCGACCGAAGGGCTGGGACTCCTGTACGCTGTGGCCGGGAAGATGAAGGAGATGGTCGCGGACAAGTCCGACGACGCCACGCTAAGGTAAGGAAGGAAGAGCGTCGCTTGATTGCGCCCCCAAACCCGCGTTCGACGTTGTTATTAGTCGTCGTTGGCGAGGTTGCGGAAAAATCCGCAAACCTAAGGTTGGACCGTCGCTTGTGGGTAGGTCACCCCCAGCCCACGTTTGGTTGAAAGGTTGTCGGTGTTTGGTTGAAAGGTTGTCGGTGTTTGGTTGAAAGGTTGTCGGTGTTTGGTTGAAAGGTTGTCGGTGTTTGGTTGAAAGGTTGTCGGTGTTTGGTTGAAAGGTTGTCGGTGTTTGGTTGAAAGGTTGTCGGTGTTTGGTTGAAAGGTTGTCGGTGTTTGTCGTGGGCGACGTGTCTCGCCCCGGACGGCACGAACCCCCCTCGCCGCTTGCCTTGTCGGCTAGCCTCCGACGTCAGGGTCTGCCGCGGCTCGTACTTTGGCGCTGGTATCTACGTAACGACCACTGTGATGCTGTTTGTTGGTGTGTACCCCCTCGTCGCTGCGTGCTTGTTGACGACGGTGATGTGTCGTAAGCCCCCCCCCCTGCGCTGCACGCATGACCACCTCCTCGATCAAGTATTGTGGGGTACTATGGGATGCGCGTCTGATTCCTCCCTCCCTCCCTCCCCTCTCCGCCTGTCTCTGATTCTGTCTGTCTCTCTATTTCCTACCCTTCTCTCTGTGTGTGCCTATGCATGTCTCTGTATCTGCCTGTCTGTCTGTCTGTCTGTCTCCCCTCCCTCCGCCCCCCCCCCCTCCCTTCCCTTCACTCATACTCCTTTTCGTCGCAAACGCCTCGTTGCATCATCTCCAGCCGCAATCCTCCTCTGAGGGGCCGCGTTCTTGGCACCCTGTTCTACGAGACCTCCACGAGAACGGCGTGCTCCTTTCAAGCGGCCGTGGCCCGCCTCGGGGGAACGTTTGTGTCGGTCGACCCGGCATCATCGAGCATTAAGAAGGGCGAGAGTCTGGAGGTGCGCAGCGGGATATTCTCTGAATGTACATAGTATAGCTCGAAGCAGTATCCTGTGGTGGACAGTTTGTAGACGTGATCTCGTGTTTTTTTGTTGGGATGTGGTATTTAGCAGGGGCTCTTTCCTCCTTCGTATATCATCTTCTGTTTTCTATTTTTTTTTTTTATGACCTCCTTGCAGCACAGCAGTCGCCGTGGACCGCGGCAGAAAGGCGGGGCGGGAAGCAGAGACTACTGCTACTGCTGCTGCTGCGTTCAGGCTTTAGAAGGCTTGACCAGGGCGCAACAATGAGTGATGTCGCGACCAACCCCCCCCCTCGAATTTCTTCACTTCAAGCGAGAGATCCGAGACAGTATTAATGCAGCGCGGTAGGCCAACACAAAGGAGGTACACGGTAACACCTTTCGTGCTTTTCACTCTGGACCCATGAACGGAAGATAGGCAGGCCTCTGGGGTGCTCGTTTCGTGTCTTGCCACAACCGTCATAGCCTTTGGGAACTTGGGAGGAAGGAAGCCTCGGCTTCTTTCCGTCAAGAAACACGCAGAAGCACTAAGAAGCACGAAGCACTTCTTCTTTTAATGGTGGGGTCCTTTCTTCGT
The DNA here is from genome assembly GCA_000310025.1 of Ectocarpus siliculosus. Classification (NCBI taxonomy): domain Eukaryota; class Phaeophyceae; order Ectocarpales; family Ectocarpaceae; genus Ectocarpus; species Ectocarpus siliculosus. The sequence continues at coordinate 2,180,838 of FN649743.1, read as the reverse complement.
TTAAGTGCTTTGGTGGAGTTAAGCACACGTAAAACAAACATATGCATAGAATGAGACTAAACCTGACAAGGCAACATGCAACAATGACAAGGAGGCGTTATTCGCATCCGTCGTACCCGTATCCTCGTCAGCGAGAACGATATTTTCGAGACAATTATCTAATCCACAGCAGCAGTGAATTTTAGTGGATGGAGAGAGACAAACGCCGAGCCGAGTTTTTTTTCCTTTGTGCCGAAAACGATACCGACAGATCGATGGGCCGGCCGCTTGACTTGTGTGCACGCTCTCCGCTACGTTTAACGTTCCGAGTTAGCCCTAAAGTCAAGATATATGGAGAGAGATAATACACACAGACAGACGGAGAGAGGCAGAGAAAGAGACAAATTGAGACCACGATTCGAGAGGACGGCGTGCTCTTTGTTCTTCCATTCTTGCCCACGGGTCTGCCCGCACCCATCGCCTATTGCCCGTTCTTTCTTCACACTTCCTTTCCCCGTCTATTGACGCTTCACTCCCTCCCTCATCATTTGTTTTGGCCCCCTTTTCCCATCGAGCAGGATACCGTCATGAGCCTTCTCTCCTACTGCGACGCGGTCGCCCTGAGACATCCCGCAAAGGGGGCGGCGCGCGCCGCCGTCGGAGTAGCGAGGAGGCCGGTGCTCAACGCGGGGGACGGGGTCGGAGAGCACCCGACACAGGCTCTGCTGGATTTGTACACCATCGCGGCGGAGCTTGGGGGGGAGGCGGGGTTGTCTGGTCTTCGAGGGAAGGTGCGGCGCGGTTTTCACTGGTGTGTGGCACCATGGTAATGCTTTTTTTTTGTTACGCCAGCGTTTTTGGGTCGTGCGTTTTTTTTTATTTTCTGAATATACCCAACGAATCCATCCATCTCTATCTAAGATGGATTAGCAATGAATTCATAGCGTCAGAGAAAGCCACCTGTATTTCCACGTTTTTGATTCTTTTCAGCGGTGTGCCCTGCCTGTTTCGCCCAGCAGACTCTGTTCTCATGGGACGGAACAAAACAAAAGGAGGTCACGACGTTGTTTTTGTTGTTTTTGCGTGTGTGTGAAAACACCCCGCCGCTCCACTCGAGGTCTCACTGCTGTTAGTTCCCGGTACACAAGTTATGTTAAAACCCCCTTGTCCGTTTTTCTGCACCTCTGAACATGGCGTGTGCAGGTGGTGGCACTGATTGGAGACCTCAAGCACGGCAGGACGGTGCACTCCCTGGCGAAGCTGCTGGCCAGGTTCGGCTGCGTGCTGCGGTACGTGTCACCCGCGTCGTTGCAGATGCCGCGGTACATCCAGGATGAGGTGAGCGATCGACCTAGTTCGAGCTCAACACACACATCATACAAGCCCAGACAGGACGTACACCAGGATGACGTAAGATATCACCCCCCCTGTGTTTGGGTGCGGCAGCTTCGTCAGAGGTCTTAAGAGAATGAAGGTTGGGCTCGAGACCTTTAGACTATTGCTTATTAGAGTGTGGCAGATAAATATGGGGGAGGCAAAGGAGGCCCCGTGCATCATGCCCATCATACCCATTGTATGTAAAAAGGGGCCCCGCGCATCATGCCCAATCATACCCATTGTATGTAATCCATGGAGGCCCCGTAGATCAGTACCCTGACGGACGCCCCAAACACCCTGGACCATTTTCGAAGCAGAAAGAGAGAGGCGGTGCCGAAAATGGCGCCGTCTCGTCGATAGCTTTCCGTTAGCGTATCGCTTGATTTGAACGTCCTCTTCGTCGTGGAGTATCTGATCCTTGAAAGTCGGTCCACAGAGGGTGTGATGTCTTACGTGCAGAAAAAATGAAAAAAGGTGGGAACGTACGTACGCAACACAGAGTGTTGAGCTTCAGAGCCTGATCGGTGGTGGCCGTATCTCTAGATAGTATGTAGGCGACGATTGAGGTGCCTGCGTATTTTCAATAGTAGACGCCAGACGTTACTTGCTCCTTACTGTTTACAAAATGATGTTGAAATTTCCTGATGCTGATGCGTGTTTTTCCAACGGGTCTAGAAACGTCCTGATACCCCCACAGCCGTGTGTGTGGCGTGTTTTTTCACGGTCTGACGAGAGACAGATGTTATCCCTTGCGTGTTATCAATCGTAGATATCACATGATTCTCGTAACGTGTTTGAACTTTCCTGATGCGTGTTTTTTTTCCAACCTTTTTTTGTGAAGGTGGAATCGGCGGGAGAGTCGGTGCAGACGGAGGTGGAGGATATTGGCGTGGTGCTGGAGGAGGCTGACGTGCTGTACGTTACCAGGGTACAAAAGGAGAGGTTCGCGTCTCGAGAGGTGAGTTGTACTTGTGCGTGTCTCTCTCTCTCTCTATATATATATAGACCTATAGACGGATTTCCTCCGGGCTGAGGGCTCACAAGATCGCAGGAGAGGCAATTATGATGCTCTCGTGAGCCTAGAGCCCCTTTTTTGCGAATTTCTCCGCGCGTTGACCTCCCCTCGAAGCGAGACTTGCACCTACCGATAGCCCTGTGTTGCGAGGGCCCTCCCGGCGTGCCGCGCGCTCTCGGGGCGGACTGCGTGCAGCGCTAGCGAGGGCAGAAAGTCGCGTCTCCGACATCTACCATGGATCCACCAATCACACCCCGATTTCTTGACAGTGCAGGCCACTCATACATACATTCGGCAAGCGGCTGACGTGGATTGTGTGTGTGCGCTGGCTACACACCACACACCCTGCCACACACGACAACCAAGCCAACAAGTCTCCGCATGAGACGAGACAAAGTACTCTACTGCTGTAGTGCGTCTCCCTTTTGATCCAGGCGAAAGGCGGGGGGGTTAGCGGCCAGTGTCGTGCGCACAGCTGTCTGCAAAACTACACCCGCCCGAGAAAAAAAAAAAATGAAATAAATACGTTGTTTGTTCCTCCGTTTCATGGAAATACTTTTTTTTTTTCCCGGAAATATCTTCTGGATACCTACCGCACTTTATTGTAGAGCGGCTACCGGGACATGCTCCGCATCCCACCAACACTCTACACACCAACACACCAACTTCTACAGCCATCTGACTCCCAAAACCCTCTAGCAGAACATATAGAAATACTACTGCTGCTGTGGGTTTCCATATTTTCATAAATCGGCAGAAAAGTTGACTGCTTTTCTCTGCTTTTGCTTACACACAACGTGCTGCAAAAACTAAAAAAACTACCGTATGCATACGTGATGATTTGCGCTGCTTTTCCTGGCCTCCCGTACTCAACCCCGATTCTCATCACCGACGGCTGTACATCAGATCACATACGAAGACCGCACACCCGAGAAGTAGCGAACTTTATTCAGCTACAACGTCTCGCTGAGGGCGTGGGTAGCACATGGGAGAGAGGGGGGGAAAAGAGAGAAAAGCTGGTTGCTTGATGTTTCTTTCTCAGTTTTATTATTCGACACACTCCACCCCCAGTAACCCCTCTCGTGTCTTATGAATAGTAGAGCATTTTAGGGGTCGCTCCTCTGTTTTCTTATTGAGACGTTTCTTCTATGGTGTGGGCCAGGTGGAGCTATTATGTTACGTAACCCTATTTTCCTACTTTTTTCGTGGAAAGTGAGCCTTTGTTTCTGAAAAACGAACTTCTTACTCCGAGCAATTAAATACTCTGTCCTCCGGCCGTCGCGTAACATATGAATACAATAGTCATTGTGCGTCTCTGCTTTTCGAACAAACAAACAAATGTTTCCCTCTTCGCAGCATTTTTTCTTCGTATCTCTCATTTCAAAACTCCACCCGCACACACTTGCCATCGCCATTGAACCTACGAGCGTAGCGGCGACCGCGAAGCGGTACGCCGCGAAGCGCCCTTGTATATATATATATGAAGTATATATATGTTATATCTCTCTCTCTCTCTCGACCGTGCTAGCCGGCTGACCAGTGAAAATACGCCAGTCTTGTAGCGGGATATGAGTTTGTGTGTGTCTCTCTCTCTTCAATTCGAAACGACCGCGCTAGCCGGCTGACCAATGGGAACGCGTGAGTCTTGATGCGGGACAATAAATAAATGCTGTCTTTCCGCCGATATCTCGACCGACAAGTGTGTGTAGTGTGTACATATGCATATAATGTGTGTGAGAGAGAAGGACAAGACAGAGAGATAGAAGCATGCATGTAGAGAGAAACAGACCGACACACACAGAGATAAATTGTCGGGTAACATACAGTGGACGTCTGGATCGCGCGACTATGTAGCACAAGGCCTCGCGGCGGCAGAGATCAGAGCGCTCGCACGAGTCTGATAGGGCACACCTTACCGTAGTCCACACATGCTCTGCTATCCCCTTACGTGTGGTTAATCCCCGCCCGAGCCCTCTGCTCCACAAACCGAACCCTGCCCCCCCGCCCCCGCCCCCCCCACCGGATTTCCATTTTTTTTCACACACCATGATACCCCCTGTGCAGGAATTCGACCGCGTCAACGGGTCCTACAAGATCACTCCGGAGGTTTTGAGCAAGGTGAAACCGTCCTCGGTGCTGATGCACCCCCTGCCGAGAGTCGGAGAGATCGTGGAAGATTGCGACCTGGACCCCAGAGCCGCCTATTTTAAGCAAATGGAGGTGCGCTGTTGCTGTTGTTGTTGTTACTTGGCAAGGGGTATGTGCTTGACGCCGTGATTGTAGAAACCATTTTAGGCGAATGGGGGTACGTTGTTGTTGCTGGTGGTGTCAGTGTTGTCGTTGTTGCTGCTGAGTGAGGGGTGTAACATGCTCCACGCCGTGTGTTACGAAAATATACATGTGCAGCGTTATTGTAGTGGTCCTAGTTTATGGCCAAACATAGTATGTAGTAGTGCCAAGGCGATGTGTCCGGCGTTGTGTACCGGGCACCCGGCACTACTCACCACGGTGCGAGACAACGTGGAACAATCCATCACGCGGATTTCATCGGCCTTGTACACGGCCACCGCCTTATTTGGAAAGCCCACCGTAAACCCACCCGTGGTTGGTGCGCAAGATGACGCTTGCTGTACATGGACGACTAACGGACGCTGCTTGGCTGCAGGAGGTGGGCAAGGATGGTCAAAAGAGATAAATTATCATGTTGATATTTGCTTTTAGTGGTGAATGAAATACTTGAACGTCATGTTTTCCTGAATAAGATTTATGTGCCACCAGTCCCCGCCCTTGTCTGTCCTGGTGATGAAGAAAGAAAAAAATATAACGCGTGTTCTTGCGTGTGCCACCAATGTCTCTCTGCGCGTGCAACAGAACGGGATGTACGTGCGGATGGCGTTGCTGGCGCTCGTGTTCGGCAAGGCTTGACAAGTTGACAAGACAAGAAAACAACCAAGGGTATACATCCGTCCCGGCTCAAAAATTAAGACATTTATCACATCACATGAGCGTAGTGGGGTGCGTTCAGTTGGGAAACACACACTGCTCTGCTGCTTGCTTCCTGGCAAGCAAGCCCTTGTACCGAAGAAAACGTGTTGGGGTGCCAACCCTGCGTGGCGCCAGGTTTGGTCGACCTTCACGCGCTGGTCGTCATCGCGGAAGGCGCCCTTGTGCAGCGTCCTCGTTCCATCCATCCACGGTGCGCCGTAGTTTCAGCGTAGGCCTGGGTTAACAGGTGCCTCGGGTGATGCATACACACGTGGACGGACAGCAGTTAGCCTGTAAGTTTTGAGTTTGTTTTTTTTTCGTCCACCCCACGGTAGACGCTTGCAGTCAGCGATTAAATAGCTGCTGTGTTTCTCGGCGAACAGCCGGGGGAGAGAGAAACTAAATCGACTCACACCTAACGGCGTGTCTGTCTTGGAGGAAAGTCTTGTTCAAGACTTTCCAAGACTTTCCGTACATTTTCGGGGGCGGGAAACGTGGGCGTGTCACGAAGCGACATGCATGTTTCGATCGCCCACTCAGCACCTGGGAGACGGCAAGAGAGAGGCGTAGTAATAAGGGCAACATTGCGTTTGTTCATGTATGTCCTTTTGGGGCGAGGTTTTTTCTAAAGAGAGAGAGAAGGGATGTAGCACAAGAACATTCAAAGGGGTGTCTCGTAGAATTCGTTATGCAGGCTGGATCGATGGACCGCTCCCAAGGAGAAGGAGCGACGGCAACAAAGCGTTGCACGGCGGTGTGCTCCCGCTACACACGATTGATTGTACTGGGGCAGGCAGTACTCACTGCTCCCGGACTTGAAGTGAAGAAGAAGATTGCAGCCGCGTCAAGGCTACAAGTGTACAGCGTGGTAGGTTAGGAATCAAGTTAGCATGTTTTGTGCGTTAAGGGTTACACAAACCGGGAATTGTGTGCAGGCGGTGCCACCTTGCGTGTGTTGGTATTGGTTGATTTGGGCGGTGCATGTTTATGTCGCTGTTTCGTTTAGGAAGGGGGGGGGGGGGCGCATGGTACATACAGTACACCAGCTCGGAAGAAATCACCGCTCGCTGCTGTGCGCTTGGGGCGTCTGGTCAAAAGTAAGGGTGTCGCTTTCCTAGCGCCGCACAACAGAACACAAAGAACGCCACACAATTATTCGTACAGGCGAATGAATGTGCGTCAAGACGTTGCCGCGACTAAATGACGAGGTTACATCGAAAACCATGGTGTTGTTTTCGTTAGTCACGTGGTGACAATCATTTGTGTTGGCTTTTTTTGGTGCTTGTGGTTACATATAGAGGTATATTTCATGCCAGCAACTGGTTGCCGTAGAACCTTCTTCGGGCATCAACGGCAACCCATCGTATACGGACTCCCAACACCCCCGCATGTACACACGCGGCCCTGTTTCCTTGTTTCACCACTCATATCTCGGTAGACGTCCCACACGCGACAAACAATCGATGCGAACGCTATATTACACCACTTACACCCAACAACAATAACTCTACACTCACGGGGGAGGGGGGGGAGGACCCCCGTGAGAACCACTAACGACATGGCCTTTCCTACTGAAATACAAACCACATCATGCTTCGACCCCCCCCCCCCACCCCCCAAAATCTCAAGGATGAAAAAAGCAGCACCAAGGAGCGCCCTCTCCCTCCTGGCTTCACTCCGCTTGCTACGACGTCGTCGTTGGGGGGCTCCAAAAAGACGAAAGCGCCCCCACACCCCAGCCAAGCCCGTGCCCACGACATGGAAAAAATGTATGATTTCTTTCTCAAGGACCAACTGAACGCCACACGAGTGCGCATCATCAATCAGCGCCTGCGGGCGACGCGGGGCTTTGGTTGCGTCCGCCTATCCCCCGAAAAACGGAAAAAAAAACGTGTTCTTTCCCCGAAAAACGGACAAAAAGCGTATCGACAACAAGACACCCGGCGGTCCTCCCCAAGGGGGAGCTACAGTAACCACGGACGCCTGATGATATATTCTAGCACTCTACCATCAGTCTAAATGTCTAACGCTAATACATGGATCAAGTGTACAAAACAGAGCGAGCAGGGCTGGTGCTGGTGATGTGGCGTTCTTGAGCACATTGCACCCGTCGACAAGAAGGACCGAACGAAGCGCCTTCGCCTCCCCCCCCCACCCCTCCACCCCGTCTTCTTTCCACCTCCCTTCGCAACCTCCTATTAAGAAGAAGAGGATCACAACAACTAACAGAACAAAACAGCACTAACTATTCATCTCCCGTCAAATAAAACCTTTGCTGCTGTAGTAGCAGCTGGAAACAAGACAACAACAAATAACTGAGCGGCATTCCCTTCCAAACGCCGGAAACGGCGCGACAAAAAAGCGCCCTACGCTAAAATGCACACGGCAAAAAACATGAGTCCAGCCGAGCAACCCCAGCTAGGACGGCAATGTGTTGACCTTCCAGCCGACCAACAAACAGAACCCATGCCACGTGTGCATAAAAATCCCCCACGAACATGCTATGCCCCAACGCAAATGGTAAAAAAACTACCCCACATTTTTCACTCCCTCCCTGTGGCCCCATCCCCCCCCCCAGCCGTAGCCTGGGCCGGCGAAAACCCGGCATACATATCGCTCCGTCCCGGCATTGTAGGGATGCGAGATCAATGGTCTAACGACTACGGCATGCGTTTACATGAGTACACCCCCCCCCCCCCCGTATTTTAGTCTCTACGCAAGTCGACCGGGCCAACCGATAAGGACAGGAGAATTGTTCCACCCGGCACTTTCGTCGCCAACACCCAACAGCGAGCGACCAGGCCGTGTCCGCCACCGCCCCGTCCCGTTCAGGCTTGTGTCAGCAGCAAATGTGCGGCCAACACACTCTACTGCCTCATCCTATAGTAAAAGCGGTGTCGCGGATGTCATATCGCGGCCAGATATCTAGCGTGCTTCTTCGTTGTTCTCGTGGACTGCTTGCTTGGCCAACTCGCTACCAAAAATCCGACCAAGACCGGCCAACAAAAATCGGCCGCCGGTACCGCCGGCCCGCTTACAAGCAGCTATCCGGAGTAACCGGGGTTGCAGGTACCGCAGCAGCGCCAGCAGCAGCGACCAACGCGTCCCCGGCGGGACCCCCCGTCTTCTTCGCGGGGAGGGTCGTCCCGACGACGTCTTCCTTTCCGCGGCTTCCCCTCCTCCTTTTCCTTGCCGGCGGCGGCGGCGGCGGCGGCGGCGTCCTCGTCTTCTACCGCCAGGGAGCCCTCGTTGCCGTCCAACGAGGCCAGGGCCCCGTCTTCCGGCGGTGATCCCGCGCGGACGTCAGCTGCAGAAGCGGCAGCGCTCTCTTCCGCCCTTACCTCCCTCACCAGTCCGAGAACGAAGCTCTCTCTGCACGGGTCCCCCGCCGCCTCGTCCTCGTCGAACGATACCATGCCGGGCGAGCCACCGCCGCTGTTCGCCGCCGCCGCTGACACAGCCGCCGCCGGCTGCAACGCCGACGCGTCTTCCTCCTCCGTCCTGGACATCATCAGCACGCCGCTCTCGTCGCCGCCGTCGCCGTTCCCCACGGCAGCAGTTGCCGAGCCACTCGCAGCCGCCGCCGCCGCCGCCGCCGTTGTTCCGTCGTCGGCCCCGCTCCCGCCCGACTGGTGGCCCCGCCCCTGCTCCGCGGTCTCCTTCTCGGAGAACACCAGCATGCGCGCGGGGAACTCGCGCTCGCCACCGCCCCCGGCCGTCGCTGCCGCTTCCTCCACATATCGGCCTTCGATGGAGCTTGACGGGGTATCAAAGCTCCGCGCCGCGGCCGCTAGCACCGCCGCGGCCTCGGCGGTCATCATCGTGCTCGCCGCCGCCTCTGCTGCTGCTGCCGTCTGCTGTTCCTCGAGCTGGCTCAAGTCCTCCCACGCCGGTGCAGTCGCGGGGGACGGGGGGTAGTGCGTCTCGCTTGATCTTTGCCCGCCTCCCTCCTCCTCCACAAGCAGCCCAACCACGGGCTTGCCGCCGGCGGCCGCATCGTCCACTTCTTGGAGAGAGCCATCCCAGCTCGGGCTGACAGCCTCTTCATCCTCCTCCTCTTCCGCCAGGCGCACGTTGCCCACCAGGGCCATCGCCGACTGGTCCAGCAGCGACGGCATCGACAGCGCCGACGACGACGCCGCGGAGCAACCGCTACCCGTCCGCACGCGCAGCCCACCGCCACCACCGCCGCCGCCGGTGTCTTCCGGCCCGCTCCCCGGCCACCCCGCCAGAAGACTGTCTTCATCGCTGCAAAACCCACCGCCGCTATCCCTTCCCTTGATCCCCATCCCGCTGCTGGTAGACCCGCTGCCGCCGCTTGTACCGAGCTCCGCCGAAGAGCCGGCCTCTATCACCGTCCGGAGGTCCAGGCGGCGGCTGCTCTGGCGGCGACGGCCGCGGGCGGCGGCGGCGGCCGCAGGGTGGGTCTGCCTCGCCCACATCGCTTCCAGGATCTCGAGCTTGGTCTTGTCCGACGGCGTGTCGCGGAGCCCCTCCAGCCTGGTGGGGGTGCGTGTGTGGTCGCGTCGCGGAAATCAGCGGGGTTAGGGCAGGGGGGGGGGGGGGGGGGGGGGGGTTCCCCCCTTTTTTTTTTTCCCAAGGGGAAAAAAATTTTACCCCCTGCCCTTTAAAAAAAGGGGACCTTTTTTCCAAAAACCGATTGGGGGGGGGGGGGTTAAAAAAAACGGGGGGGGCCAAGGGGGGCTTAAGGGGTTTTTCCCCCCCCCGGAAACTCCCCAAAAATTTTCCTTGGGAACGGGTTTTCCCCCAAAAACCCCCGGAAAAGGGGGGGGGGCCCAATTTTTTAAATGGTTTTTAAAAAAGGCCAATAGGGTCTTAACCCTTTTTTTTTTTTAAAGGGGGAAAAAAAAAACTCAAATTTCCCCCAAAAAACCCATTTTTTCTGGGGCCCCCTTTTTTTTAAAAAAAAACCTTCCCAACCCCCCCCCGGGCCTTTTAAAACCCCCC
>FN649743.1:2111846-2160871 GCA_000310025.1 Ectocarpus siliculosus | reverse complement strand
GGGGGGGGGTGGGGGGGGGGGGGCGCAGCTAACGGTTGTTGACGTGGTGCATCTGAACCCTGTTGCAAACACATGACGAAATGGTTAAGTGTTGAGAGGAAACAAAAATGTGGGTGTCACCACAGACAGTGCAACAGCCACAGCAGTGGGCAAGAAAACGTGCAGCATACGGCTGTAAATAGTATACTCTTTCGTTTTCGAGTGGAAAAGGAATCATAGAATCATAGTCACCAATCACTCACCTCGCTCTCTTTCCCCTCCCCCTGCCTCGTTGTTGCCGCCGCGTTCTTTCCGCTACCGCTGCTCGCCGGAGATGGGGGCGGCCAGTCTTCTTCGTCGTGACCGCTGATGAGCCAAAGCGTTACGGGGGTGGTTGAGTGGGTGGGGGGGGTTGGGGACAGGTCAATTCCGCAAGGAGGTGGACAGGCTGAGAATTGATCACGAGGTGGTCACAACAAGACGTTGAGGACTCCTGCCAGATACAGAAATTTTATCACCAGGTTTTGGGACATGGCGAGGAAAATCAACTCAAAAGACTCCGACTGCCTACAACAATCGGCGACCGCTACTGCTGCACGACTGATGCAGCATAGGTTCATGCGATGTTAGTGAGTCCTGTGTTGACCTCATCAATACCCCGCTTCCCCGCATAGCAGGATGCAGCGCACCCTCCATGCGACTCGCCGAATACCTCACGGCGCTTCGCGCTTGGTGATGTGCTGATAGCCTGGTCCCGTCTCAGCTTCGTAAGGGATGCGAGGTCGATGGTCTAGCGACTACGGCAATGAACGGCTATGAGTACACCCCCCCCCTTGAATCTCTTTGTCGCCACCCGGGACTCCGCTCGTGTACAAAAGGGAAAAGAACAATTGGTATTGTATATAAAAAGCCTATTTTCGTGTACGTAGGTGGGCGTACGTATGCATACAATCTGGCAGAGTTTTACAAGTGGAGTTTTTGCCGCTTTCCAAACAAAATCACCCGATCGATCACTTCGAGGAACCAACAACAACGCGCGAGTCATACAACTGTTCCTTCGGGCGGTCTTTCTCTCTTGTATACCACGCCATGAAGTTAAGCTAGGGTGGCACTCAGCTAGTGGTGTAAAACAAACGAGATAACTGCACCCGCGTGTTTCATGTTGTGGTGGATGGGTGTGCGTGGGCGTGTAATGCGAAGTCTAAAAAGTAGATGCGTCGAGAGATGGATACTCCCACAAAGCGAACAATTTCGAACAGCAGCATTCTGTCTAGCTACACTTTTTGCCCGCACACCTCTGGTGATTGGGTGTGTGTGGGGGTGCGGGCGACATGGCCCCGCCCGTGCTAGGCAGCCATGGACTACTGATGCCTGCAGTACTGCTGTAGATCGACACCCTGTATCTGGCGAGAGTGCGCTGTAAGTACACAGCAGACGTTTTCGGACGTACCAGGTGTGGTGTTGTATGCATAAAATTGTAACAGTCAATTCTTGCGATGGATCACACTGATGTTGGTGATGTAGTAGTCCGCCATGGGTGGTGCTATTATAGCCAGACAGCATCTTTGTTGCGGCGGCACGGCAGTGGCTGGTACCGGTAGTGTACATAGCGTTGGGTGTTTCATGATCGGGGGCACATATTGCATAATCATCTCCTCACGGCCATTTGAAAGGTGGCCAAAAATGATCCGATCGGCCGAAAGTTGGGACACACACGCCAGCAGCGCTTTGTCTCGAGATGAACGAATCTCACCTACTGACAACAGGCATCGGAGCAGTGTCCGAGTTCGTCGTCGTCGTCGTCGTGGCTCTCGCTCTCGTGCGGTCGCGCACCGCCACACCCGCTTGTCCGCCCCAGGGTGTGTGCGACTTCGCTGCTGAACTTGACTTCGGGTGTCTGCTGCTGCTGGCTGCTCTTGTCGTCGTCGTAACGACACCAGACGCCCTCCGCTCTCGTTCTTGGATATCGCCGACTGTCGGGAACCACAGGAGAAAAAAGAAACCCAGGTTTCGAATCGTAGCACCCCATAGATCCAAGCTACCTTTCTGCGCGAGGTATGTCGTCGCAGGAGGCTTGTTGGTACCCTACGCCCCCCGCCCACAGGCGTTATAGACTACCAGGTACTGGGTATGTCGCGAACAAAATATATGTGAAATTTGAAAAACAAAGCCTCACATCTTTTAGCTAAGTTCAAAGGAGGACTCACCTATTTATCACCCAATAGCTACAGGCGTATACAAACCTCGCGTGGTTCACTTCGGTGACTCCTATAGGAGGGTACTTGAGTGTGCTCACACGTGCTTCAGTGGTGCCGTGTTGTTTGCGACAGGTCTGGCGCGCGTCGGTGGTCGGTGGGTATAGGGGTTACGTGGGATAGATCTGAGTGACAATGGGGGATGGGGGCTCAGCGGAAGAGATTCCGAAGGCTCGTGAGGATCCACGCGGTGGAGGATACGCTCACTGCACTGCTGCTGCACTGGCGGTTGTAGCGCCACGGGAGTGCAAGCTATGATGAATGCTGGTGTACGTGGCGTATGTCAGAAATTCAACACCGGAGGTGGTCTATGACCCTGGGGTGCGTTGCGTGTTTGGCTACATAATAGATTGCTGTGTGTTCCTGTGTGGCGGAGGTAAAGTTGGTCAGTTCGCACACCGTCCACCAAATGGCCATGCAGGTCTCCTCTCCAAGCGCCCAGCCCGAAATAAAGGCTGGAGGAATGTTCCAGTATACCGATTGGCACGCTTGCCTCTGCGCGACGATAGTGATACAAAGCAAAAGCGTCGGAGACAGCTACGGCAGCACGAGGCCAACACAGTATTATTATTGGTTTTCACTGCTGTGTTGTTGCTGTTGTTTATCCACTATTGTAATTTATTAATGTTCGAGAAGAAAAAACATGAGAGCTGGAACGGAGAGCTTGTAGAAAGTAGCGGCGGCGGAATTTCGTGGAACGTGAGTACGACTACGGTACATCAATTATGAGTAGTCCATTGCGGTGGTGATCGGTTGATATTGAAGCCCTTTTCCGGGCATCGGGGTCCAGATGTACATTTTGCGTGGTTGCCAGGCCCTCATCAAAGTGGGCTGTTAGGTCGGGATCCTTCACGCCAAGCCCCCCTTCCGGCCGAACAGGATATGGGTGTTGCTGATGGTACCCACGCGGAGCGTCATGGCGGTCGTTGCGGAAGATCGAAAGACACCGCAGCAGCAGCGATAGGGCCGGTAGGCATGACTACCAACTCGCGTTCCCGGGTAATGTCTGCTGAGACGGTGCCAGGCGGAGTATTACTACATGACATGAGGTGCCGAAATTGGATTCGACGCCAATGGCCTGGGTGCCGCCGACGTCAAACCGACCACCCCCCCTGCGCAGCAGCGATACCACCTAGCGAAAGCGGGTACACGGGGGGGGGAGTTGGAACAACGAAACGCCGCCGGAAGACCGATCGTCGCGTTCGGCCGACCATCTTCTGGACGGTCCTCTTTACGCGGTACACTTGGACTCGGCGACGAATGAGACGTTTACCGCCTGGAGCGTGCACTGCCATGGACAAGAAACTATGTTGAAGGATAACTCTCCAGTAGAGAGATGACTCAGTGGTGGACGCTTCGCTAGCGTGGCGCACCATTAGTTGACACTCAACCACGACGGCACGGCAGCAGCGGCAGAAAATAAATGCGGCAACAAACAGGGAGGGGTCGGGCACCACAGGGAAGAGAATCCATGCTGCTAGGAGTAACGCCTCGACGGCACGTGCTACAGGAACAGGCAAAATCGAAGTATACCGCAGTATTCGCTGAAAACTCTCCGGCAACGAGAACGGGCCATCCCCCACAAAAACACCGAGTGAGGGAAAGCCTTTATTACTGTGAGGGAGAAATGGATCAATGTCCATTTTCACCCCGCCCCGACCTCTGCGTTGCCTCCTAAGATGTTGATTCTCCCCCTCACGTTTTTCGCCGCCCCACGGGACGTTTGCAACAGAATCCAAAAGTCGCTTACGACGTCCCCTCCCCGCTCAAAACTCCCCGAGAACGGTGGAGCCCGAACCTCTAAGACTTCCCAGCGGAGTCGTTCTTTGTTACTATTGCACTGAACATTGACGAATACGGGCTACCTATGTGCAAATATTCCGTAACAGGTTCCGCTCTTTGGTCTCTTAATATTCAGACCATCTCGGTAATGTTCAACAAAACATATTTGTCTCATGCTTTTCCCAATTGACGTCCGTAAACGGGATAAAATAGCCAGTAGTCTTGAAATAGTCGACTACAGGCCAGCCGCCAAGTGGCGGCGAGAAAGACGGTGCGAAACAGGTAGCGACCGGGAATCCTATGGGCGACGATAGGTGCGGCAGAGGCGAGATTGAACTGGTTTATGACAGCATCTGAAACGTACGGGAGAAGAAGAAATATAGTCTCCACGCAATTGGTGACGACTTCGGACAGCAGCAGCAGTATCTTTTTTGTGTAAGTAGGGAAGTCAGTTGTTATCAATCGCCGTACGCTGTGTCGGCGTAGCAAGCACAGACAACACAACTCACGCCTTTCATATTGCATGGGTTGATTGGCTAGATAGTTAGCGCGCTTCATGCAGATCATGCGCCATCAGGTACTTGTTCGAGTATGATCGCAACCACTATCTGTCCGTCTGCAGAACGAAGACGATTCTCGTCTGTTCCGCAACAAGGCTGGTGTGATGGGGTGGCCAGCGATGTGCGCTCTATGGTCATAGGTGGGCATATGGGGGTGGGGTGGGAGGGTCATCATGCTCGAGAAGCAAACAAAGAGCCCGGCATACAGAGGGCTGGAGAGAGGTGATTGAGCAAGATGTCAGCCATTTGTATTGTCAAGGACGAAAAATAGTCTATCCAACGACAGAGATACGACTATGTTGTGCCCGATGAAGCTTTCCAGCGGGTTGTCTGGATGCGTCCTGGCTTGTGATTTCATAATGTCGAGAGGATTGTTAGTGGTGCTGTCGAGAGGTGACAGTAACGAAGTCGTCGCCCCGCGGGATGCGAGTTCGGCGACAATGATCTCTGTTGTTCTGTTCCTTGTCGACGTAGATATATATGATGCAACCCATACGATTTCATTGCCATCGATGAAAGGTTGGATTAACTAAATAATTGAGTCGGCGGCAGTTTTTTCGAAGAAATGAAAACAACAAAGTTTTTCTTTTTCCGTTCGTTTCGGAGGAGGACCATCAGGACTGCGTCGAGATAGATTATTTTCGATCAATCCTGCTCCACTTATCAGTACCAAAGGCATCACTTCCCACTCTCGTTGTTTCAGCCACGCCTCCCTTTTTCGCAGTCAGTCCTGCTACGCCCCGAGCCGAGTTCGGCTCGAGCCTTCAGAAACTTCTTTGCCTCAAATACTTTTTTGAATAGGGTGCAGTTGTTTCGTCAGCATGCATGCATGTGTTCGAGTCTCCTTGATTTATTTCTTCCTTCCTTCCGTGGTTGTATATGTCCACGGCTGGCTAGAGTCTCTATGATGAGTGGCGTGCTTGTACCGCCTCCTTTTTTCAGCTCTTACTCATGAGGCAGTACCACTCACTGCGACATGCACTCTATTCGTTGTTCACGGACAGGAGTAGTAGTAGGTGGTCAACAGATTTTGTACGATGGGTTGCGAGGCGCGGGTGCAACCAACCAAACAAATCACAAGTAAACACAATCGGAAGGAAATACTTTGTTTTGTGCGCGTCGTGCACGTCAACAGCTACATACATTTGAACCAACAGACAGATGGACGTACTATGTGGTACGTAGATAGCCCATCGTGAAACAAAGAAAAATTCGGGGGACGTTGCAGAAAAATTGTCTCTACTTCATGTTCGTCAATTAGTGTGCTACGAACATCAGCCACTGATTGATCTCATGGTGTAGTCGGTAACACTGCAGACTCTGAATCTGCCACCCCGAGTTCGAGTCTCGGTGAGATTAGTTTTCGTTGCGACGAGTAGGTCCTATCTTCTTCTTCTGTTTCCTTTTCCATTTTCTTTATAGGTTATAGTTTTGACTGCTGCAGCTCCACGCTCCTTACTCTGTGTTGGGTGAACCGATTCCAGCGTCTCGCGTTCTTTCTTCCCTTTCTTCTGCCTCTCTCTGTCGATTTGTTCGTTGTGTTTGACCACACATACATCAGTCAGTGTGTAGCGTTCACCCCTACCACAACAGCAGTATTTTCGAACTCGCTCTCCTCCTGCGCTCGCTCAGAATCCTTTGCAGGCAGAGTCTGTTCGAATGTAAACCAATATGCGTTGTGCAGGTATTTCAGCCGTACAGCCTGTCTGTGTAGTGTGCACTGCTGTATCAAAAATGTATGCAAGTAGTGTATCTACACAGCAGTGCTCCCAAGTCTCTTTTTGGCTCTCTCGCGAGCTGTAGAGCATGATGATCAAAACCAGCTACCGCACGCACATTTTTCTTCTTGCATTGTGCCTCTTACAGCAATGCTGTCAGCATTTGCCAGCTTGTATGTGAGAGGTGATGGAGTGGTGAGAACGAAGCAACTCACTGTGGGCCCCCGCCCATTGAAATCTTCTGAGCCGGCAGGAAATGTCCCCAAGTTTAAAATTTCAAAAATTCAAAATTTCAAATGAATCCCGCCGCACAACCGTTTCATCTTTTTTTCGTATCTATTCGTCGATAAACTACTACACGCTCGACGACGAAACACATAATCGCTCGCGACGAAAAAATTCATCTCTCGCATTCAAATATATCGCCGCCCTGTGTGCATGAACACGACACGTGCATGATAATCAGAGTTCCTAAAAGTAGCAGTAGTATAAAGAACGACGACATGCCACGATCGACGCCTGAACTTCGCCTCGAAGCGCCACCCGACGACGGCCTCGACAGGGTTTTTGACAACGGCCTGATCGTCGATACTGATGAGGAGTCAGAAACACCTCCTCCATACAATGAGGGCATTATACAGCGACCGAGCGCGAGACTCGTGAGTCGTCGCACCGACGACAACGATGACGGCGGCACTAGCATCGCCAAGACTAAGCAGTCGCCGGCTGGCAGTCGGCTTTTGTCTGCGACTTCCGCTGCCCTCACTCGGGTGAAAGGCATGACCCTTCGCTCAGGAACAAGTGGCAGGGTGCTGAACCCGCGCTCAGTTACGCTAGTCTCCGGCCTTCTTTCCCCGTCGAGGGGGAAAAAGGGCGTTGATAATGATGGTGCAGACAGAACCTCAGAGGAGGACAGAAGTAGAAAGGACCGGCCCTTCTCACAAGGCCACGTCGAGAATGACAAAAGCGCGCCATGGGTCCAAGATCCCGGGCAAGACGATGACGGTGGCGGTACTAAAAGCAACAAGCAAAAGCTCTCGGTCCTGTTCGACGACGAAGAAAGCAACGCTGAAAACGGGACCGAGGAGGGAGCCAGCATTCCAAGCACTTCAACAAACGACTCAAACGCCGCTACTCCGCGCTCCAAATGGGCGGCCACGCTCATGGCGTCCACCCTGGCGAGGGAGAAGGCCACAGGGAAAGCAATGGTGCGAAATCGGGTTGATCTGCTGCCCCACCCGCGGGAGGCAGCGAACAAGGTGTGATGGTATTCTGGACCTACTGGGGGTAGCATCAGTTTTACGAGCCTACACGTTGGTACTGTGTCCTAGTACGAAAAACGCTGCCACGTCGATCCATACTTAGCATGGACAGTACAAGCATTAATCAATCATACTTAGCATGGACAGCACAAGCATTAACCAATCACTTCGAAATATCGCAATCCAACAAATGTGCACAAGATGTGCACAAGTTGCACATGGTCTGTCACTCGAAAAAAATCAACGCAACGCGATTGCGGCTCCTCTTTGCAAAGACAAAGCGCCGACATCGTCAAGTAAGCGGTGTACGCTCTAGTGCAATCTAGCGTAAAGGAGGGTACTACTGGTACAGTTCGTGAATTGGCAACTCTCTCCAAGAACTGGAATTTAAATTAGAGAGTTGCCACACGGTGTGAAGAGCTAACTTCAGCACCGCGTGCCCCTCAACGAGCTGCAACACACTATAGGAGTGTCATCGACCTGCCGACCTACTTACCCCGACCCCCTTCCTTCTTCAAATAGATCGAGTACCTCGTCATGGTCTGCAAGGCGGCGCAGGCTTACGCGTCCACGCAGGCCGCCCGGTTGTCCAGGGTGCGTGATGGGCAGCACATGATCAACCAGCTCCGGGACGTGGCCAGCGACCTCGGCCGCCAGGCGGAGAAGATGCTCGCCGTGTACGACACGCGAGAGGTCCGGAACTCGGCGGACCGCCTCGGGGAGACCCTGAAGGGCGTGTACGACCTGCTGGGCGACGTCGAGGGCACGGCGATCATGTTCGGCAGGAAGAGGGGCTTCGGCAAGAGGGTGACCGCCCTCGTGCACGACATCGGGACGCGGGCCAACGCACTGCTGGCCGCGACCTCCCTGGCAATCGCAGACAGGTGACGGCCACAAGAGACGGGGAGCAGAGGTCAGAGACGGGTTGCCTTTATTAACAGGGAGCCTGTGGGATGGATGCGTGTTCCTACATGTATGGCCGCTGAGTGCTCTCGTCCGGTGGGCAACGTAGGCCTCTCCGTTGTTGGGGTCAAAGGTGCCGGGTATGGTCCTTTCACAGACAACGTGGCCGAAGGGTCGCAAGGTTGTGTCGGGTTCATGTTGCCGGCAATTGAGGGTCGACAAGTTGTCCATTCGTGAGCCTTACACAAGGAAAAGGCCCCGATATGGCAGCGGGTGGGGGTGGGACGGCGCCTTGCCACGGGGTCTGCATGCCGGCGTCCATCAGGTGCCATGCAGAAGAGTCCTAGCATGGTCTTTATGTTCGTGGTCTCCCGCGTCCCGCACCTAACCTAGCTACTCGTCACACGCCATCGATTGTACAGGCCAAACGTTCTGTACATGGCGGACACGGGAGGAGGCGAGCCTCCGGCCCCGCAGCAGCAAGAGCTCTTGAAGATGTGCATAGAGGGAGACAAGGTGAGCATGGTTGGTAAGCAGCTCGAGCACACCCACCCGTGTCTGCATCACGCTCCGAGTCTGTCTGCCAACACAGGTCCGGGGTGATGAGCCTGACGTTCTAGATCAAGTTGCATTGAAACCAGAACGGTACCATCGGTATGCGCGAGCTCTTGAATAGAAGCATGTCATTGCCTAAATCAGCGCTTCAACGAAGCAGGGATGTCTCGTTACTCTCTACACCCTTTTCCTGGTGCCCGCTGTTGACTTCCTTGAAACGAAAAGTTCGGGACTATTAGAAACGACCAGAAATCGAAGAAGTACCTATAGGAACACGCGCACTAACTTTGGTAAACGACGGACGAACTATCTTACAGCATGATCGGCGAAGAATCGGCACAGTGCACCGACCCGTTTGTGCATCTTCTCCCGCAGGCGTCACGAAAAAGATGGCACACCCTTGTGGCGCCCGTCCTCGTCAAATCAGCCTCTCTCTCACTGATACCATTCTCGCCATGAGAGCGCCGCTTGCGCACCACCTTGCCTCTCCGCAACACAAGAGTGTGCCCAAGAGCATGTCATCTTGTGAGCCTGCGCACACTGTCGACTGACAGAGTCACGCCATTCCGATGTCGACGACGGAGCTCAGAGAAAACGCCTCCTTTTGCCGTCGTATGCGTGAAACAACACCACTACCGAGGCAGTTCTTCTTTGGGCGTGGCGAGAATCCGAATATGTCCAAGGCCTTCGAAGCCTACGCCTGGGCGGCGGAGCGTGGCTGCGCGGAAGCCATGTACATGATGGCGTGGATGTACAGGGTTGGAAGCGGCAGCGTTGATGCCGACGCGGAGCAGTGCCAGCGATGGCTAGAGAGGGCGGTCGACAAGGGCTACGCGCCCGCCATGAACGACCTGGCGACGACCCTGCTCGAACAGGCGGATCGGACGGAGCGTGCCCACCCGGAGCTTAAAGCAGATGTTGCCGCTGCCGACGTTATCGCTGACAGCCCTACCGACGATGCTGACAGGGGGCTTGGTGCGACTAGACCGCCAACGCCTGATGATCATACCAGCGGAGGATCTGAAGAAGGGTTGCCGGATGGTGTTAGTAGCGGAGACGGGGTTGGTGGTACCGGTCAGGGGGAAGGCAATTGTGAGGGGGATGGGGGCCGGCAGGTGGAAGCGGAGGAAGACGCTAGCTCGCTGCCGCCAGAGCTCGCTCAGCTGTTCGAGCAGGTGATGGAAAAGCGAAAGAGATCTATGCAGCTGCTCCAGGATGCCGCCAAAACGGGACACACGGAGGCCATGACCAACCTCGGCAACATGCAGGAGGCCATGGGCTATTTCGAAGATGCAAGGAGCTGGTATAGGTAAGGTCGTGTGAAAGAGAACGGGCTCCCTACCTTCCAGCATCCGTTACGCTCTAACTGGCGCTGGCGCCCTGCGTGATCAAGGGCTAACCACACACCAACTGTACAGCCAGTAGGCGAAAACAGAAGATCATAGGAGCCAGGAAACTCAACCAAACATGATGGATTAGTAGGGAGAGATTTCGGGCCTGAGGTGTTGCTGGAATTGCCTCCGTTGTCTGCAGTTTTCCGTTTCCCTTCTTCCTAGCCGCCTCCCCGCCGCATTGCTTTGCACGAAGTTCGACGCAATCGTGGTTCTTTCATCTTTGTCCTTTCCACTCCTGCACCGACAACAAACAACGGCAAAACAGTCTCGCGGCGCACCCTTCCGAGTCAGCCAACAACCCGAGAGCCCAGAACTACCTCGGCACGCTTTTCTACGAAGGGCGAGGGGTGACGAAAGATAGAGACGAGGTGAGTGTATTTTGTTTTTCTTGCCGTTTGCAGGATGGACCGTGTTCGCTTTGCAGCGGCACCAAAGTGCTCAGATAGGAGATAATGGGGGATAGACAAGACCCAAGTTGAGTTGTGTCACAAGCTATTCGTTTGGTTCTGTGAGGCATGTGAAGTTCGAGCGATGTTTCACTACCAACGCGTAAACCATCGATTTTCGCTCAACCAATGCAACCAGGCTTCGTGGTAAAAGCCTGTTCGAGCTCCAGTGTACCCTCCTTGCACCATTGCATCTTTCAGGCGGTGAAATGGTTCCGCCTCAGTGCCCGACAGGGCTTCCCCCAGGCTTGCCAGAACCTCGGGATGTGCTACCAAACGGGAGCGGGAGTTGAAAAGGATCTACCGAAGGCCGTAGAGTTATTCCGGCAAGCTGTGGAGGGTGGGAGGTGCGTGCACGTGGTGGGGAGGCGGCCGGGGGGGGGGTATGTTTTCACTCTTGTGGCACGGAAGATAAGGCAGCGAGCCGAATGACTTGTTCGGTCTGGCGTCTGGCATGGGGGTTGTGGTGTGCAGACCATGGCGCTGTGTTTTGCGCGGTTGATTGGGTAAAGTTCGAGGAGTACGGGAGCAATGAGAACAAGACAAAGCTGTTGAAAACGAAGCACTATTAAGCTTCCCAGACATCGGGGTTCCCCACGAACGGATGTCGTCTGAGGAGAAACACGGTGATGTACACGGTGTGATTTATTGTAGACAGGGAAGTCAAAGGCCTCATGCTCGCTCTGCTTGATCTTGTGTATTGTTGCAAGTTGGCTATGTAGAACAAGAGTACGAACAACTTTCACCTCCTGCCCTATACGCCTGCTACGATCGAGCGCGTTACACGGCGCTCGTCATCTACAGCCACAAACTTCGCAGACGAAAGCCCGGCACCACGGTTGATCGAAAATTCGCAAGACTCCGTTGTCTATCCGCTCAGAAAAGAGGTGCCATTTGTAGCCACCTCTACAATGCCGTCATACTTTAGACATGCAGAAAACGTCCAATAACGCCCGTGTTTGATTTTCTTCGTCTCCCCTCTTCTTTTACCCCGTACCACCAGCATATCCGCCACCAACAGCCTCGCGTATCTGCTGGCCAGAGATGCTCTCCATGCGCTTGCCGCCGCCGCCCGCCAAGCCCCCCCGGGACTGGACCAGCGCAACCTTTCCGCCGGCGTCGCCGGCACCGGGCTACAGTTCGAAGACCCTTCGAGGGGGATAATGAAACCCGCCGGGCTGTCCTCCCAAGCTTCAAGCAAGGTACAGCAGTACCATGACACACATCCCCGCTCGCCGCCACCACATGTATGTACTGAGCTTACGCTAGTCGTGCTAGGGATAAGCGAGTCAGGGAGCTGTGGTACAACTTGTACCGAACGCGCGGAGTACCGGGCGACTGCAGGAGAACTCCTGAACAGGCATGGCCGCTCACACATGTTCCTGTCGGGGTACTCCTCCAACCTCAGCCCACTCGAGACATGTTCGTCGTTTTCTATATGTCGTACCTGCTCTTCTGATTGGATTATGGCTCTTCCAGGCCTGGCGTGAAAGCACGGCGCAGCTGCGGGAGGCCGCAGACCTATTCAGGCGTGCTGCGGACAGCGGCATCGGCGACGCCTCCTACCAGCTCGGGCGGCTCTACCAGCAAGGGTTGGGGATACCGCTCGAACCGGTGGCCTCTTTCGAGAACTTCTTGGCCGCTGCCGACGGCGAGGTGGTCCATCCCACGGCAGGCAAGGACGAGGACAACAACAGTGGGGAATAGCAGGAGGAGCAGGCAGGCAGGACAGAGGAGGAAGAGACAAGGGGGGGACGGACGGGGTACTCACAATACTTTGTTGTGTTGCTTGTTCGAACCTAGGAGAAACGTTGGACCACGCTTTACTTTAATGAGGGGAGTTTAAGGTACGCTTTGCGTGACACGAAAATCTGGCTTTTGGGGGGCACGGAGGCTCTCGCTGTACCCTCCTTCGGTACCAAAAAGTAAACAATGTAGCCCATTGCCCAACCCCCCGGATTTGTGTCCCTTTGTAACAGCCGCATGTGTGGGCGACATGCTCTACACGGGGACCGGCTGTCTGCGTGACTACGGCGCGGCCTTGCGCTACTACGTTCGTGCCGCTCATGCGGGAGAGGCAACCTCCGCCAACGCTGCAGGGCTGATGCACGAGCTGGGGCGCGGGGTCCCGAGGAACTTGGAGGTTGCGAACTTCTGGTATCAGAAGGCCGCAACTCTGGGGTGAGAAATTAATGCGCTTTGGACACATAAAAAATTCAACGTTAGAGAAACAGGGTAATAGCGAATGCGATGGAAACGCGAATAGAGAGCGATACTCTTGAACCTGGTGACGCTGTAACACAGAAAACCGGGGAGGACAACCACGGAGCCTGCCATGCAAGCAACGGGCAAGATGAACATCTAGCCTCCAGATCGTCGGCGTGTTGTTGGTAGTGTTAAAGGCAGCGAACGAGTAGTCCGTGCGACGAAAAAATGGAAGATTTACAAGCAGGTCAGGGAGGATGGATATGGAGCGAAGATAAATCGTCGAATGTGCCCCAATAGTGGTTTGCTGCCCGCTTGTAGCCTTTCGTGCTAATAACAAGATGGGGGGCGTTGTCTGTAGTTAATGTTTTCTTGATACTCGCAAGAAAGCACAAACCATTCGGGCTAAGAATTCCTTCATGATGGATGTCGACCACATCGACAAACGAGCACAGGGGCAAGTTTGGTCCTTTGCCAGAAAATTATTAGCTGATTTAACCGCCTTTCTCCATAAGACTCAACAAGATGCTCTATTTATTGCCACCTACATCTTGACTGCATCTGGATCGTGGCTGCGGGTCCCCCCCCCCCCCCCCCGACGCGAACCGTTTGTTCTCGTTGGAGCTACGTGCTCGATGCCGAAGAACGGTTTCATACATCTAGGCCACCTTAACTCCCCCCCACACCAACATCGTCCTGTACTACTGTACATAAAAGCAACCCTTACGGCGGTGCCCTATTCAATACCCCAACGCCCCTGCAGATCAGCCGACGGAGCTTTCAACGCCGCCCTTCTTCTGGAACGGGGCGACCCCTTGTCGGCGATAGCGTCGGCGGCCGGGCTTCCGATGTTCCAGGAACAGCAGCAGCTACCTCTCCGACCATCTTCAGGGTTCTTGACGTCCATGGCGGGGGCAGGATGCCCCGCCACCGCAACCCCCCCTCGCTGTTCGCCGCCCGCTGGCGGTGGCCTTTTCGGAGCAAACGGTGGCGACGACGGGGATCTTGCTGTAGCCTCGGGTTCGACGGGAGGAGTAGGCCAGCGGCCGTTGTGGGGGAATCGGCCACTGGCCTTGCAGATGTTCCAGCGTGCGGCGGAGCTTGGACATCCCGAGGCCATGCGAGAAGTTCACCGCTTGAGGCTGCGAGAGAGAATAGATCATCTTATGGCGGATCGAGGGGAAAAGCGGCACGCTTGTTGAACTAACTCCCCGTGTTTTTAGCTCCGAATCTTTTATATTATTGCTTCTCTTTTGAGGCAATGCTTCCATGTAGAGTTATCATGATTACCATTTTGTCCGCCAAGAAACGAATGTGGGAGGTGGACCTTTTTTGTGTAGTTGCGCTCAAGTGCAGCATCTGCCCGTTCTGTATGGTATCGATTAGAGTTCTGCGCATTGTCAATACGAGTTGGTGCACAACTTTATTTAGTTTGATGTTATCTTGGGGTGCGGCAGTTTGCCCGGACTCATTTGGCGGTTCAGCCAATGTGTCGACGTCCATTGTTGCTAGTGTTGTTGCTGTATTGAATTTAAATGAATATCTCTGACCTCGTTTAACTTTCCAGTTCTATCTCTCTCTCTCCTCTGTTCATGTGTCTCTCGTTCTGAAAGAAACGGTTGCCGCACCAACCCCGACCGGTCTTTTTTTTCACGCGTGAGTGACTTTCCTTTTCTTCCCTCTCTTTGAACTTTAACTTTCTTTGTCGTCCGTCGTCTTTATATACTATATTCCTTCCATCGGAAATTTAACTTTCTCTCGTGCGTTGTGCGGCATTACTTTCCAGATAAATTTGGTGGTATTCGACTTCCGAGCTGGAGCGAACGGCCGTACAACCTTTTTTCCCGCTCGTGTTTCGTTCGCCCTCCTACTACCACCACCTTGGTTTCCTATTATTTCTGGGGGGCGTCCTATCTTGTTCTTATTAATAAAAATAGACTGTTGATTTGCGAGAAATTGCACATGAAAACGTTGGAGGACGGAGAAGAAGAGCGGAAGGCATCCGCGTCGGTTGGATTTGTAAGGATAGGATGTTATGCAATCAAGTGTACTGAGTGAGACCGGACGCATATCGTTCTTGTGATTCTTGTGCGCGTGTGCGACAATCTTGTCACAGCACCTTCGGAAAAAAAAACGGAGGAAAAAGAAGTGACCCTACTGAGACTCGAACTCAGGGTGGCAGATTCAGAGTCTGCAGTGTTACCGACTACACCATAGGGTCATTGCTTGATATCCGGACAAATGTTCAGCTTATATATATTATGAACGCAGAAAATGTCCATGCTCCTCTTTTTCTCGAGGGTGGTGCTGCTGTGCAGTACAGCAGTGGTGCTCCCCTTGCTCTTGCTGGCCGGATGATGCACATCTTTGCCTTGAGTGTGATGTGTGTTGCCTTCACCGCCGCGTGTTACATGATGCGTGATCTATTGCTGATGTGCGGGGGAACTTATCAAGCAGCACAGGGGGCAGGGAGGTACAAGTTCGATACACGGGCCGCCTCCGAAGGCAGCAACACAGCCACCACCCACCACCACACGGACCAGCAGAGCTCCCTTGCCTGGAGAAACACCAATGAGGATCGTAGCGGGCACGTACGAGGGCTTCTGCTATGGGTGGGAGTCCAACAACACAGAGTCGGCAGCAGTGGGAGCAGAATCACTCAGCGGTACCACCACGACAGACACTAAGGGGGTCAAAAATAGCTCACCGCCTCCCTCCGCCACAGCAGCGGCTTCATCACAACCACCAACACCACCGCAGCCACTGTCGTTGGTCTTCGGGTACAACGTCCACGTGGGTTGCATGAAGTCCGTGGCGATCGCTACCTCCGGCTCTCGCGCGGGGCAGCTGCTTGTTACGGGGGGAGCGGACGAGCGAGTCCGGATCTACGACCTGAGGGACAGGACCGAACTCGGGGAGCTGCAGCAGCACAATGGTGCGTGCATCATGACACAGCAGCAACAGCAGCAGCAGCGTAAACAGATACAACAGCAGCTTGTTGCGTAAGAAGGCACGCAGTCCCGCTTGGTGCAGCAAGTAGAGCAGTCATGCCCAGCGCCACGATAATTATGGTGGTGAGGCTAGCCGACTTCAACAACCAACGAAAATGCGGCGCAATAGCAACAGCGGATGATCCCACAGCCCACAGCCGTGTACAGGGTCGGGAAGGCAAGAAGCAAGAAGGCACCTTTCTTCCATCTGTCGGCCCTTTTCCCTGGGTATGGCTGTGCATCGTTCCCCGTACTCCTTGGCATTTGCCGCAAGAAAGGAAGATGGCGAAACTCACGCCACGCAAAAAAAGTTGGTGGCGCTATCTTTGTGGGTACATACCCAGTGTCTCGCGCCGGGCCTAAAAAAGGGTTCGTTTCCCCCGGACGTATGCACAGCTACGCATGTACAGGCGTTCGAATACGTATGGATACGGCCGTGAAGATGCGTTGAACAACCCGCCTGCTGCTGAAATCTTGACGAAACTACCGCTACCAGTTGACGTTGTCTTGACAGCATAGTCTACCTATGTGCCATGGAGTGAGCTCCTTGTTGCAATGGTGCATACACGACACACATCCACACACACCCCTTGTTCGCCCCCCCCCCCCCCCTCTTCCTCCTCGCGGCGTTTATATCTTGGGTGCCGTTACCGCTTTCCCGTGCACCGCCGGCACATTTCCTGCTTAACTGTTTTTGCTCAGCATGCGCGTGAGCTTCGTTTCCGTTCTTGTCTCGGCCGGCCTCTCAAATCATCGTGGGGGTGTTTTTTTTCACGCTCGAGTCCCTTCCTCCTTTGTACTTCTGCGACGATGCCAGGAACAATCACGTGCATGGAGTTCTACAAGTCGACGCACCTTCTCACCGGGAGCGAGGACCACACGGTCTGCATCTGGCGCGTGCATGACTGGGCGCTTCTCCACGTGCTAGGGGGTCACAAGGCGGCTGTCACTTCTTTGAGGTGTGTGTGTGTGATTTACTGGAAGCAAGCGACAAGGGTTTTTTACGCGTCATCATCCAGTGCGGGTGATTTCCAGCAAGAAAGCATTGTCATCATCGAGTGGGTGTGATTTTCCTGGAAGCAAGCAACGAGCGTTTTTTTTCGTATTATCATCGAGTGCATGTGATTTCCTGGAAGCAAGCAAGCAAGAGTTTGTTTTTTGTTTTTTTGGGGGTCATGATCGAGGGCATGCTAAACTTGGGGGCAAGACTCTTTGGTCTTTCGCCACACGAAAAAGAAGCTTCCTCGATAAGAGTATTGACGGCGTGTCCTTCAGCAACGCTCCTCACCCAACCACCCCCATGGATAAACCCCCACCGGAACACTGCTGTTGTGGTACGTCGTTACCGTGGCGTGCCTAGCAAGCGGAGGTCAAGGGTTGGTTGTGTTGCACAAAATGAACCCGCATGACAAAAGGACAAATTCGGCTACATACACGAAGACTGGCGTATTTTCATTTGGTCAGCCGGGTAGCACGGTCGATGCCGCTTCGAGAAACACACAAAACAACGGGCACGCCCATCCGAACTAACGTGCTTGCCACCCTTTTTCGGCTGCCGGATCTGTTGTTCCCAGCATTCACCCTTCGGGTAGAATGGCCCTCTCCGTCTCGCGAGACCGGACCCTTAGGCTGTGGAACCTGCTGGAAGGTCGCTGCGCCTACATAAAGCGCCTGCAGGGGGAGGGGGAGCTCGTGAAATGGTCTCCCGCTGGGGATAGGTGAGGGGGTACTCACGTCAGCGCATGCCGCAGTCGTGTAGACCTTTGACCTCACATCCCTAATATGTCGGGACGGAGTGATATGCCGGGTTTTCGCCGGCCCAGGCTATGTGAACCAGAAGCTGGTCATCATCCTTAAGGGGGGGGTGGGGAGATACTTGTGCACTCTGACATGCCGCTCGCCGGAACAACGGTAGTTTGTCATGTCTATGTGCACCGTCGTCAAACTTGCCCTCGTGACCCACAAATTGGAAGCGGTGTGTTGTACCTCTCCCCCATCAAGCGCCTCCGTTTCACCCTCTTTATGTTGGCGGTGGTGCATGTCGTTTATTGCTCGCGCCCCAACTTATAGCCAGGGACGGAAGACCGGGCGGGAGGGGGGGGGGTATTCGTTTGTTTATTGCCGACAGGTTATCGCTAAGAGGTTCATATTTTGTTTCGAAGGGGAATCGCGGGCACAGCAGTGCCGAAAAACCCAACCAACCACCCCGTCTGTCAGGGATGCTCCTCTGGGGGGACAGACAATTCTACAATACTCGCTTTCTGGCGTTCAACATAACCCGCGCCAGGTGGGCTAGTTGGCGTCAGGGTGTCGCGCGGCCTGCCCTGCTCGGTACTCAGCAGGCGCATCGCGGCTCGTGCACGCGCGGCGCCGTCGCAGACAGACAGCGGCGCCGTCGCAGAGACAGACAGCCGTCGCCGCCGGCACGTTGCCGAAACGACCAGTCGCCGTGTGTGCCTTCTCCCCAACCCATCCTCCTCCCCTCAGCCCGTGGAGTTGCGGGAGAGTCGGTCACTCCCTTGTTATGTTTTTTCCCCTGCTGTGCCATCTTCTCCTCGCGATGATCGATCCCTATACCCTCCCCTCCCAAAAAAAGACCAACAAACGTGCCCCCGTCGCAACAACAGCGGCCCACCACTCACACACCGAGTTGCTCTCGTTCCGCCTTGGTCCTAATCAATCCTCCCTCGCCCTCTCGTTTTTTCGTGTTATGGGTTGCCCTTGTCTGTTGGCACAGCTACCTGGTGGTCGTCGGGAGCACGGTGTCGGTGTACAGCGCGGCGACGTCGGAGGCTGTCGGGGAGTGCAGGCACGACGCGCGCGTGAACTCGGCGTGCTTCACCGGGGGGAAGGGAGGGAAGGGGGCGGTGGCGGTGGCGACCTGCGCGGACGACAAGACCATCCGCTTCTTTCGGACGGAGGGGGGAACGCTGCTGGTAGGTCGGAGGCAGGCGCGATCTTCCCAAACCCCATCCCTGTCCCTTCACGGGGCGAGAACCCGATCGGTTTCTAGCGTTCTGGTAGATGAGTGCTGTCGGTTTGAGGACAAGCTCTCGTCGTGTTCTCAAGGTCGACAGTTGGGGCGGTGTTGATAAAACTTGAGGCCAAGCTCTCGTGACGTTATCGTGGTGGACAGGTCGACAGTTGGACGGTGTTGATTGGGAGTAAGCGGGCTCTGCTTGTTGGCTGGTGGTCCTTTAATTGGTACGCTTTCGGACACCGGTAGGCCAGTTTTAGCACTTACCTTGCGCGTTGATGTTGCGGGGCTTGCTTTGGACTTGTGCTCGATGGACTCAGTGGTGCTCCGTTTTTGGATAGTTGGTTGTTGGGCTGCCAGGCGACTACCGCTAGGCATTCACCCCCCCCCCCCCGCCCTCCCGAACTTTGGCAAAGTAGGAAGGAACGATTGGCCAGCGGTGATCGGTCCTGTGGGAACAATGCTCTCTCCGTCCTTTCGGGAACGCGTGGTCAATGAGTACGCCCCCACCCCCCCTCCCGACCACGAGACGCTTCTTCCCCGCGGCGTATGATACGTGCAGTCTTTGGATGGGAGGTGGGAGAGGTACACGCAGGCGCAAGAAGTTAGCCTTCAGCATCCGAAGTAACCTCCTCCTCACCGACAATACCTCCACTACTGTTGCTCGTCGGCTGCTGTGCAGGGCAAGGTGGACGTTAGCGACGTGTGTCCTACGGGACGGATACGCGACATGTGCCACGTGGGAGCCGACGCCGACGCCGACGCCGACGGCGGCGGCGGCGGAGACCGTGCCTGTTCGGGGGGGGGTTCCCTGGCGACGGTTACATCCACGGGGGGGGTGCACGTGTGGGGAGTTCCCACACTGGAGGGCGTCGGTGCGGAGGGCTCCGGGGCGGAGCTGACGGTGCCACTGCTCTCGACGCACTCGCTGAAGGTACGCTAGGGGGACGATGATTTTGCGGTAATGCTATAGTGGTGGGTGGGCCCGATTTAGCGACCCTCCCTGTTTAGCGGGCATGCCCAGCGTGTGTAGGGGCCACAAGAATACCGTATATGACACAAGATAACACACCCCCTGGACCGATTTTCAAAGCTCGATTACTCCACGACGAAGAGGATGCATAAACGAAACAATACATTTTCGAAAACCTCTCGACGAGACGGTTCCAACGCCGCCGTTTTCGGCGCTGTGACTCTTCCTGCTGTTGAGAAATCGAGCTTTGAAAATCGGCCCAGGGGGTGTGTTATCTTGTGTCATATACGGTAGCACGGCACTACTAGTGGCCGCTATTCCGGCAAATAGCGAATCGTATTCCTCCCCGACACCAGGGCTCTCGCCGTAACCGACCCCCCTGGCGGTTGAACTCTTCTGCGCTGTGTGGTATTTCCCGATGACTGCTGTTTGGGTTCTGCAGGGGGAGCCCCGGTTCACGTGCGTAACGGCGTGCTTGTGCGGGGACGTCACGGAGCCGGCCCCTGGAAAAAGCAAAAACTCCAAGAAGCGAAAACGGCGCCAGCGGCAGCAGCAGGAGGCCACCGGTGACGGACAAACACAAGGCCCGCCGGGAGAGGAGGGGCGGGGTCAAGAAGGAGCGCCTGGCGCGGGCGGCAGCGGCAGCAACAAAAAGAAGAAAAAGTCGAAACGCAAGAAGGCGAAGGAGGTTCAGTTTCAAGGTGACCCCGCCTCCAACGGCACCGTGGGGGCGGGGGAAGGGGGGGGGCGAGAGAACGGGACGGGTGTGGGCAAGAAGAGCGGGGCGAAGGTCTAGAAGAAGTCGTACCGTAAAATGGTAGCAAGGAAGGCGGCACGCTGTGGGGTCGTCGAAGAACCACGTCAAGTCGTCCTATGCCGATGTAGTACCACGGAATTTTGATAGCAACGGGTACGTCGTAGCCCATGCATGGGATATGTTACGGATGCGATTCGCTATTGTGGTCCGGGCTCATGACCTGGAGCTGACTACTTGTGTTGACACTTTACACACTAACGATAGTTATTATCTTGCGCATCCTTGCGCTGAAGAGTGGAGTATACCGTAAACACCGACTTTGGGGTGGGTTCGTGAGAATCTCTTGTGTTGCTCTTCGTACTCGTGTCACTTCAACGTGCCAAGTATGCCATGAACAGAGGAGCGAAGGCATCAGGCCTACTTACAGTAGCCTCGTGATTCCACAACAATTTCGCCCTCCGTTTTATCGGGGGAAAAGAAATCCAGAGTTTTGTGGTGGAGGTGAGAGCTTTACAGAGAGTTCACATTTCCTCCAAAATGTCCGTCGAGGACGAACGATTCTCCGCTCTTCTTTTTCGCGCTGCCGACGACGAAGACATGTATCCCTACAACCCGTGGTACGCCTTGATTTTTGCGGCAGAAAACCCGGGTTCAAATCCCGCCCGCCACCTACCAACACGTGATGACAAGAGGGCCGCAGAACAGAGATACTGATTATTTGTCGTGTTGCGTGCAAGTGTAACCTCGTGTTGAGATAACAACCTCGTACGCCTGCAACGGTATTTTGTGTGTTGTGTACGAAAAACTGTCTCTGGTCTTCCTGGAGCAGTCCCTCAGCCCTGGTACTATTTAACTCATGGGTTCATGAGTGTTACTACACATGGTTCATGTCCCACACAATATCATCCTTCTTGGGAATGAAACAGTACGTGCAGAATGGGCACCGGTTCTCGACGTAAAATGATAAGGCTGGGAGTTTTGCACTTTATTTCCGACCGATTTTGCTTCGTTCACCGCGTTTGTTTCCGTTTGATCACGGCGCGACAGCCGATTTCCCACACCTGGAAGCCTTCTCTTCTTCGGTAGCACATACGAAAGAGGCTCTATAACAAAACATGAGTGTGTGTGTGGGGGGGCGTACTCTTATGTTTTGCATGCCTTAGCGGTTAGATCATTGACCACGCGTCCTCGAGAGAACGGAGTGTTGTTCCCACAGGACCGATCACGGATGGCTAATCGTTCCTTCCTACTTTGCCAAAGGTGGCTCAAGAATGTCTTCCCTAGTCTGTCTATCCACATATGATAAACGTTTTCAACCCACTTCCTATATGCCCCAGTACGGCTACCGTCTTTTCCTCGCTATTCCATGCCTCAAACATCTCTCCTTGTACCTTCCTTCTATTTTTCCCAGTTCAGTCATGTACACTTCCCTCTCCTTCTTGTACAACGAACACTCCGCAACTGCATGAACCCGGTCTTCGCACTCGGCGGGGCAATCACATTTAAACTTGGCGTCTTCATCATCTCCCTTCCGAAATCTTCGTCTATGTTCGTTCTCGAAGGCCAGTGTCCCAGGTCCTAAATTTGACCTTCAGCTTTGTCCCTGCATCCATTGATCGATGTAGGTAATCCTTGAGCCCTTTCCTTCTTTCAACATTTGTACAATTCTAGACCCTCCTTATAGTTGGTTTATTTCCTTAGATTATGCTCTTCTCTCTCGGCACAAGCAACAGATATATATCTTCTCCTTGAACCCTTCCAGACCCTCCGTTTCCAGCGTTTCACCTTCGCCAAATTCGAACCCCTTCCATACGTCCTCTACAACCTTGACCCACTCCGTGGGTTGTCTCCCCCGCTTTTGCTGGCCCGTGCACGCCATCCGGGCTTACCCTAATCCAAAACAAAATATCCCCCGGGTTCTCTTACACACACACCCCACACAAAGGTAGACCTAGGCAAACCTACCTTAACAGCCTTCGCCATACACACACACTCAGATAGAAGTGTTTTGTGTTTTCAGCCGCACTAAGACTGACGTCTTTTCATTGGTCAGCCGGTTAGCGCGGTCGATGCTAATGATAAAGACACACACTACGATAAACACACACACACACTCTGAGATTGACGCCTTTTCATTGGTCAGCCGGTTAGCGAGGCGACGTATGGTCGGGGTGTTCTTCGAGACGAAGATCGACTCGGCGTCGCGTGGATGCATCCCGTGAACAATTACCAGGAGTTGCTGAAGCAGGGCGTACGGTCCACACGAACCATTGGCGAAGTTCTTGAGCCTCTGCCAGTTGAGGAGGTTCCTCGACCGTTCCTCGTGTTGCTTCTGTGCCTCCGCCATGCTGGACGTGTCATCTTGTAAAGTTTGGAGCGAAGGAAGAGACAACCGTGGTGAGGATCAGTACAAGAGTGTTACTGGCTCTGACCTTGGTTACGTACAATCGGGGCTTAAAACTGAGGCGAGGTGAGGGAAGGGTGGGCAGGTAGGTATGGCCGGGGGAGGTGAGGGGGGTTGAAGGCGGGGTGTGTGTGAGTGTTTTTTTTTATTATTAGCATCGACCGCGCTAACCGGCTGACCAATGAAAAGACGTCAGTCTCAGTGCGGTTGAAAACACAACCACTTCTAAATGCCATTAACTGGGACCCCGTGAGGGGGCGGCATGGTGTGTGTGTCTTTCTTATTGGCATCGACCGGGTCCAAGTTTGGACCGAGATGACCGTGCACGCGGGGCGGACGTTCCTTGACGACGAAGAAGCGTTTGGGGCCTTAACGGGTGGTGGCGAGATGGAGGAGATGGCGTCCGATCTACGGGAGATATGGGAGCAAGAGATCCCGAAAAAGAACGCGTAATATGATACACGCGGATTGTGGCAGAACGTGGTTCGCTAACAGACATCGACGGCAGGACGGAGCCCCTGGAGCACGCTGGATGTGTTCTGCATGAAAACAACCGCTTCGAGTCCACGGCTCACAAAGTGACACACCCCTCGCGTGCACGCTATTGCGCCATTTTCAGGCGAATTTCTTCGACCGGGACCCCGAGATGTCCGCGGAGGCCAAGGAAATCGCGGCGTCCTTGTGCACAGCAACCCTCCTTTCCTACGATCCCAGCAACGTCTTCGCACCGGCTATCCCTGCGCCTGCCTCAGAGCCTGGTGCCTCGGCACCTGGTTCCTCGGAGCCTGCATCGGAGCCCTTCTCCGCGATATTCAATGTGCCTCTATCCGTACACACACGTGGTCAACCCCAGGACTGGCGAAACGACTACTGGAAGCCAGCGAACCCGCAGGCATGCCGAGGTGATTACTTAGTTGATGTTATTTTTTCGGTTTTTCTAGTTTTTTGCGGTCGCGCTTGCACGGGCAGTAAATGTTACAGGAGGAAATATGAGGCTCATTTTGTGTTTATTGTTTTCGTCACGCCTATGCAAACAGTTGGGGGCAAGGATCAAAGTAGCTGTGGCAAACGCCAGCACCATTCGCAGCAAGAAGAAGAACGAGAAGCGTGCGGTAACGAGGAAGAAAGCGTGCGAGGCGCGGAAGGCAGAGGCTGAAGCAGCACGGGGGGCGGAGGCGGTCGAGGGCGATGAGCGGGAAGAGGGGACAACTGTGGGCGGGGAGGGGGTTGGCATGGACGTGGATGAGAGCGAACAGGCTTCCGTGGATCCTACCCGGCCTCGGACCAAGAAGTCTCGTCGGCTTTGCCACCGCCGCAGCAACAACCGCGGGAGCCTTCACGGCTGGCGCGGCCGTGGTTGGCGTGGTCGCTGCGGCAGGGGTCGCCGGCACAGAAGAGGTAGGCGTGGTAAGGGCACAAGCGGCAAGCTGAGCCGCGGATACAGGCGCAGGCGAGGGCGCGCGAGAGAAGAGGATGCTCTGCGGCACTCGCGCAATAACCTCAGGGGCGGTGGTGACAACGGAAGAGGATGAAGCGGTAAGCTAAATTATTCTTGAAGTCGGGTGGTCGGGTAAAGCAAAAAGGTAAAGATATATGTTGACCGTGATGGCGAACCAAGCTACCCGGAACCACGACATATTATCAACCCTTGTCCGCATTTACCCAGGGGAGCGCTGGTGGTGGCGAGCATGTAGTGTTGGTAGGCAGAGGAGCACGTCGAGCAATCCGCGACGGCAGACAACCCGATAAGTACGATACACACCGGTAAGCGTGGACAGATGAAGAAAAAGCAGCGGCGGAAGCCAGGGTGGCGACCAGGCAGAAGCAGCTGGAGGAAGAGGAACGGAAGGAGAAGGAGGCTGTAGCTGCTGCCCCTACCGCCGCTGATGTTGAAGCCATCGCTGCGGCTGTGTCGAGGGGAGTGGCGAAAACGGTCGAGGAAAGCAGCGAGGAAAATGACGATCGACCGTGCATGGCGTGT
Source organism: Ectocarpus siliculosus (assembly GCA_000310025.1). Taxonomy (NCBI): domain Eukaryota; class Phaeophyceae; order Ectocarpales; family Ectocarpaceae; genus Ectocarpus; species Ectocarpus siliculosus. The sequence continues at coordinate 2,135,730 of FN649743.1, read as the reverse complement.
GGAAGCGACGGGCTCGAAAAGATGGTGCTTTGTGATAACGAGCTTGGCGGTGGCCGGTATTGTGACAAAGCCTACATGTATCACTTTGCATATGTCGGCCTCGACGAGGAACCAGATGGCAAGGTGGGTGAATCCTGATAAATGGATACCAGACCAGATCTGCTCATTTTGGAGTACAATTAATGACATGTGATTCATCCTGGCCACAAACAAACCGTTTCTGCACAACTTGTTTTCGTCCTGTCCTGCGATACAGTGGTTTTGCCCCCGAGTGCCAGAGGTCTTGTGTGGGGGAAAACGGCGAGGAGGGGGGGGAGGAGGAGGAGGAGGAGGAGGAGGAGGAGGAGGAGGACGAGGAGGAGGAGAGCAGAGAGGATAAGGGCGCGGACAAGGCTGGTGAGAAAAAGCAGGGGGATCGTCGAGGGACCGCGAATAAGAGTTCTTTCAGACACATTTTTCAAGATTCTCACTGTAGAACAAAACGAGTTGGTGGAGTCGAGCAAGAAGAGAGCCGGCGAGGTTGATGATGAGAGAGAAAGATCAGCCCCGCCAGACCTCCGAGGCATAACTTTATTAGAAACTCATCATGCCATGCTGCAGTTGCGAAGATTGCGAAGAGGTGTTTTCCGATGGAAGTTTACCGTAAGTGTGAAAAGTATGACGTGCGGCTATACGGAAATATACCCCCAGGGGCTGGGGTCGGCGGGACGCGTGTACGGTCGGGTTGCAACCATAAACGAGAGGGGGTTGTCAAAAGTGTTGCGATTGGCAAGAGCCCCACCGTCTTGTACTCTGTATGCTGGGATGATGGCTCCGATGATAGCAAGCGGTCCACGTCCGAAGTTCACGAGCACGCCGTCGACAACCAGGGTGCCGTTTCGCTCCAAGACGAGAAGCGCAGATTTTAACATATTTCTTTGCGCTGCCCTGTGCATAGCGTATGTACACGTTTACAACTTCGTGATTCAAGACGCCAATCTCGACAAGGAACCCTTGCCTGGTAAGAAGCTAGTGGATGGGACAGACAAGGAGGAAGAGGGTATATTACGAAAGTTCATCTGGGACACCGTACACAATCTTAGACGGGTGGATACTGTGAGCGCTCATGAACGCGATCTGGTTTCTGCGGACAAAGATCTGGCGAGGGACATTAAGAAAGAAGGATCTTTTTTGGAGATGCTGGGGGTGTCAGAAAACAAGGATGGGCTTTTGGGAGAGTCTGGCACAGGGTTTCACGACAATCACCTAGTGTTCGTCAAGCATATATTGAGAGGGGCACAGGAGTCGTGGAAGTTGGGGCGTTTCACTAGCATCGATTCATGGGTTACACCCGTCGCTAGTGGCCTTTTCAGCGAGCTTCCTTGTGGCTATGTATTGGACCAAGGGTAGGGTGATAAGATAAAGTTGAAAAATGAAAAATTCGGAGTCAGCTAGGCATTGTCTAGCCATGAGGACGATTTTGGCCAGAGCATCCAATGGCAAGGAGAAGGAAAAGGATCGGAGATTCAGTTGGTACACACAAGTCCCATTAAGCCGCCTCCTTTTGCCGACGAGACCCGTTCACCTCGGAAGCATCAGGGCTACGTCGGAACGCAGGTCGAAAGTGGCGCCCACGCGGAAAAACGACCAATTCTTTAACATTGCCTCGAGATTGCGCGAAACCAGATATCAAAGGGGAGCAGATTGTGATCACCTATTACGAGAGTTACAAGACGGTGGCTGCCCAAAAGAAGAAATTACGACGGACATCGAAAACTGCGATCCGCAATATGGGAATGGAAGGAAACACGACCGAGGTAGACTCGATGCCACCGTCGAACCGAAGGAGCGGAGACAGCAGCTGTATATGGCGCACAGCATCTTAGAAACGAATGGCATACTTCCTATCATGTCCAAGGTGAACACCGAGGAGGTGGACATGTGTTGGGAAATTCGGGCCAAAAACAAGAAGTACTGGCGGAAGACGGACGAGAGTCACCTAGAAGCGGACTGGATAACCCCCGTCGTCGAGCGGTTGATCACACAAGGTATCTCTCTCCAAGACGTGTCTTCATTCAGCCACGCATATGGCTACACGGACCGTGTGACCAGCGCGGTCACGCGGTCCCAGTGTGCGCTGAGGTGCTTGGCACGAAATTCACATGTACACGGCGGAGTGGCTCGGGATCTGGTCTGCAAGAAGTCGAAAACGCACAGAACGGTGAGTCATTCCAACAAAGAAAGGTGTGCACCTCGTTTCTCGTGTTGTTGTCTGGGTAATAGGAAATCAGACAAACAAGACCAATGTCAGCTCTAAGATGCCGAAGTATCGACATTCTGCTGCTTGAGACTCAAACAAAATATCGAGCACCCCCATCGTGACATGACTCAGGTGCGGTAATTCACGACGAGAAAAGCGAGATGGTGGAGAAACTTTCTCTGTGTTCGTGGTCATGTGTGTCGTCCGCTCATGAGCGAGCTTTTGGCACGAAGAGGTCGGAGCTGCTGGGGCAGCTGAGGAAGCTGGAGGCGAAACATCCGGGGAAAATTGCCAGCAGAAAAGCTTAAGACCTTGCAAAAGCGCATGGAGATTGCTAGCAAGAGCAAGCTCGGCGATACAACGGGACCATTTGACGTCAACGGCAAGTGCTTCGGTGGCAAGTGGTACCGGGATCCTATGAAATACATCGGACGCCAGTGCTTTGTCATTCCCAACTGGGCCCCCCACATCGCACGGACGGAGTACATCACCCTCGTTCACGGTGATGCTGTGGCACAAGGAATATCCTTGGACGACCCAAGTGTAACAGCTTTAGGGAGCCAGTGATGCACGGGAGAGACACGCCAGCGAGGTTTTATGATAATGCCAGGAGGAAGAAAAACCCTTTCTTCGAAGGTCGCCACCGGGGAATTCTTCAGTCCATTGTGTCCATCAACTCAGGGAACGGTAGCTTCAGCCGAGCGCCCGTGTATTGGCGGAGGTGAGCATTTGTTGTTGGAAGTATTTTTAGGCGGGTTTGGCAGAAAACCGAAGTGGTAGAAATGTTTGGATGACTTTTGAATTGATATGTGTGTATTATCTCCTCAGTTCCATTCTTATTCATTTTCTCTCTCCCCCGTGCCACAACAAACGTGATTGCGGCTTCGAATGCGAAGACCGTGTTCATGTAGTCGCGGAAATGTCCGTGGTACGAAGAGGAGAGGGAAGTGTACATGACTGAGCTAGGAAAAATACAAGGGACGTACAGGGAGATGTTTGAGGCATGGAGTAGACAGGAGAGGACGGTAGCTGTACTGGGGAGTAGGAAGTGGTTTGAAAAGGCGGGAAGGGATATCGTTAGGATAGACAGACTAGGGAAGACATTTTTGAGCCACCTTTGGGAAAGTAGGAAGGAACGACTGGCCATCGGTGATCGGTCCTGTGGGAACAATGCTCCGTCCTCGCGAGGACGCGTGGTCAATGGTCTAACCGCTAAGGCATGCAAAACATAAGAGTACCCCCCCCCCGTGCCACAACAAAAACAGTTCTACCTCATTCCGTGGCGACGACACGCCCCCTCGCGACGGCACCGGTCCCGCTTGTGACGGCCATCGGGACCAGTTGTGATGGCGCTATCTCCTGCGGTTGCGCCGGCTACGGTTCAGCCCGAAACCAGTCAGGGTATGTAGTCGTTTTCGTTTTCGTTTTCCTTTTCCTTTTCTTCCCTTCACCCATGTGCAAACCAACACTCTCGGGGTCCCATGAACGACCGTGCGCGAAGTACTGCTTCCGTCGTCTACAAGCGCGGTGTGTGTATGTCTGTGTGCATTTTTTTTCCTTGGTACCCTGCATGAGAATTGTATCACTTGTCTAACGTAAAAAGCACTGATCGCCGCAGAGTAAACTCGCCGGAGGAAACGCATGCAATTAATACCACGACTGAAAACAATGACAAATGTTGATGTTTCCTTTCGGGGCCTGCCACGCGCGCCCCTGAGGTAGTGTGAAGCACCTGCGATGCTCGTTTGTGAAGGAAACTTACGATCAATGCTGCACCAACGCACAAAGCATTTGGTGTGTGTGTCTGTGCAAACGCTTTTGAGGGAAGACAAAGCTTTGACACCCCAACGGTTTCTGGAGCAACCGTGACGTGTGACCAGTTTGCAACACCGAGATCGCCCAACCCAGAGTTTATCTACAGTGCCGAGGAGTGTGTGTGAGAAGATTGAAGATTCAGCACCCTGGTGTGGCTTTGCGGGCCCCCGCAAATGTGGGGCGGCTCGAGGCGCGCTCAACAATCTCGACGGGGCGGTGCTTGCTCCCGGGTAAAGTGCTGTTGTCGTGTTTATCCTGCGGTGAGCAGGGCGCATCATGAAGGCCAGGCCAACGCCTTTCGTGTTATGTTCCTCTTCGTTCCGTGCGATCGAAAGAGCAACAAACAGCCATTGGCTCGGACTCGTCGAACAACCCAAGAAGTGCACTAGACGTGGCGAAATGGAAGCATTGTGTTGGCGGAACGAACAGAGCACCAAGCCTGAAACAATCGCAAATGCCATGTTCTCCCGCCTTGACCTTTCTACCGCGAAGACACGAGCTTTGTTGACGAATTCAGGGAGACCGAGCGCATACCTCTGATGGTGTTTGCCCCGCCACCGCTTCGGCGCTGAGGGTGCACACCTGCAATCCGCCCACGAGACGCTGAAGCTCGTACGTCGTCTTGCACTGCAGGTAGTCCGCTCTCCAAAGATATTCCATCAGAGGCTGGTTTTGGTGAAGACAGGGACGGCAAGAACGCACAGAGGGGACACGGAAGTGGCGGGCGGCGGACGTTCAAGCCACAGGAACTCAACACGGAAGAGCTTCAGAAAAGCAGCGCTACTTGGTTCGACGCCCTCGTAAGCTCGAGTCGATGATGCGTAGCAAGCGGTGAGGAGGGGCGGTGAGGTAAAAAACGCTCTACCTCATGCTGCAGGAAAGCCACAAGCATGGAATGCTACCACCGTAGGTTGCTTGAACAGCCCAAAACTGCCGTCGGCAAAAGCTGTCCGCTCTGAGCCGGTCTCTTGGCCGAATCGTCACGGACGACAGGGCAGCACCACCGCAAGACAGAAACGACAACAACAACGACAATCACAACAATAACAAGAGGTTCACCATGCGCAACAAACCAAGATTCATTCGTGCTCACCAAAATCGTGTGCACGAACGGGAGGACGATCTCCTCCGTCCGGTTGTAAAATCCGGACCAGTACGAGGACCACGTTCCGTCGAGGAGCTCGCGGATGTGCCCGTGCGCGCCGGCGTTCATCGAGTCCGTCAGCAACATCCTGCGCGGGTGAAGGGGCGCGGCGTTTGCTTGTCAGCGCATTGTCGACAGCCGAACCATGCGTGGGCGGGAGCTACAAAAAACGCCCGAAAGTGTGAATCGAAAATGGTGTTTCTCTGGTTCCGTGGGTGAGGTCAGGGAAATGACGACGACGACAAGGACACAAGTTGCGAAAGCGAAGATGGTGAAGGCAGCACGAACACCCAAGCCCCACATCGGCAGCCGCATCAGCAGCGTCAACGTGTCCTCAGCCACACAACAACATCGGCGGCGACGGACGCCCCGTTTACCTCCGTGATGCCGAAGAGACTCGCACCGAGGGATCACGGACACAACACCCCCGTCAACAGGCGATGATCCGCTATTGTACATGCAGAACACGATTTTTTCTCACACCGAAAGCGAAGGCGAGGGGCAGGATCGGGCGAAGGTATTCGTGTACTACAGAACGGGCCCGCAGTTAAAGAAACATTTCGATATAAGAAACAGAGGCTCAAGCTTTCGCGAACAACAGGATATAAGAAACACAGCTCTGTGGTGGACCCTAGACTAAACTTAATGGAACAACCTATGTCCGACAGGGGCGATGAAATATGAAACTGAGCCTTGAGTAAATTCGACGGACCCGTTCTGTATTCATGTATTCATACTCCGCTCTTGTGTTGATGTGGCTACGGCAGCGACGGCCGCAACGCGAAGTCCTCTCACCAAGTATCCTGCATCGCCGCGTCTCGGTACTGCTTGCACCCGGCCGGCTCGCGGTTGTTCTTGTACCCGAACAGGCGGTCGTGCCGCGTCAGGAAGGGCTCCGGTGCGTTTTCCACGGGGACCGCAGCAACCCGTACGGGTTGTGCAACGTCGAATACTCGGTGGCGTTCGCCATGACGGGAATGAAACCGAAACGTCCCCTGCCAGGCTCATCAGCGAGTAAAGCATGGTATGCCGTTGACGGGGAAGGGGGGAAGTAGGGATCGTCTCAAAACACAGTTGAAGGTTTCAGTCGGAGCAACTGAACGTGGAGGAGGGTTGCGGTAGAAGGAGTTCGGTTGCGAGCGGATGGGGGGGGGGGCGTACTCTTATGCTTTGCATGCCTTAGCGGTTAGACCATTGACCACGCGTCCTCGAGAGGACGGAGCATTGTTCCCACAGGACCGATCACCGATGGCCAATCGTTCCTTCCTACTTTGCCAAAGGTGGCTCAAAAATGTCTTCCCTAGTCTGTCTATCCTACCGATGTCACTTCCCGCCTTTTCAAACCACTTCCTACTCCCCAGTACCGCTACCGTCCTCTCCTCTCTATTCCATGCCTCAAACATCTCCCTGTACGTCCCTTGTATTCTTCCCAGCTCAGTCATGTACACTTCCCTCTCCTTTTCGTACCACGGACATTCCGCGACTACATGAACACTGTCTTCGCATTCGAAGCCGCAATGACATTTGAACTTGTCGTCTTCGTCGTCTACCGTCCTATGTCTTCGTCGACGTTCGCGAAGGCCTATGTCCCCGGTCCTGAATTTGACCTTAAGCTTTGTCCCTGCATCCATTGGTCCATGTAGGTAATCCTTGAACCCTATTCCTTCTTTCAACATTCCGTACACTTCTAGACCCTCCTTATCCTTGGATTCTTTCCTTAGATTCTGTTCTTCTCTGTCGGCACAAGCAACAGATATCTTCTTCTTGAACCCCTGTAGACCCTCCGTTTCCAGCGTTTCATCTTCGTCGATGTCCAATCCCTTCCATACGTCCTCTACAACCTTGACCCATTCCGTGGGTTGTCTACCCCTCTTTTTGTTGGCCCACTTCGCCTCCCATACTATTCTCGGCAACCTCTCCTCTCCCATCCCGCACATGCGGTACTGCCATGTCAGCTTCCTTACGTCTCTTCCCGACCGTAGGGATTGGATCCCCAATTCTGCCCTGACTGCTGCATTACTTGTGCGCTTGGAGCATCCTAGGATAATTTTCGCTGCTTTCATCTGCGCCGCCTCGAGTTCTTTCACTACCTTCTTATTTCCTTCCCATACTTCTCCGGCGTACTCCAGCGGCGGTACGATTACGCTCTGATGGGGGGGGGTAGTTTTCCCGCGTTGGACTCTACGAGGGCACAAGGAGAACGAAGAGGGGAGGACGAGAAGGAAGGTGGCTTCCATGTGCGGAGAGAGGCAGACGAGGCGGCCTCGGGGACGATTCGTTACAGAATTTGTGTTGAGCAGGGGTGAACGGCGTGATGTTTGCGAAAGACATTTAACGGGGTTCGGGAAAGGAAAATGCGTCTGGCCTGTGGTCTTATAGGCTCGAAGTTGCATGTACTAGCGTCTCAACCCGTCAGACATACACAAAGGGTCTGCCCCCCCCTCACGTTGCGAGGAGACGCCTCGCCAAATCAATCGTCCGAGAACGCGCTGCTCGTCCGGAAGTCGCTCCAGTCGTAGGTCATGCCCTCGATGGTGAAGTCCCAGTTGGGGAGCGCGATCGAGGGGCTGACCGACTGCAAGGCCTGCTCGTACATGAGAGAGAGGGCGATGTGGGAGGTGACGAAACCAGCCCCGTCGTACTAGTGGTCGCAGTCCCTATGCCCGCCTGAGTAGGCCGGAGTGTTTTTGACCGCGGGCGGGTGGGAGGAGCGAGGGGTTGGTGAGTCCTACTCAGGTATTTTCTCTCTAACGCCAGGCGTGGGGAGGGGAATCGGTCACCACGTCCCATGTCGGTTTAAGCGACCGTTGCCCTTGCCGTTGTCCTCATGTATATGTAACAATGGGTCCACATAAACGACCAGTATTCCCGCGTCGGAGGGTTGGTATGATGTTCCGACAGGACACAGCCCGACAAAATAACCTTTATCCAGGGGTCACAAGTTCGGGGGCGGGGTGATCCACTACGGTTACAATTATACGGTAGCTTAGTACTCGCAGCGTCGCACCCCCGCGAGAGGGATCGAGCACCACTGCAAGAGCGCAACTCTCGGGCCGACAGCAGAGCTCTCAAGCGTCACGACACCACCCACCGTAGAAAATATGAAGCCGGTTGAAGTAACCCTTGCTGTAGTACTTATCGCCGTAGATCTCGCGCCCGACGGCGCTGGGCACGCGCTGCAGCACCGACACCGCGTTGAAGAACGTCTCCCGGTCCCGGTCCGTCAGGTCACGAATCTCCCGCCGGACGTACTTCACGGTCACCTCGAGTTCGTGGGTCAAAGTGCCGAGAGAACCAGAGGTTTGCGGGGAGTCGTCCTCTTGCCCTCCCGAAAGGGGGGGCTGGGGGTAGGACACGGTGACCGTGCACTGTCGTCGTGTCGTGTTGTTAGCAGGACAAAGAAGCAAAGGAGAACGTGGAGGGAGAACAACCAGACCGACAGCAGACGTGCTAATATCGAGGGCGTTGTGCTGTGAAAGTACTGTGAAAGGGGCTCACATGGCGGCCGATCAGGAAACGACGGCGGAAAACACACATCCGTGGATGATGGCAAGCGGGTGGGAGACCGAGGGAGTCGAAGTGCACGCCACGGTAGGCAGATAGGCAGATCGACTGGCCTCTTGGTAATGTACGTGCGTCTTATCGGGCCGAGTCATCAAGTTTATAGGAAGAGGATCAGACAGGGCGGGTTCAAGGCGCACTATAGTGGCGGAAGAACCGTTGTAGAATACTAGCGTGTACACCAGCTGTTGAAAGCCTGGAGGAAGCGGACCTTCGACAACGCACCAACTCTGGTAAACGGGGCGTCGCCTCTACGCCAGACCTACTCTATCTGGAGGAAGACCAGGCAGAACACAAACCGACCACCATCGGCGCGTCGACAGCACAAAGGGTCCAGCAACGGCAGTAGAGTTTGTCATGCCCTTTTACGCCAAGTTGTCCACCTTGTACGGCAGAGAGCATCAAGATATGCGCTCTCGTTGCACGCTCTTTGGGGTCCCGACCAACACACGAGAAACATCTGTTGTGCTCTTCAAGGGAGAATCCGTGGTAATTCCCACGTTCGCAGAGACAGGGAGGCAAGACGAAACAAACTTTGGCAGAGCCCCCAAAACGGTACTTTTTGAGGCGCCGCAAAATGGCACTTGTATTAAAATGTTGGCGGTAAACGCGCGACACGTTAGTTCGAGCGGTTGCTCAACGGGTAGATCCCTGGCGACCGAAAAATCGTCTCGACAAAAGTACCTGTACCCAGCCTAACGCCGTCCACCTCCCACCTATGCATTGAACGGACGCAAAGAGCGCCACACCAACACCAGCACCAGAGGCAGCGCGTACGTAGAAACGCGGCGGAGTCTCTACACAACCAATGACAAATCACCGAGCATTGGGGGATGAAATTTGGCGTGATGCTCCATGGCGCCGATCACAGGGAATCGAGGCTGCAGACATTCTGTAGCTGTTGTGCAGCCGGAATGCTACTGCTCAGTACAATGTCGCGAACTTCGCAGTACCGTACTTGTCCAAGAAAGCCATCTTGACGCTCCTCATGCTTTAAAATGTTTGATTGTTTTGATTTAGATTGCGCAAACGGAGGCCACAGGTGCTTGACGGGCCAGGATTCTAATGCGGAGGATTCCACGAAGCAAATTGGAAAACAACAAGATGAAACGATGAAACACCGAGGAATCGAACGAAGCGCCCGCGGTCTGGCTTGTTCTGGGTACGTACGCTGTACTTTTGAGGCACCTTCGTTCCATCATTCATTTTCGCGTTTCCTGGCATAGTCTCAGAGTTCGTCGACCATTCATTTCCCTTTTCTTCAATTGGGCTGGGGGTTGTACTTAGACTATACCTACATGTAGGTGTGCGGGGAACTTTTTCACAACCCTGAGGCGGTAGATCAATTTCAGCACTCTCGATTATATATTTCCGGGCTCTGTATCAATCACAACACAAAGTCGTACCATGCACATATATATCTCGTGGGTGATAACTTCGTCATTGCTGTCCTTGCAGCCAGTGGGGAGGAATTACCGAACAACCAAAGGAAAAAAGAGCAGGTTTCCCCCGAGGGGTTTTCGACCTGTTCTTGATCTCACCCCCTCAGTTTCCTGCCTCCTATACTCCGCAGATACAACATGGCCACCTACTGTCTTTTCTTCAGCCCGTTACCCACAGAGGAGATATCGCGACGTCCTGCTCGGGGAATCGTAGAAGCAAGGTTGATAATCATTTACAAATGCATTCTATCGCGAACTTTTATCTTCTGTGGGATGGGTTTGTGTTGTTGTGATTTTGAAAAAGGAAGAAGAATAAAAGATAAGAAACGCATTGATTGATGCACGCATAGGATATACGTCACCCCACCAATCCTAAAGTGACTCGATTCAAAAGGCCAAACACTTTTTCAAGGATACGCGTGAATAGACTTCGGTCCCTGCTCACGAACACATGGCCGCGCCGAGCACCAGAAAATGGAACTAAGTCTCGTTAGATTCAGAGGCTGTATAGGCAGCAGAAGTCGGATCATTCAATGGCCCTTGTTGGTTGCGGATTTCATTTGCTACGAATGAATTCTGAATCTGACGGCCGCTGGCAAACACGGGCCTCTACACACAAAGAGAGCCAGCGGCAGGAGCCCGCTGTCTGACGCACACACCTTGCAGACACCAAAATAAGGACATCAGCTCTCTCTGCCTGTATCGGAAGAGAAGCACAGAGCGTATCTTGAGCGTATAGCAAAGCTTGCACGGGGAACCTGCGTGACCATTGTCGTGTCTCAGTGTGACGCAACCCCCGATCATGCCTCCAGCTCCAATCACCCATCGTCAAGCTCGCCGTCTCACCTCACGCTTGCCTCACAGTTGTCCTGTCCTGCATCGATAAGCAGAGGGGATTTCTTGTATGGCTCCGCCAAGTGTATCCAAGGGTAAACCTGGTCGACATTGTGGTCGACAGGGAAGTTGTCCCTAGCGGAATACCTGGTAGATACTGTAAATAGGTATCCCACATCGTGATACTGGGTTCACGACGCGTACGTGGCGCACGGGTGCTGATTTGTTGGGTTCGAGCTGCGGCACCCTTCTGCTGTTGCTGCTGTTGTGATACGGGACCACGTATGAACAGAGAGACGGCTGCGAGCGGGGCGACTCTCCGCATCCAACGGTAGAGAGAACGACATGCACTCAAGGGCGGGAGGTCATTGTTGTGGCGGCGGTGCTGTCCACTCCATTCCCCGCAGTCAAGCCAGCAACCTGGCCTCTGCACCTCGGGGCTTTAGGACAGGGCCATGGCTGCTGATTCTGCGGTCCTGGGGGCCTTATTCCCTCTCCAAACAAGCGAGGCTGCTCTATTGCTCTGTACGCGCGGTGTCAGTGCCAAGCGGCCGACCAAGCCGGACGGGTAAAAAACGGGCGACAACGCGCCGGCGAAAAAAAAGGCGCCCGTTCGCGCGGTTTCTTTTGACCGTTGCCGATACATGTTCGTAGCCCAAGGCCGGTTGGCCTAGACTGCTGGTCAGTCAATGAGTCAATGGGTGTATGTAATGTATTCACAGTCGCCGTCCCACCAGGTAGAGACGGACACAGAAAGACAACAGAGAAAGGACAGTGGCATACTGCTGTTGGCTGTTTCCCGCTTGTACTCCCGAACCGGCACGGAATCGTCATTGCTGGAGCGATCACACCGACACGCTTCCCGGCTCTTCACGCAGCGGTGTAGTGTCAAGACAAGCAATGCCTATCTCCTCCTACATCAAAAGCTCACCAACGACAATTGGCGAGAGGGAGCTCGTCCCATAAGCAAAAACCTCTCGCAAAACATATCCACAGCACCGACCAACACGGACGGGGTAAAAACGAGCGAAACGCCCTTCCTTCCGTTCGAGAACGAGAAGAGAAAAAGACAGAAGAAAAGGCGCCCATTCGCGCAGTCTTTGGACCCTTATTGTTGTACCGTTGTACCGTTGTACCGAACCGATGCGAGACCTTCGCACCTACGGCCTCCATGGCTCTTTGCACGGTGTACATGGTGTGTTTGATTGTCCCAAGCCTAGTGCTGCTGGAGCAAGGCTGGCCAAATAGATAGGCGTGAAAAGATGTTGATATCGTAATAATAAAGTCGTCGATTAGGGTGCCCTGTCGAAAAGGAAGAGAAGGAGAGTGGGCATCAGGTGGCAATCACCCGCTCCACACACAGCAGTGGCAAGGAACTCAGAACTCGGAAGATTACTCAACATGCCAAAGATACAGAATTCCGGGCTATCAGAACATACCCCGAAGATCTACGCCCGCCCCTTGGACGGTCACTTTGCTCCAGGGTACAAACCATCGCACCTGAGTAACTACATCAGCAGCCTCCGTAAGGATGACACAATGAATCACCCTCACGAGCACGGTGTAGAGTCAAAACAAGCAATGCCTACATATATCCTCCTCCCGTATCAAAAGCTCACCGACGACAATTGGCGGGAGGAAACTCGTCCCACAAGCAAAAACCTCCCGCAAAGAACATACACCACAGAATCTACAGCACCGCAGGACACCCGTCTACAGCAACGCATACATACGCACGCATACAAGCCCCTTCCAACTTGCTACGCAATTGGTGCGCCACAGCTAAAGCATCGGGAAGACGCTCTTGCTACCTTGACTTTTAAGCAAGACCTTGCACTAGGGACTTGAAAGCAGTGTGAGTGATGGGCACGGGCGGGAACACGCCTGCATCGTCGTGGGCTGGATCGCCAACCAAAACAACTCTCTGGGGAAAACGGGAGCTACCGACCGGAACAAAACGCACTGCAGTCTCATCCACAGCGCTCATGCCATGGCCTTCATCAACGAGTTCGACACCAACACACTCACTCGTGATTGCCCTTGCACGTGAAACAGAGTTCTCATTGCTCGGCCTGTACAGAATCCTAACCGTGCCGCCATACCCCTGCCAAAGCACCCAAAAGTCTCTAAAAGTATTCAGCAGATCCGTGTCGACAGCATCCTCGGACGCGCTTCTGGACTGGCTTCTGAAGACCCCCTCGGCAATCTCGACACGAGCGACGGTCGATTGCGCCTCTTTCGCCGCCAGATCGGACAAAGCTCCCTTCATACTCGCAATGTCCATGCTGATAGCTTGTTTGCTGATAAGGAAGGAGAGGAAGAAGAGCATATGTGAGATGTGAGGAGGGTGGGTGCGTGAGGGGGCGAGATTGATAAAAGATTTTACGCGTGCACGTGTGCACTCTGATCGGTTTAAATCCAACGGTATAACGGATGGATGGGCACCCGTCAAACCCGAGATCACTTTTTGCCACACCACCCTCGCGCACGCCCAGCCTGCTCACAACTCACATCTCCCCTCTCAACTTCTTCGACGTCCTTTCATTTACGTCCACAGCAACACCAACATGGGGCAGCTGGCTGAGCAGTACTTTCTGAAGTCGGGTGAGCTAGGCAGCAGGGAGCAATTTCAGGAAGAGATCGAGCACGAAAAGAACCAGGGGCTCCAGAATTTCACCGCAGACACGATTGAGGCGATAGAGGGATCTTTTCGTCTCTTTGGCAGGCTTCAGCTAGTTGTAGGCCTGTCCCCACGGCTGACCCAACAACGTTTGGCTGAGATCGTTGCCGCGTTGGCTGGCACAACGAGTGTTAACAACAACGCCAAAGTCCCCAATGACGAGTTCTACATCCTTAGCATCGCGAACAACGGCATGGTCGTGCAATCATGGAGGTTCGAGATCAACCGCAAAAGCGCTACTCTCACGGAGTATCTTAGCAAGGTAGTTTTGCGGACGTTCGTTCAGATGGGAGAGGCACACTTTGGTGCGCAGTCGGTCAGCTGGTTGTCGACGTCGGTGATCATCGTGCTCGCCCTTGGCACTAAGTTCCCGGAGAGCACGCCCTATTTCGCAGCCTTGCTATCTGTCCTTACTGGGATTAAGAACGCGGTGGATGGGATGTCGGCAACGCCGGTGATGGGGGCAGCGGCCAGTGCTTTAGTCGCTACCGGAGGGAACCTTGTTGGCAGTCACATCGCTTCTGGTATTGCCCTTGACCAGCGTTGGAATGGTGTTTCAGTTACTCCCAGTATCACCTTCGTGATCGTCGCATGCTATGGCGCCGTGGTGCAGTTTTTCGAGTTCTGGACGCGGAACCACATCACGCTGCAGAACGCCAAGACCCACATCTCGAGCTTGCCGTAGTCATCTTGCTTTTGCGTTTTGGGTAACATCGCAAGTTGGAAGATGCTGACTGCGTGTGCTTCGCTGTTGAGGGGGGCCTGCAGTGATGGAAAAATAATGAAAAACAAGAAGAGCCTTTTGGCCACGAAACATCGCCATGTGGCACATGTGTCTTTTCGTCCGATGGACGATGCGCGTGCTCTGCACTGCGCTAGCACATTGCTTTTGGCAGTGCTGCGAGCTTGGCGCTCAGCGTTGCCCGTGGCCAGAGGCCCCTAGCGGCACGCACATATACATCATCATGTACTACTGTTGAACCACGAACAATCTAGCCGTTGATGACGTAGGTTGGGCACGACAAAACCCCAACACATGAAATGCATCACAACAATGGGTGAGAGGCTAGCATGACAAACCCCGGCACACGAAATGTTCCTTCCCATCAGCCTCGTTGATCCAGGGTGCGTGGCTCCCTTGGGTGTTTGCACACCTTGGAAGATTCCTCCGGCGGGCAGCGGCCGCGGTGCCGTCAGGCTGATAGATAATTGGCACCGACCAAGGGCCGGTGGCGACCGCCCTGCGGTCCACCCAAGCGGGCGGCGTCCTCCCCGAGTGCAACCAGTAGATGAGGAGGCGGTAGAGCTCATTGTGCCCTTCCACCTCGTCGACGTCGTAATCCTGGAGATACGCCGCAATGGCGGAAAAACGGTAGCTCTCACGGGGTGATGAAGAAATTCCTGCTCCCTCCGTGATTCCTAGCAACTCCAGGGACGACATACTCCATCAGCGCCGATCAGGCGGACGTTCTCATCATGTAGAACTACAGTAGGACGCCCCTGACGTGGGAGGCATGGTCGTTTAACCATCGAGAGACCTCACCATGTCGCGCACTGCGTAGCCCCTCGTACCACTGACAACCCACGGGCACCTCCGCGTCACCCATCGACGAAGGGGCGCAGCCTGAGGCAGGAAACGTTGGGGTCATGTTCCCCGTGTAGCTGGCGCAGTATAACGCGTGTCCAAGGGGTGAGTCTGGTCTTCGCGCGGTGAAGGACGTCGACGTGGACGATGTCTCATCCTAGCTCTCGGCTGGAGCTCGGCCACTGTGAACCTCCTGTCCGAGCTCTTGGCGGCCCTGTTCAGGTGCGTGGTGTGATCTAATTATTTGGGCGTGTGTTGCGGGCAAAACCACTCAAGTAAAACAGTACGCTCAATACACTTTCCCCACCCTGCGCCCGCCCCGCCCCGCGGTGTTTGCCATCGAGGTTGGGTTTTTGGTTTTTGTCGCTTGGAAACGACGTTGTAAAACAAGCCCCCCCTTCGGTGTTTGCCATCGGGGTTGGGTTTTTGTCGCTTGGCAACGACGTTGTAAAACAAGCCGATCCACTTCGTGAGCTCGGCAACCAGGTTACCGCTTCTTTTTTTTCCTCTTTTTTGTTTTTGCGGTTACCATAATGGTGGTCGAGTAGATTATGTTGTGCGGGGTCGAGAATCCTCACTCTGCGCAAAGGGGATGATCGTACCATGTTGTGTTGAAATGGTCGAGCACCCTCGAGGCAGTTACACAGTGCTTACAACTGTCTCTGGAAGTGAAAGCACCAGAAAATAAATTAAGTCATACGCAGCTGTCATCCGTTCGCAAGGAAGTAAACAGAACATGCCGAACACCCTTAGCAGGATGAAGCGCACCCTTCATGCGACTCGCCGAACCCTCACGTTGTTTCGCGCCTGGTGATGTGAGAGCCTGGTCCGGTGGGAACCCGGGGTGCTCCGTCTCGGCTTTGTAGGGATGCGAGGTCAATGGTCTAACGACTAAAGTGGGGGCTGCAGTTTGAGAGAGCTCACTTTAAGAGAATTGCCAGCTTAAGAGAGGTCAAAATAGCTAGACACACCTCTCATAAATCGAACCCCGATTCTCTTAAACCGAACCTGCCCCCCCCTCCCCCACCCCCCCCTCTGCAGCCCACTTAAACCGTAGCCCCCACCTCTTGCTGTACCACCTGTCCCCCACCACTGTACATGCGATCATAGGTAGCGAGACAAACAGCTCCCACGAATGCCCGGGGCGCCGGACCACACACACGCACACACTGTTGCTCTTGCCGAGAGAGGAGAGCATACTTAACCAAAGAAACAAAGGATAATGAGGGTCTAGATGTGTACGGAATGTTGAAAAAAGGAATCGGGTTGAAGGAGTACCTACATGGACCAAATGGGCCAAAGCTGAAGGTCAAATTCAGGATCGGGGACATTGGCCTTCGAGAACGTAGACAAAGATTTAGGAAGAAGGTAGACGATGAAGACGACAAGAATAAGTTCAAATAAATGTGCTTGCGGCTCCGAGTGCGAAGACCGGGGTCAGTACTTGCTTGCGGAACGAATGTTGTCCGTTGTACAAGGAAAGGGAGGTAGGTGTACATGACTGAGCTGTGGCGAAAACGTAGAACGGGGTTACAGGGAGATGTTTAAGGCATGGAGTAACCGGGAGAAGGCGGGGCTGTATGGGGCATACGCATAGGAAGTGGGGTGAAAAGGCGGGAAGTGACATCGATAGGATAGGTCGACATTTATTTTGAGCCACGTCTGTCTGTGGCAAAGTAGGAAGGAAAACGATTGGCCATCGGTGATCGGTCTTGCGGGAATTATGCTGTGTCCTCTCGAGGACGCGTCGTCAATGGTCTAACCGCTAAGTAAGGCGTGCAAAACATAAAAAGTACCCCCCCCCCCGCCCCCCGCCTCATTGTTTACAAACCACCCATGCCAGAATACACTGCTGTACACCTTGGAGACCAATGAATTACACCTATCTGTATTTGCTACTCTGCTGCATGTTTCCTACTGCTGCTGTGTTGTTGTGCTTCGTACAACAATAAAGGAATCACGCTGGGTAAGGGCCTATAAACGAACGAAAACATTGTGCAACACAAATAAACAATACCTTTCATCACTTCGATCAGGCTAGACCCTGTTAGTATAGCCATATAATCGGTTTAGGATTGGTTTTCTCGTAAACCGAAATCCCTGTTTAAGAGACAACCTCTCTTAAATCGGACTAAGAGAAGGTCGTGTTTAAGAGAGGTCTTCTTGGTCATGCACACCCCTCTCATAAACCGTAGCCCCCACTGTACGGCATGCACGAATGTGAGTACCCCCCCCCCCCCCCCACCCCGCGCCTTATCTACACGTTGAACAAGAAGCAGGATGGATCCTTCATTGGGTACTCGGACAGCGCGCCCGCTGGCCCCGGTGGCGAGAGCGAATAAAAATGCCGTTTCTTTCCGGCCGTCTTGATTGGAGTGGCATGGGGTTCCATGACACTCCGTGGGGCTCGTATGGATTCTATGGGGTTCCATGGAATCGACAAATGGTGTAAACGATTGAAACATTAACATTTACGTCGAAGTACAACACACCCAAAGTTAAGTGTTTCTTCGTGGAGGACTGTAACAAAAGCGTAACACCAAAATAAAAAGAGGAGACAACGCTTCACAGGAGGACCGCAATCATGCGATGCCCAAGCTGTTTGAGGCATGCGACACACATATGTTATTATTAGTGTTGCATATCGAAGCAAAATTCCGCTTCGGACGATGTGGCCACGGGGCGTTCGATATTCGAACCGATATCGGTTCGAACATCGATATAATTAGATACGATATCGATACGGCTTCGATGTACAATAGGCGTCAAACCATCATTCAGACGGAAGGCGGGGCCCCTTTTGAAACGAATCGTCCCGTGCTTGATGCCTCGGGAAGGACTGTACGTAGCGAACATATCAACCGCCGGCTTGTTTCCGCAGGATACCTATCATTTGGCTCGTGTACTATGTACATAGCTCGCATTGCATATGGCCCCCAAAGATGATACAGTAATAATGGCCGCACAGGCAGGACTCGATCATTTCGATATGTATGTATTGTATAAAGCTCCTGTGTTACATGCTGACTTTTTCCATTGTTTCCAAGTAGTCCTTTTTCTCTTCCACACGAGTCTTCTCCAGGAAAAGGCCATCTGACAGGCATACGATCGTATCCCGGATTAAGTTCACAATGGCTTTCACATATATATCCGTCGTCATCGGTGGTGGGAACTTCTCGCATTTAATTTCCGTCTGTAGATTTCTAATTATTATGTGTTGGGTTTCTTTGAAAGACGATGTTCCGACGAGGATGCAGCACGTTCGTTTGATTTTTTTTTTCAGTGGTTCATCGACGAGTAATGTTCATCATCGACTCAACGTAATAGTCATACAGTGCGTCATCTTCAAAACCCGGAAATAATATTGTTGTTTCGAAGATCATGCCTCGTGTCCGAAACATCACTACTACTGTATTGCTTCGCCAAGTGGCATAAACATTTTCCATGTATAGTATGTATGTATCCCTTCGACACGCACACCACGTGTTTGCCAACACTCGCTCCTTGACTCATTTGTGTCGGGTAAGATGGTTAAGTCAACCCGTGGGTCGTGTACGTGGAACATGTAGCCGTCGAAAACTAGCGAGCTTGGATCGGGACCAGTGGCTCCTGTTGTAATGTAAATCTCCTCCTTTTGTTGCCGCCTCGATGAATTTCTGATACGCCCTACAAGACTACAGTATACAAGAAATTTGGCGTTCTACAAAGCACACCGATCAAGAAATTTGGCGTACTACAAAGCACACCGATTGGCACCCATTCATATTCTCCATCGGCGGAAGAATCATCGCACACGGAAGAATCGTCAAACCACTGCATGTTATTTATACTTCTAAACCTCGAAAATAAAAATCGTCGCATGGGTGCGCCCGGGACATGTTTGCACGCGGGCTATTTTCTTTCAAAGTTTGTTCCTCAATATAGGCTTGTATCGCTAGCGGCGTTCGTCGCGTGTTGTGGTGTGGTTGTGATCATATATAGCGGACGAGAACGCCTCTTCCCTGTACATTTCGTCGCGAGGGCACACCCTCGGCGTCGCTGGTGACGAGCTTACAGCAGTTCTCCGCATTTTCCCGGTCGCCGGCCCTGCCGAAAGGGAACATTTCTCTGTTCTGAACCCGCCGCGTTTGGGCCCCGCGGCGCGCTGCCGCGCTGCCCATGGTGACTCATCACACGCCAGCACAATAGCAGCAGCACGGCAGCGGCATGGCAGCAGCACGACAGCAGCAGGCGAGGAAACACCAGCACAGCAGCAATAGCGGCACGGGGAAAGAGAGGGCGAGAGAGAACCACGCATGATGAGTGGGTTCCTCGTTTGACCGTAGTACGCTCGCTCATCATGTGAAAAATAAGGGACCCGATACCACTCGCCAGACATCCCCGCACCGTAGGATTTCGGTTCTCGAGCACTCCGTGTCGTTTGTACACATGTTGGTTTGTTTTGGAGACGTGTGTGGCTACCGGCGTTCGTCGTGTGTTGTGGTGTGGTTGTGTTCATATGTAGCGGAAGATACCACCCCCCGTCTCCCTGTATATTTCGTCGCGAGGGTACATCCCCGGCCCCGAATACAGTAGTAGCACCACGCTGGGTTTTCGCATGATACACGTATGTCCTGTACGGACCCGGTTCAATGTTTTGGGGG
Source organism: Ectocarpus siliculosus (assembly GCA_000310025.1). NCBI lineage: Eukaryota > Phaeophyceae > Ectocarpales > Ectocarpaceae > Ectocarpus > Ectocarpus siliculosus. Next base: position 2,115,787 of record FN649743.1, on the reverse strand, counting down.
CATGGCGGGAATGCGGCGCAAGTTGTGTAAATTTCATTGCTTGGGTCAGCTTTTTGTGCAGCAGAATCCGAGGAACCCGGTCCAAAGTCTGAACCCTGGGGTGTGCGTGTAACTCGTCGCCACCTGCCCGTATAGCCTTCAAACCTTGCAGGAGGGTGTGGTTGACCCCTGCAGCAGTCTCGCAAAAGGTTTGAGGCCAATCCGATTATTTGGTGAAATTTTATTGCCTTTTGACTGCTTGTGTCAATTATGAAGCCTTTTGAGTATGCCCGGCCCAAAGTCTAAACACCAATGTGTGTAACTCATCCCCACCTGCCCACATAGCCATTAAACCTTGCAGGAGGTGTTGAGATGACCCGTACAGCAATTTGAAATTGTCATGCGGGTGGGCGCGAGCTTGTGAAACATGTTTCCGCGAAAAAATGAGCAAAATCGAATCATTTGGCGCAACCTTGCGCCCATTACAGTATTTTCGCATCCACCCCCTCCCCCCCCTGGCCACGTTTTGCGCCCTCTGGCCTGGCCAATGACCCGATGACCATGAAATGTAACGCGTTTGTTCTCCCTACCCTGTTTGCCGATCCACCTGCTGCACGTTTTTTCGAGCGAAAACGGGGCAGGTGTCGCGGAGAAATGCGCGAGTCCAAGAGATGCCAGCGGAGGTATACAATTCAGGGAACCACCCACTTTTTTGGCACGGTTGGTAGGCAATTTGGAACCGTGCATTCAACCGTACACAGCCGTGGATAGTGTTTTCAAGTGTTTTGGACGGTTGGTGGATGGATGAAGAGATCGGGAAACTTTGCAGTTTTTTTTCCCCGTCTTACACAGGAAGAATTCACCCCCGTGTCCCTCGTCTCCCAAACGCTCTACTTTTGCACCGGAACACTTTCCTCTGTTTCTTACTCTCCACCTCCTTCCTAGATCGGTCGATGTTGGCCCATATGAGGAAGCGGTCGGTCGAACCTATATCTACCGCACTTTCGTGCAACTCTGGGATCTGCGTGCTCCCTCTATCTGCTAGGATGTACTCGAGGATCGAGTACTCCTTGCAAACTGCCCTGTCTGGTGAACTCCGGTTTAGCGCATTCCCTTCTACCGTTCAACGCCATCAGCTCGTTGCTTCCCAAGAATTCAAGCATCCTCACTCCGTTGTCATTTACTTTGTCTTCTCCGTGTTGCCCGATCACCTGTCCTCTACTGGAAGCTGTCACTAAGCTGGAGTTGAAATCGCCCACCATGACAACTTCTCCCTTCTTGAACCTCTGGACATCTTCCCCAGTTTGTCCAAAGTTCTCCTTCGCCTTGCTTGCGACTTTCTTCGACGACGGTGGTACGTACACGTTCCCTAGGAACAAATCTTTCTCACCACGCTCCCCAAGTATCTTAAGCCATAGGCTTTAGTCGAACTCCGTTTTCACCACTACTTACACCACGTCAAAGAAGTGTTCCTTGATCAGGAATCCGCCTCTCCCCTCCCCCCTTTTCTTCAGGTGTACGCCCTCTCTTGCCTTCCCTACCCACTGGTATTTCCCTGTAGTTTGCTTACCTCGTGTGTCTCCATCCTTCAATTCCCACGTCTTTTGGAGCCCCACTACATCTAGATCGCCTTGTTCTACTTGGTCCACTATTTCCAACCGTTTGCGCTCACTCCTTGCGAACCCACACACGTTCCACGATCCCACTCTCAGCTTGTGCGTTTCCCTATTGGAGATTTTGCGCACCCTATCGTTCGCCTTCCGCTTCTTCTAGGCGTTCTTCTGACTTGCCTGCTCGCCTACCCCGCTCGGTCCCTTCTTCGCCTCCATCGCCCTCGCCTCTTGTCTCCTTTCCTTCTTCTGTTTCTGTCATGTTCGCGATGCAAACCCTCCAATCAACCTTCCTTACGTACTTCGACAGCTTCTCGATGTCAACACCCATCCATGCACTCTCTGCTGTCTCCCTTGGTCAAGGTCACCCGCAAATGTTCATGCTCTCTGCCTACTTCTCCCCTTGCTAGGCAGTGCCGTCCCTCCTTGTCACAGCAGTTCTTAAAGTCTATCCTCTTCATGTCCCTTGGAATCCCAAACAGCAGCAGCTCCATCCGTTCTCCCTTCCACAGCTTCTGCATGCAACCTCTCGACTTCTTCACCATCCTCATGATCTCTACGTCAACTGGGCCGGGGCCACTTGACTTTCGTGTGTTTTCAGGAAGGTATACGGAATACTCGACCTTCCCAATCCGAGTGTCCGGTGGGGGTTGTGGTCCCTTTAGCTTCTTTTGTCGGCTCACCGGCGCTAAATAACGCCTCCAACATGGGCTCGTAGTCTACATCCAAGTTCCCACCTCCTGGCACAAGTATCCCAGTCTTGTGCCTGGCGCTCTGCTTAGTAAACGCCCAGATGTCCCCCGACCACTCAATTCATCATCTCCGAACTCCCGCGGTACAGGCTACTTTCCTCCTGGGAGGCCATTTTCACCACAATAAGTTCAGGGATGACTTGCATAGCCCAAGATCCTACTCACACGCCGAGATGGAGCGTACACCAACGTCCAGCTTCTCATATACGCTCCACCATGGGTTGCTACCCCACTTACGCTCCCGAGTAGACCTATCAGCCGAAAGTTTGGCCAACAATTCCCTACTGCTTTTACTCGCCTCTCTCCAATCGAAAAACAATGCATTGTGCGTGCCGCACATAGATCTAACTCCGCATTTCTTGCGTGGTTGGTCATTCGTTTGTCAGTCTGTTCTCGACGTGAGTAAATACGCTTTGCTTTGGTGGCTCCATGTTTTTTAGATCCACCTCCGGCAACGAACACCCCCCCCCCTTCACCGTCCGATCAATTTTGGATCTCACGCCGGAGAGTTTCGGGGTGTCTTAACTCTGAAGTCCTCCACCGCCTAATGGAGACTAGTATCTGAATAGGCATTAACCTTGGGTAGGCTTGCGCCTATTTTGGACTGTGCCCCCCTCTGACTCTGGGGGAGGGAGAGAGGGGGGTGAGGGGAGGGGGGGGGCTCTATTTCCAGGGGGGGTCGGGTACGGGATCGGGTTTTCATAATGCTGCACTATGTTACTTGTGGGTTTTCATTATGCAGCACCCTCCACTCAACGCGTCTATGTGTCCGGCAATCTCAAACAACAATCAACCATGAGGTGTCCGTATGTAGCTATCCTCACTCAACACGTCTATGTGTCCTGGCGTCTCAAACACCAATCCACCCGTGAGGTTTCAGTGTGCAACTATCCTCACTCAACGCGTCTATGTATCCGGCAATCCCAAGCAACCATCAACCCGTGAGGTTTCAGTATGTGAGGTTTCAGTATGCAGCTACCCTCACTCAACGCGTCTATCTATGTGTTGGGCAATCTCAAACAAACATCAATCCACCTGTGAGGTTTCATGATACAGCTATCCTTACGAGTTGTGTAAGGCACTCTCGCACACCAATCAGTCATTGGAGTTTCAGTATGCAGCTATCCTCACTCAACGCGTCTATGTGTCCGGCAATCCCAAGCAACCATCAACCCGTGAGGTTTCAGTATGTGAGGTTTCAGTATGCAGCTACCCTCACTCAACGCGTCTATCTATGTGTTGGGCAATCTCAAACAAACATCAATCCACCTGTGAGGTTTCATGATACAGCTATCCTTACGAGTTGTGTAAGGCACTCTCGCACACCAATCAGTCATTGGAGTTTCAGTATGCAGCTATCCTCACTCAACGCGTCTATGTGTCCGGCAATCCCAAGCAACCATCAACCCGTGAGGTTTCAGTATGCAGCTACCCTCACTCAACGCGCCTATCTATGTGTTGGGCAATCTCAAACAAACATCAATCCACCTGTGAGGTTTCATGATACAGCTATCCTTGCGAGTTGTGTAAGGCACTCTCGCACACCAATCAGTCATTGGAGTTTCAGTATGCAGCTATCTCATAAATTGACTGATGCTTG